>JAPFRF010000002.1:9280000-9637500 GCA_029282475.1 Phrynocephalus forsythii | reverse complement strand
GTATTTCCTGCAAACAGGTCCACAAAATGGGGCAGAAGCTTTAAGCTGCAGAGGTAGGCAAAGAGGGAAAGGAAACGTAACGACGATGGTTGACCTAAGGCCAGCTGAAGCCTTTAAGGCTAAGCTGAAATATCAGCTGGCAAGTTTCAGATGAAGGCCAATGCCTCATGGCAATTCGGAGGATGCACCAGAATGAGCTGCAGAATTCATAACAACCTCCCTGCACAAGTTTACTTAGACAATAACTCCAATGGCTTTCAGTAGGACTTCTGAGTAGACATGAGTGCAAACAGGCAGCACCCAGACTTCCCTGCCCCACCTACGGCTGCTTCTGGCTGGTTTGTCCGTTTGTGCCCATCTCCACTCCCAAGTAAACACCTTTGAGGACCACCTTTTCAGTCACAAACTATATCCACCACAAATTCAATGACACTGTTAAAGTGGTTCCAAATACCACTAAACAAGGAGTTTTCTCATCCTGATCTGGCAGCAGAAGAATGTTCAAGTATTCCTTCCTGCCTTCCATCCTTCCTGCCTGCCTGCCTGCCTGCCTGCCTTCCTGCCTGCATTATTTAACATTTATCCTGCCTTTATCATCTAGTTGGGGACCCAAGCAATACAGAAATATTTGGAAACATAATTGAAAACTAAAAACCAGCATTTAAAAGATCTCCCCACTTCAGTTGCCTGTTGACTACCGCAAAGAGGCAGGTTTTCAGCTGCTAGCAGAAGGAAAGGAGCAAAGGGGTCACGCACACTTCCTGGTGGTGGAGAGGTTCCATCACGTGGGAGCAGCCACAGAAAACACCCTTATGGGTCCTTATCCAATCTGCTTGGGTTTTTATCCAACCTGCTGGAAGGCAATTCCTCTGCGTATCTTAATACTGTACTTGTGAGGACTGGCTGATACAAGAAGAGGATAAGTCTTTTCAGACAGCCTGGCAGGGCGGTCACATCATCCCCAGTGTCCCGCCCCTGTCAACAGTCTGCCTATGGCATTTTGCACCTGCAGACGTTTTCCCAACCATCTTCAGAAGCCACCCCACACAGAGCTGGGCACTGTAGTAATCAAAACAGGAGGTAGCCAAAGCATGTGTGTCCTTGCAGCCAAATCAAGTCCCCCAAGGAACGGATGCAATGGGTGCACTAGTTTTTATTCTACAAAGGCATCTCTGGCCACTGCTGAGACCTGGGCCCAAGCTCAAGAACAGAGAACAAAGTCTACCCTGAGGGTTTTTTTGTGGGGGGAGACACCCAAACTCATCCAGCACAGACTGAAGGTCTTCTTTTTTTTTTGGAACACCTGTCTTACCTAGATTAAGCTTCAATGTATTCACCTTCATCCAGTCTCATCTAGCACAGACTGAATCCCTGTTTCCCACCAGCTCGGAGTTTTTGGCTGACCTGGCGACCCAACACCTGTCTTGAAAACCCAGATTTAATCTGGTCAGTGCGGGGCTCTCCCGGCAATGTATTTTTTTTTTGCCTTCATCCAGTCTAGCTCCTCCATTGACCTTTCAGGCATTTGGTTTAGGACAGAGACAGGCATTTGGTTTAGGACAGAGACAGTTTTTTTTTTAGTTTTAGATTGAAAACAAAGGCAGAGTTGGGTGTCATCAGCCTACTGGTGACACTGAAGCCCCAAACTCCAGGCAACCTCTCTCAGAGTTTTCATGCAGAGTTTTCAAATCGCATGGGGTGGGGTGGGGGAACGAAAAAAGAACCTGGAGGGATGTCACAGGCCCGCGGCCGAGGTATTTAACAGGTGTCCCCCCAGGATGAACCAGAGCCACTGCAACGCAGCATCTCTGACTCCCCTGCCAGACAGGTGGCCAAGAAGGACAGCATGGTCAATGGTATTGAAAGCACTGACCTAACAGGAACATGCTCCTGCTCTCTAACTGCAGACCAAGATGGTCTGTGTCCCATAATCTGCCCAAAGCCCAACTGAAATAGATTATTTGGTAGACAAAAACACTGCACAACACCCTTCCATTCTCATCCGCTGTCACCCTGGACAGACAGAGGGGTGCCCATCTCATGCAGGGTCCCCAGATTTTTCCAGGATCTAAAATCACTTGAAAAGTATCTTCAAATGGTGGAGGTTGTCCTTTTTAGACATGTTGCCCTTCCCGCATAGGACAGTGAAGGAAGCAACAATAAGTGGGAGTGAAATTAGCCTCATATATTGCATGAACTTGAGTAACAAGAGCTTGAACCAGCTAAAAGTTGCAAGCAAAACCACAGCCGAGACCATCAGATCTTAAATAATGCTGAAAAGAACTCAGGAATACTCCCAAGTAATGTATGCATGTATGTATGTATGTATGTATGTATGTATGTATGTATGTATGTATGTATGTATGTATTTTTGCATTTCTATACCGCTGACCTAGCGCAAAGCATTTACCGAAGTTGTTTACAATAAGGCAACACAGCAAAACCCTCCAACCCAGATACCAGCATTAAACACCTCTAAGTAATGAACACAACAAATGCATACCACATACCTAGTGGGTAACACTGAGCCTGTCATTTTTAATGAAGAGGAATGAGGAATGCACACAGGCATAAAAGCCATCTTTACTGGAATAATGGTGATGTGTCATTACAACAAGAAAGAAGGAAAGCACTTGGAAGTAACCATTGTCTTGTAATTCTTGTTTTGTCCTCCTAGCAACTAAAGGGCAATTCATTACCTGACTGTAACTTAAGGAGGACAACCTCACTTATTTTTCTAGTAATGCTGTTACTTTTAAAGATTTTTATTTGATCCAGTTACAGATGATGATCAAAACCACTAAAAGTGATTCACCTGAACAGAAAAAACAAACAAATAAAAAGCTGCTTTTTAAACAACTTCTGACCCTTCGGCATGATAGCCATATGATCAACTTCACTCATGCTTTCAAACACACACACACACACACACACACACACACACACACACACACACACACACACACACACACACACACACACACACACACACACACACACACACACACCATAGGGTAAAGACTCTGCACATCCATATGATATGCAAGGCATGACGTGGGTGGGACTCTCCCAGAAGTGTCACAATAACTCTCAGGCAAACGCTCTATCCAACGGGAAAGAAGAGTGACTCAGTAAATCTGACACACCAGGACACTTGGATGGGAGGAGATGGGGCTGGTTGCAGAGGATTACAAGTCCCAGCCTGCAAACACACCTCTGTTTAAACTTGGGTGGCTGGGAATGGTGTGTTTGAATAGGTGCAGCAGATTTTGACAAACGGCCAAAAAAAAAAAAGTCTTCTCAATTGGAGCCACACTCAAGGAAGGGGCTGAGCGAGGCTTCCCTCCTCCAGCTAACCGTGCACCTGTGCATATCGGAGGGCGTTTGGCTACTGGGAGAAGGAAAAGAAGTCAGAAAAGAGACACTCCATTCACTTCTCTTCCAACCTCAAATGGTCAGAGCGGAGGGTTGGGAAAGCTACCTTTTGGGACTGCAACTCTCAGAATCCACCAACGGCCCTGGTGACTTAAGGATTCTGAGAGTTGTAGTCCACAGACACAGCGCTTCCGGGATCTGATCTACAGGGCCCTCCACAAACTTTTAAGCTACTCAAGCTCACTTCCGTCATCGTCCACCGGCCGATGCTTCAATGAAAAGCAACAAAGCTCTGATTCGATGGCCCCTGCCACATTCCACGTACACAGAGATGCACACATCCTTTCTTTAGAGGTCAAAAAAGACCAGTTTGGGCACCTACCTTGGCTTCGTCATTAATGTCCCAACTGAAGGAGATGGCATTGTAGGCAATCTCTTCTATGTTACTGATGGTGTTGAAGCTTTCCTTGTAGTCAGCTATGATAAACAGAAAAAAAGCCATTATTTGTGTTGTTGAAGGCTTTCATGGCAGGGATCTGATGGTTGCTGTGGGTTTTTCAAGCTGCTTGGCCAGAAGAAGAAAAACCTCCAGAACATGCCCAAACAGCCCGAAAAAACCCACAACAACCATCCCATTATTTTTTTATTTATTTCAGCTTGTCTGCCGCTTTTTAAGTTTACATTACACAAAGTGGGTTATAGACATCCGATAGACAACAAAACATAAAACAAGAGGTAACACCGACCAAAATAAAACAAAAACAGAAGGAAACTAACTATACCATTAATATACATAAAATCCACTGAACATCTCAAACAAGAGGGAGAGTACGTGAATTCACGCCTCACACATTCATAAGGAATCTGGCTACGTTAAAAAGGAAATCACCCACTGCCTTCCACGTTGTGTGACAGAAAAGAGCCTAAAATTTGATACTGGGAAAGTCACCTTTTACCTTATGGCTCAGAGAATCCAACAGTTAATGTGGGGATTCTGGGTAGTCCAAAATTGTACAATTTAAAAGTTGTGGCCTCTGTGCATGCTAATAGGCATTTCTTTAATAATAATTCAGTTTCTTTAGAGGCGTGTTTGTGTAAAAGAAGAAGTGAAATGAAAACTTCTTGTGGAGAGAGGCGCACCTGTTACCTTTGCCTTGCCCTGTGATTTTGTTTGAGAAATGTCATCCAGGATTAAAAAAAAAAGATCTATGCGCTCCTCATAAAAACTGCTTCAATAATAAAGGATAATTTGCCTCCGCGTCTGCCTTTAAGTGCCAAGCGATTAATCCTCACTTTTATTCATAGGGGGAAAGGAATGGGAGAGGAACCGAGTCTTCAAACCAAAGGAACTTGGAAGGAGGCCAAAGGTCGCTTGGCTAAATAGGTGTCCAGGTCTACCTGCAGCATCTTTTTTCATCTCTCTGCCCCAGTCATACCTCCAGCTTTGCTTCTGCTGGAGCCTCACCTCAGTTTTGGATTTTTAAAATTTATTTATTCCTTTTGCATGACTAGAGCACGCCTCCAGACATCTGAGTAATGACAACAGCAGAGCTGTTCATGTGCAGAGTGCCTGCTGTCAACCACAGCAGCCAATTCATTTGTTATTTCGGATTAACGACTAATCAGTTGCTAAGAAGAAGGCGTGCACAGCAAGCAGGCCTAAGGCCCTAACAACGCCCCCTGTTTCAGGAATGAAGAATTGGACATATCGGTTTGAAGGAGTCATCTTTGGGGGGGGGGGAGGCAAAGTGGATTTTAGCAACCCTAAAGGAAGCTCACATCTAAAAGACAGCAATGTGCGGGGTGTGTGTTGTCAAGTTAGAATTAAGTCACAGTGACTGCAATAAGGCTTTCACGGTACATGAAATATTTAAAGGTTGGTTTCAACAGTTCAACCCTTCCCTCGGCTGAATTCCCATGGCCGAGCAGGGATGTGAACTCTTCAGTCCTCCTAGCCCATCACGCTGTCCACTCCATTCAACGGGACACCCAAGACAGAAATATTTGACATTTATCGGCATGATTCAACAGCCAGCTTTTAGAATCATCTTCATCTTTTCATCATCATCATCATCACCACCACCACCACCACCACCTCCTCCTCCTCCTCCTCCTCCTCCAATGATAACGAATCCAGAAATATTTGACATTTATCGGCATGATTCAACAGCCAGCTTTTAGAATCATCTTCATAAATGCAATCAATCAATCAATCAATCAATCAATCAGATAAAGAGTATAAATGCAATCAATCAATCAATCAATCAATCAGTAAAGAGATCAACACTCCAACGGCAGCTAGAAAGCCGTGTGTTCCTCCTGGTTCTGCTAGTAAAATTGGGGGCCCTGAACGACCAGTCTACCGGGGTAGTGCCGATGCAAAATTTATCCCATTCTAGTTCTACCTAACTCACGTGATTGCAACGGGCAGCAAGTCTTTCTCAGCCCAAATGGCACTGAGTCATGTGGGGAAGGGACGGCAGAGGGCTGATTGGGCATGTGTGTGTGGGGGACAGAGGGAGCAGAGGAGGGAGGCCTGCCAAGCCGCCTTCTGGCACCAGCTGCCGCAGAGCTTCTTACCGATGTCAATGCACCTTTGTTTGGCCGTGTGCTGCCGGGAGTGCCAGTATTTCCAGTGCCGGAGTTGATCCTCTCTTGTTTTGTCTTCGGCAAAGACGACCATGATGACGCTCTTCAAAAAGGAGGAACAGAGGGAGGTTGAAGAACCAGCAAGCGCCAGAGGGTCTTGGCGAAGCCCCCCCCCCGGGGAAGAGAGGAGGGGTGGCCTTCACACTGCGGCACAACCGCCTCACGCCCCACTTTTAACAACTAGGGTACGCAGATGTGTGAACGCAGCTGCTCACAGCTGGAGCTCATCTGTGCTCCTGCCCTCTTACTTTGCACCTGGTTGGTAACTCTCAAGTCTACACATCCAGGCAGGTGGTGACAATAGCCCCCCAAAAAAAAAAGATGGGAAGGACCTCTTGAATGAGCAGCAGCTCTGTCTGATAATGGACAGAGAAGGCATACAGGTCAGAGGGTACACAAAGGCATGTGTGTGCATATTTAGGTGCCAACAACTAGGCAAGAAGTCCAACAGCCTGAAGATTCTAAACAGCGCCTAAGACATATGCTAGTGGTCCAGGGGCTTCCTCCCATCCTCCTACTCACCCCAAACGCAATGCCACCCTGGTGCCTCTGGTGCCCCCACCCTCCTCTACCACCCAGTTTCTAAGGAGGCAACTTACCCGGACTTTACTGATGGGCTGATGGATTCCTTCCCCACCACTAATCTCCTTCAAGGAGATGGGGTAAAATTGGCCCTTGTTTAGGTAAGTCATGGTGTTATCTCCTGGCTTCTGCCGCAGTGATTTGGAAGCTTCCAGTGTGTATTCAAAGTTGTTCCTGGAAAGCCAGAAAGGAGGGTCAGGAATCAAGAGGCAATTACATTGGGAAAGAACCACCGTCGAGCAATCAATGGACTGTATTATGAAGACATACAATGTTTTCATCATGCACTCAAGGCAGGCCGCCGCCTTTCTAGAAATAATAGAAAACACCTCTCTTATTATGGCCATCTCATACATTAATTGTACTCCAGTAGGAGGTGTCTAGAGGTACGGTGTCTCTGGTACTGGAGGATAAGAAGTACTGTAGGGGTACTGACTAGTAACCAGGTACAGGTGCTATTTATTTATTTTATGCCTCACCCCTATCTCAAAAGATCCAACACATTCTCTCAGCCTGCCCGAACTCTCAAACGTTATGGGCATACAGTGTGGTGAGAGGTGTATGCTGCCTTGATCGAGGGGGTAGAAAGCTGGGCTATTAATGTGAGAAAGAATGTATAGCTTCTCGAGAGATGCTTTTAGCTCTTACATTCAGCAGGCAAAATCCATTTTAAAAAAAATAAAAGATGGTTGTGGGTGACGTATCGTGCCATGCCATGCAAGTGCCAGAGTAGGCAATAGATCACTGGAGAAAACCATTCCATTTGCTAGCTTTCGTGGGTCAGGCCCCACTTAATCAGGCCTGTGCCAGCGCAAGCCTGTTCAAAGGGACCCTAATCCACAAAAGCCAGCAGGTTGTATGATTTTTGCGATCTACAAAGATGTCACCTCCTCCTGTTTTTGTGTTGCGTAATGGCCACACAGCTCTCTTTTATTCCAAGGATGCCATGCCGTATCTTTTATAGCACAAACCTACAGCTGTCTACCCAGAAATAGGCCCTACTACGTTTACTGGTAGCAGAAAGTGAGGAGGAATTAAAGAACCTCTTATTGAGGGTGAAAGAGGAGTGAAAAAATGGGCTGAAGCTGAACATCAAAAAAACTAAGATCATGGCCACTGGTCCCATCACCTCCTGGCAAATAGAAGGGGAAGAAATGGAGGCAATGGCAGAGTTCATTTTCTTGGGCTCCTTGATCACTGCAGATGGCGACTGCAGCAACGAAATAAAAAGACGCCTGCTTCTTGGGAGGAAAGCAATGGCAAACCTAGATAGCATCCTAAAGAGCAGAGACATCACTTTGCCAACTAAGGTCAGGATAGTCAAAGCTATGGTTTTTCCAGTAGTGATGTATGGAAGTGAGAGCTGGACTATAAAGAAGGCTGATCGCCGCAGAATCGATGCTTTTGAGCTGTGGCGCTGGAGGAGAGTCTTGAGAGTCCCCTGGACTGCAAGGAGATCAAACCTATCCATCCTGAAAGAAATCAACCCCAAATGTTCGCTGGAAGGACAGATTTTGAAGCTGAGGCTCCAGTACTTTGGCCACCTCATGAGGAGAGAGGAGTCCTTGGAAAAGTCCCTGATGTTGGGAAAGATTGAAGGCAAAAGGAAAAGAGGACAGCAGAGAATGAGATGGTTGGATGGTATCATCAATGCAACCAATATGGATTTGACCAAACTCCGGGAGGCAGTGGAAGATAGGAAGGCCTGGTGAGCTCTGGTCCATGGGGTCACGAAGAGTCGGACACGACTGAACGACTGAACAACAACAACATTTACTGGGACTTCCTGTCAGATAAAGGATTGTAGTCTGAATCACCCAATAGGATGGAAACCTAGGTGTGTTCAGAAAACCAAGCGCCAACAGCAAATCCAAACGGCACGCCACTTCTTAAAGGGTTAGACAGGAGCAACCAACCCTTTTCACTGAGATCTTGTTTGCTTCATTGCATGATGTATTTTTAATCATTTTTATTATATTTTAATATCTTATAAATGTATAATTTCCTATGGTTTTTTTTTTTTAGTTTTACCCACTTTAACACTGTGAGCTGCCTGGGGCCCCTTCACTGGGAGAAATGCGGTCTACAAATGATACCAAAATAAACGTTCCAAAGCAGAGCTGAAACAAAATGGAGGCCTGCCAAGTCAGGGTCTACTCTGGGCCACAGGGAGACGACAACTGGATGTGAAGAGAAGACATTACCCAGCAATGCTATCAAACACGTAGTCTTCAGAATTCATGCCAGCCATTCGAAGGTTCAACTCAGGAGGGAAAAAAACCTGGAAGCAGTAATAATCCTTTCAGACACAGTTCGCAAATTTTAAAGATGTTCCAGTCCCAAATGAATAATTATTAATAAGCTTTGAATCAACAAGTTAGAATTAATATAGATACTGTACCTGTAATGAGTTACTCTTTTTTCATAATACAGAGGCAATGAAGCAGCATTTCAAAAATAACACAGTAGGAGGGAAACTCTACTGAATTTTGGTGTTTTCTAAGTTCGTTTTGAGATCATTTTAGGTCACATTTTTAGTGGGAGTTTCAAAGTTTTTGTTTTGTTTTTGTTTTTGTTTGATTTGCTATTATCATATAAATCCTGATTCCACCCATCCCTAGCAGAAATAAGTATCGTATAGAATAACCAGATTGTTTTTGAAATATTGCAAAAGTAACAACTTCTTACTTGCCCAAACAGTGCAAAGAATAACCACAATAAATTACTTCAAGTAAGTGTTGGCAGTCTCTTATACACAATAAAACAAGACTTCATAAGGTGACCAAAGAACGGCCATGGTGAAAGTGTTTTTTTACAAATGTTTTAATATAAAGTACTGCATTTAATATTGTCAGGCAACCAGAAGAAGCCTTTGGCAGGCACAAAAGAGCAGGCCACAGCTTTAGGCTAGGGCTGCATTGTCTTAATTCCTATCCCTCTCAGATTTTGTTTACTTTTTAAAAATAATTTTATTATTATTATAAATAAAAAGGAAACCTTACATAAAATTACACCTCATTACCAATCTTGATCTCAAATCTAAATCTAAATTCAGTCTACTATGGGGGCGTTTATACACGACCCCTAAGCTCCACCGCAAATGGCTGCAAGGTCCGGACCTTAAAAATGTTTACCAAGCAGCTCCGGACTTTGCAGACAATTAAGTGCGACCCCGCCCACTTTAGCGCGACCCAGAGCAGTTTTCGTGTACCTGCTTTTTGGAGGTGACAAATATTTGATCCGGTGTAAGGATAGTGAGTGCGGGGCTCTCCTGGCTTCTGTTTGTTCTTTTTTTGCGCCCCGCCCCTTTAAGAGATCTGAATGCTGCCGGGAACAAAACGGAGGTAAACCGGAGGTAAACCGGCATTCTTTTCTTTCTTTTTTCTCCCTCCCTCAGGCAGCCAGCAACCAGGAAGTACGGAGGGGGGTGGGGACAGAGGAAGAGCGACGAACCCCTAAGATCTCTGGTCCGAATTTAAGTGGCCAGCGGAACTTAGGGGTCGTGTAAAAAGGCCCTGGGTCAGAGTCTAATAGCGACTTTTTTCTCATAGAAAACTTATAGAGATCTCCAGCGTTCTCTTGCCTTCTGTAGGTCTTTTTCCTTGAGTATTTCTGACAAAATGTCCATTTCTGCTGTTTCCAAGTATCTGTCCAAAAGCTCATGTTCCGGTAAGTCCTTTGTTTTCCAGTATTTTGCCAACAGAACCCTAGCTATAGTTAACATATACATTAATAAATGTTTCTTATTATAATCTTTGATTTCCGGCATAATATTTAACAAAAATATTTCTGGCTTGAATGGTATCATACAACACAATATTTTCTGTAACATCTCATGTACTCTTTTCCAATAGTTCTTAATCACTGTGCATGTCCACCACATGTGATAGAAAGTCCCTTCTTTCTCCTTACACTTCCAACATTTATCAGATCCGTTTCCAAACATTTTCACTAATTTTTGTGGTGTTATATACCACCTATAAAACATTTTATATACGTTTTCTTTCAAGCTAGTTGCTCTGATATACCTAATATTAACTTCCCATAGTTGTTTCCAGTTATCTATCTCAATATTATGTCCTATATTCTGAGCCCACTTAATCATACAATCTTTAACTATCTCATCCTCAGTTTTACGCTCCAATAGGTGTTTATACATTTTCCTAATAAATTTCTCTTCGCTCCCCCAAAACAATATATCAAATTCAGTTTTCTGCATATAAAAACCTTCTTTTTTATCTTTACTGACCCTTGACTGCAACTGCGATTTTGCCCACCAGTCTAATATAAAGTTTTGTTTTTTTAATTCTTCCTCTTTTTTAATTCAGTCTTTCTATTTAATATATCTTGATATCTACCAAATCTCGTCTCAGTCATCAAATTTGGGTGTGTGAAGGCTTCTATCGGGGACACCCAACCTGGGATCTTCCTGTACATTTGTTTTTTAATATTCTCCCATATTCTCCATAAAGGCTTCCTAATCATATGATTGCTAAAGTTTTTCTGTTCTTTTGCCTTCTCATACCATGCAAACGCATGCCATCCCAGATTCAAATCATGGCCTTCCAATTTCCAAACTCTTGGGTTTTCTAAGAGAATCCATTCTCTTACCCATCCCAGTACACAAGATTTATAATACAAATCCCAATCAGGAGCTCCCAATCCTCCTCTGCTTACACCATCTTCTAAAGCCTTCTTCCCAATCCTCGCTTTCTTTCCCCGCCAAATAAACTTCAGAACCAATTTATCCATTTCATTTAAAAATGCTCTTTTCATTATTACTGGTATCATTTGGAATAGAAACAGCACTTTAGGTAACACATTCATTTTAATGACTGCAATTCTCCCCATTATTGATAAATGCATCCTACTCCATTTTTCTAAGTCTGATCAAATACCCTTCATAGTTTCCAAATAATTATCTTGATATACTGTACTTGCTTTTTTTGTTATTTTGATTCCTAAGTATGTTATGGACTTCACTTCTTTAAAATTAGATCTTTCCAATAATATTCTTCTTTCTTCTATTCCCATATTCTTAGTATTTTTGTCTTCTATTCATTTATTTTAAGACCAGCCATCTCTCCAAATTCCAGTACCAATTTTTTTCATAACTCTACTGAGTTGATTGGGTCTTCCAATATAAAAGCTACATCATCTACGTAAGCCTGTAACTTATATTCCTCTTGCTTTATTTTCAAACCTTGTACAGTGGTACCTCGTATAAAGTAATTAATTCGTTCCAAATGAAATTATGTTAAGCAAATTTTCCTTTATACAAATTCCCATAGGAATGCATTGAAAATGGAGTAATCCCATTTTTATGTTGTACGGATTTCCCCCATAGGTGATTATGTTAAGCAAATTTCCCCTATCTCCGGAATTTTCTATGTTGTACAGATTTTATGTTATACAAGCTGTTTGTTATACAAGGGTCCACTGTATCTCCTTTTGGTCTCTTTTATTTTTTGATTTAATACTTCTAATGTCAATATAAACAACAAAGGTGACAGGGGGCAGCCTTGTCTAGATCCTTTTTCAATTCTAATCTCTTCTGTAAACTCAGTATTAATTTTTATTTTGGCTCTTTGCTGTGTATATATAGCTGTTATATAATCTCTAAATCTTTGGCCAATTCCTATATATTCTAGATGCTTTAACATAAAATTCCATTTAACATTATCAAACGCTTTCTCCGCACCTAAGAATATCAAAGCTGCTTGTTTTTCTGAATGGGCCTCATAGTATTCTAACACATCCAAGATTGTCCTCATATTATTACGTATCTGATGTTTTGGTAAAAAACCTGTTTGATCTTGATGTATTATTTGTACTAGAACCTTTTTTAGTCTGGCTGCCAATATAGAAGCAAATATTTTATAATCTGAGTTAAGCAATGATATTGGTCTGTAGTTTTTTATTTCTTTGGGGTCAGTTTTCTCTTTATGAATTATGGCTATTGTTGCCTGCGTCCATGTTACTGGGATTTGTTCTTTTCCAATATATCTTCTAGTAATTTTTTGGTATGGTAGAGTTATTGTATCTTCTAATTCCTTATAAAATTCAATTGACAAACCATCTGGACTCGGTGCCTTACCGCTCTTCTGTCGTCTTATTGCATCCACAATCTCATTATAAGCTATAGGTTCCTCCAAGGCTGCTCTTTGATTATTTTTAATTTACTGTTTCCTCTCAGATACTCTTCCTGTTTTTCTTTTGAAATCTCTTTTCTTAGATATGTTTTGATAATACTGTTTAACAATGTTTTTCATCTCTCTCTCATCATATCTTTCATTCCCCTCTTTATCCCTTAATACTTGTATACATGTCCTCTCTTTTTCTTTTCTCAGTCTATAAGCTAACCACCTCCCTGGCTTGTTTGCATTTTCGAAAAAGTTTACTCTAGCAAACTTCATATTTTTTGCCATTTCTTCTGTCCAGAGGGTATTTAAACAATGTTGTTTCATTTTAAGCCTTGCTCTTATCTCCTCTTTGGGTTTTTTTTTTTGTTTAAGTTCTTTCTCATGTTCTTGTATTGCCTTTTCTAATTCTTTTTCTTCTTTTTGCTTTTCTCTCTTCTTTTTTGCTGCCATCTTTAATAAGATTCCCCGTGCAACTGCCTTGGCAGCATCCCATACAGTACACATTAGCATGTCAGGAGATATGTTTTCCTTGAAATAGGTAAATAACACAGTATATTCTGCCAAGATTTCAGACCCACTATAAGGCAAGCAAAACCACAAAAAGGATGCAAGAGAAAACATTCATTTGCACACTTTAGTTCAAAGGCAGGTTGCTGTTATTTTACATGGTGTTAAAGATTTGTTTCAGGAACTATACAGAGAAAGCGGGGGGGGGGAATAGTTCTACCACTGGTATTTCAATTAGATACCCAGAGATTTACAAATGTCTGCTAGAGATGGACAGGAAACAAAAATACAGTGTTTTGTTGCATTGCGCTTCTCCCTTTGTTTTGTTTTGTTTCATTTCATTAGTAACAAATTTTTAAAGAATGTTCAGAACGAAATGAAGCAAAACAATTTGTTAATGGCTCCCCTGGAACTTAGAGGCACCAAAATCTTAGGGCAGCTTCTTTTGACTCTTCCTTGTAAGCCCCTCAAATTTGGAGAGGTTTAGGGTTCAGAGGGCTGAGTCATTAAACTCTAAAGGGGTCCCCCAGGAGAAAATCATTTCTAATTGAGTCAGGAAGTGGCTGATAGCCAGCCCCCGCCCCCGTGCCGGTAGGGGAGCGATTAATTTGGAGGGCTTAAATGGAAGAACTTGAGGAAGCTCCCGCTAGATGCATCGGATCACTATTTTCAAGTACGTTTCATTTCCCGCACCAAAAAAGGTGGTTCAAATTGTTTCGTAAGGAAACAATTCACTACAAAATTGTTTCATAAGGAAACAATTCACTACACAATTCACTACTACTTTCATCTCAAGAAAGACATAGTGGAACTGGAAAAGGTGCAGAAGAGAGCGACTAAAATGATTACTGGCCTGGGGCACCTCCCTTATGAAGAAAGGCTAAAACATTTGGGCCTCTTTAGTCTGGAAAAAAGGCGCTTGAGGGGGGATATGATTGAGACATACAAAATAATGCAGGGTATGAGTAAAGTGGATAGAGGGAAGCTCTTCTCTCTCTCCCAAAATGCCAGAACTAGGGGACATACACTCAAATTGAGGGCTGGGAGAGTAAGAACTGACAAAAGAAAATATTTTTTCACCCAGCGCGTTGTAAGTCTATGGAACTCCCTGCCACAGGATGAGGTGATGGCATCTGGCCTGGATGCCTTCAAAAGGGGATTGGACAGATTCCTGGAGGAAAAGTCCATCACAGGTTACAAACCATGATGGAGATGTTTAATCTCCAGGCTTTAAACCAGGGTACTTCAAGGGCCAGATGCAGGGGAGTGGTATCAGGAGACAGATATCTAGTCTCATGCGCTCCCAAACGCATCTGGTGGAGCTGTTGTGAGATACAGGAAGCTGGACTAGATGGGCCTTTGGCCTGATCCAGCATGGCTCTTCTTATGTTCTTATGTTCTTAAACGACAACACCATGTTTGATCTTTCATTTGGTGCCCATCTTTAGTGTCTGCGATGCTCAGCCATGTATTTCTTTTTCTGTCATGGCTGTCTTAGACCTTTACACACAAAGCTCAATGATGATTACCAAATGTTCAAGGTAAAGGAGGTAGATCCTGTAAAATGAGCCATGTGTTCTTGCTAGTGATTTGTATAGCAGTTGGCTTTTGTTTTAAATTTAGCACATTAGAACCATAGGCCATTCAAAAAAAAGCTTCTATTTCTAATCCACTGGACTGAGATTTCAGGTATGTAAGAACTTAATAGAAACCTGATATCCATACACCAAATAGGGAGAAGAGACAAAAGTAAGATGGGTTGTGGAAGAAGGGATGGAATTGTTACTTAAGTACAAGGCTGAAGGCATTCCAGGCATTTAAAAATGTCAACATTCAAGGTATCTCCCCTCCAGAAAAGCCAGTGGACATAAATGCTCAGACCACAGTTTCCTCCCTGCATGAACAGTATACACACACACACACACACCCCGCCTATCATGGGGGTTAGGGACCTGACCCAACCCACGATAATTGAAAATCCACTCTATGCCTGCATACACACATCACAGATTTTCAATTATTGCGGGTCAGGGCACTTCCGTTTCGCGCAGAAGCCCTTTTGGGGCCTCCGACAAGACCAAGAAGGCAATCGTAGGCCCGTTCAGGGCAGCGCCAGTCCTGGGGCAAGTACAGTAGACCTGAAACGGGTTTTCCCCCTTACCCGGGGGTTTTTTCATACCCTGCAGTCCCACGATATAGCTGGACTGCAATATATGAACCACAAAAGGGCGCCGGGGGGGTTTACTGTATCTGCATTTGTCCCTGCTTGTTAGGGAATTTTTTAGGAGTTGTAATCCAAATCACCATCACCATCATAATTATAATCCCCTCCCACCATCTGATGCATCTTGCCTAGGGTTCCCCCCCCCTTTTTATCTGTATTTTGATGTTTTTTACCTGTATATTGATTTTTTTAACTTGTAAACCGC
Source organism: Phrynocephalus forsythii (assembly GCA_029282475.1). Lineage (NCBI taxonomy): Eukaryota > Metazoa > Chordata > Lepidosauria > Squamata > Agamidae > Phrynocephalus > Phrynocephalus forsythii. The sequence goes on along the minus strand of JAPFRF010000002.1, from coordinate 9,621,815 downwards.
CCAGAGTTCCAGTTGGGAAGATGGGTGGTATAAAAATGAAACAAACAAACAAACAAACAAACAATAAATAAATAAATAAATAAATAAATAAATAAATAAATAAATAAATAAATAAATAAATAAATAAATAAATAAATCTTTTTTTCTTTCCCGTTTTACATGTTGCCTTGTTTTACATGTACCTCTTGCCCGCCTTCTTTAAAGGACTCAGAGAAGGTAGAATCCGGAGTGCGTCGCTGGGAATTCTGGGTCTGGGCACTGGAGCTAAACTGGTCCACGTTGAGGTCTAAAACCACCACCGGTCCGGGGGGGCTTCCGCATGATAGACGACCGGAGGGACGCCCGCCGTGAAGCTGTGCGACTGTGCTTCCGTCTTGATCGAATGGGCAGGCATGGAGGCCACAGAGACCGTGACGGTTGTGTCCGGGGTTGTCAGGTGGCCCCGCTTGTCCACCCCCATTTGGGAAGTGTGCGGAAGGACAATATTCAAAGGCATATTTTTCAAGACCTGGACTCGATTTTCCCCAGCAGAAATGAGTGACTGTTCCGTCATGTTGGGTATGCTGTTCCTAAATAGACAAGAGGTTTGGTCAGGTGACACATAAAAGTCCTGGGAGCGGGCATCCATTTCAAACCAAAAGGTAGAGGACCTTCACCCTTCCTGGTCTCCTTCTCTGTCCTGAAAGGATTCCTTTAGTGGCTTCTGCAGAGCTTGGAAAAATTAACCTCTTATACTATGGTTCCCATAATCTCCATACCCAGAGTGGCCAGTGGAGGATTCTAAGAACTGTAGCCCCCCAAAAAGTAACTTTTCCATGCTTAACATCCCATATGCAAGAATCTTGTTCTGCTTTACATCCTGGGGCAAATAAAGACCATCCACACAGGAAGACTTCATTACAGTTGTTATCCATCCCTGCTGCCACACAGGCATTTTCATGTAACAAATGCCAGAGAGGCTAGAAGCCCTAACACACCCATTTTGGACCCTCGTCCTTTAACTGTTCGGCAGTTAATGCCAGTTAATGTAAACTAGTTGCTTTGAGTGTCATTTCTTGACCAAAATGTTTAATACATCAACTTAGGGCCTTTTCACACGACCCCTAAGATCCGCTGGCCCCTTAAATTCGGACCAAAGATCTTAGGGGTTCGTTGCTCTTCCTTCCTCCCCACCAGAGAAAGAGAGGAAAAAATGCAGCTCACCTGGAGGAGCTTCCCGGAGCTCCGTTTCTCTTCTGATTGCTTTTTTTCCTCCCACCTCTTCTCTTAAAGGGGCGGGAGGCAAAAAAACACAAGCAGAAGCCAGGAGAGCCCCGCACTGACCAGATTAAATCCGGACCTGGGGATTTTCACCCACCTCAAGCAGGTACAAGAAAGTGCAGCTGGGTCGCGCTTAGGTGGGCGGGGTCGCACTTAATTTCCTGCAAACTCCGGAGCTGGTGGGAAAACACTTGTAAGGTCCGGAGTTTGCAGCTATTTGCTGTGGAGTTTAGGGGTCGTGTATAAAGGCCCTTAGACAACTGCTAAACATTAGCTTTTTGAGCTTGTTCACAACTATTCTCCTCCGAATTGGGCTGGCATGAGTCAATCCATTTTTGGCTATCAGCCATACATGGTTTTCTATCATGAGCAGGTGATCCCAGATGTTTATTCAGTGGTCTGAACAGTTCCTGGATTCCCATTGCAAGCCGGCCAAAAATCATGCAGTTGTGATTCAACCACTGCTTTCAAGCTTAGGCTGAAGCCACTCATGTTGGCAAAGGAGTCCCGTGCAGGGAACATAACTGGTTCAGAGAGGCATCTTTTCAGTATAAATTTATAGTTGCTGTCGTGGGACCCCAGATGTAAGAAAGCTGTAATACCCCATTGGCACAATGGCAGGCTCAGTGTTAAACAGGCAATTTTTCTGGGATTTCACACAGGGCAGTAACAGATAAGCTCAACAATATGGCTAGTTACTGGAAACAGGCAGGTCATGGGACGTGGGGATGAGAAGACTTCCTTCTTCAGTAGGAAAGTGATCCAGGTCTCCTACATGTGGGAAGGGATGTATTGGTTCTACTTTATAGAACAACCACCTTAAAAAAACAAAGACATACATCCCAGTAAGGGAAAGTTCTACCAGACAACCAGAGAACTTGCCTCACCCAATCCATAAGGACTGGAACTCATGTAGCAATTGCATGTCCAAATGGTCTCCTCTCCCCCGGGTACAACTGAAGTCTATCAAGCCATCCAACGGGATTGCAGTCACAATCCTTTCCAGTCAGAGAAGAGTGGTGACTTCTGAACTAACATACCCAATTATTCTCGATCAGTTTGTGGTGACTTTGGGCTATTAACAAAACGAGACTTGAGACTAATCAGCCCCCTCCAATTTTTCAAGTTAGAAGAAACCTATTCCAGACCAGGTTCTGAAGGACAAATTCTGAGTGATTTAAAAGTACTTTTCCTGTACATGAAGATGCTGAACCTTTTATTTCTTTTTTAAAGCAAGCACTGCTGGGCGTGAATACTGAACCTTTTGCCGTGGTCCTGGTCAGAATGATCGACATCAGGTTTCACAGCTGAGGCTCTCCGGGGGACCTTCCAAAGTAGAACACATAAAATTGATTCATTAAAACCTATGAATGAGACATCATAGAAGCAAGTTTACTATGAAGATTAAGCATTGGCAGAGCAGAATGGGGAAGACAGACACACATCATTCATTACAGAGGACAATTAAAGTCAAAGGGAGAACAGATGTTTCCCACCAGATTTCTCTCAGGCCCAACGGAGGGTTTCCTAAGGGCATTTATCCACGACCCCTAAACTCCAGGGCAAATGGCTCCCAGCTCCGGAGCTTAAAAATGTTTACCCACCAGCTCCGGAGTTAACAGGAAATTAAGTGCAACCCCGCCCACTTTAGCGCGTCCCAGCACAGCTTTCAGGTACCTCCTCTTTGGAGGTGAAAATTATTTGATCCGGTTTAAGGATAGTGAGTGCGGGGCTCTCCTTGCTTCTGTTTGTTGTTTTTTGGCTCCCGCCCCTTTAAGAGCTACTTTTACAGAGACGAGAGGCAGAAAGAGGTGAGCGGCATGCTTTTCTTTCTCTTTTTCTCCCTCCCTCACGCAGCCAGCAGCCAGGAAGTGCGGAGGGGGGTGGGGACACAGGAAGAGCCACGAACCCCTAAGATCTCTGGTCCGAATTTAAGTGGCCAGCGGATCTTAGGGGTCGTGTGAAAAGGCCCTAAACCAAATAATTCTTTACAAATCAGATTTGGGATCGTGCCTGGGTTTCCACATGACTGACTTTGGGACCAGAGCTTGGCTTGGAGTTATAATGCAAAAAAGTAACTTTTCAAAGATCTAGACTTCTCACAAGTGCTCTGTAAAACCCTATGATTGAAACTTCTCCCAGTTATATTCCTCACAACATTTTACTTTTAAATCATTGTGTCCAGTTCCTGTTAATGACAGCCTGCGAAAAGATTGCCATAAATACATATTAAAAAACTAAAGCTAAAATATATTTTTGTTGTTTAAAACTGAAGGAAATACACATGAAGAGTAATCAAAATTCTGAGAGACTGCAGGTTGGCAATCCATGCTGTAACTACTAAGATGCACCTTAGGCAGTTTTAGCCATTGTGAACATTAGGTAAAATTAGCTTGCTGTCCTAGAGCACTGAAAACTGCTCTGTCAGCAGTACCTTTGCATTCAAACACCTTCCCCTAGCAAACTCAAGTCATTAAATGACAGTGGAAACACCCTCTTTAGGCAACAGTAGTTAGAGGCTGATGACACCATGTTTTTAAAAAGCAAGAATGCTTTGCAAAATGGATTTACAACACAAGCTCAGCATGTCAGGTGCAAGGCTCTGTGTGTGTATTTGAGAGAGAGAGAGACAGACAGACAGAGATAGACAGAGAGAGAGAGAGAGAGAGAGAGACAGACAGACAGACAGACAGACAGACATAATGCTGTATTTAGGATGATTCTTGGGGCATCAGGAGAAGAAAGATTGCCCAATAAATAAGCTATAAGTAGTATTTTGTCCAGTAGTATAAGTCAACCATGGGATATTTTAAAGGGCTGTGACTTGCACAACATGAATCTTTCACCATCGATCTGCACATTTTAGGAGCTCTAATTAGGCACATATAAAAACTGAGCTCAAGACTTTGGAGGAAATTATGTGCAAAGGCACACAATAATAAGACAACAAGGGATGTTCTAACGCCTGGTGGGCTGGTGGGCAAGAAACATTTCATTGGAAGATGGGAAAGTTTTTTGGCAACACCGAATGATTTTTCTCTAGAGGTACTTAAGAACATAAGAACATAAGAAGAGCCCTGCTGGATCAGGCCAAAGGCCCACCTAGTCCAGCTTTCTGTATCTCACAGTGGCCCCACCAGATGCATTTTGGAGCGCACGAGACTTGATATCTGTCTCCTGATACCCCTCCCCTGCACCTGGCCCTTGAGGTACCCTGGTTTTAAGCCTGGAGATGATACATCTCCCCATCATGGTTTGTCACCTGTGATGGACTTTTCCTCCAGGAATCTGTCCAATCCCATTTTGAAGGCATCCAGGCCAGATGCCATCAGTACATCCTGTGGCAGGGAGTTCCACAGACTAACAATGTGCTGGGTGAAAAAAATGTTTTCTTTTGTCTGTTCTTACTCTCCCAGCCCACAATTTGAGTGTATGTCCCCTACTTCTTGAACTTGACAGGGAAGAACCCAAACCATGTTATGACAAAGTGATCTTTTTGTATGCTTGGGGTTTTTTTATGCCCAGAAAGCAAGTTCAATGGATTACAATTTGGGTCCCCCCCCAAAAAAAGAAACTTCTCTAAAAGTTGTACGGGCTGCATCGCTCAGGGATGAGGCTGTGTCAGTTAAGGGGCTCCCAGGCCCCCAAGTGCTGATCTGAGCTACTCTTATTACTCCATACAGCTTTCTTTCACAAGGCTTTCATACAGTAAGTGGTGTGTGTGTGTGTGTGTGTGTTTGTGTTTTTTTTCTTACAACAGCTGAACGAGATGACATCACTGTGTCAGACCAGTACCCCTCCAAGTCTTGTAGCTGGTCTAACAAGTTTTAGCTATTTACAATCAGCACACACACTAAAAGAACAGGGCCGCTTTCGTAGATTTCTGAAGAGACAAGGAGACCCCGTTCTCATATGGCGGCACTGTTTTTAAAATTGCGCAGGTGACTTTTTCGGACCACAACTCCCAAGGTTCTCCAATCAGTATGGCTACCATTTGAGGGACCAGTAGTCCCCAAAGCAACGTTTTCAAATTTGGATAGTTTGTTTCTGCAAACTGGGGCGAGGCGCAAAGGTTTCTCTCTCTCTCTCTCTCTCTCACACACACACACACACACACACACACATTCACACACCCGCTGTTTGGAATGGATAAGGGTCCCAACAGCTACAAGGCCAGGGCAATGCTGCATTTCTCAGAATGCCTGGGAATCCTAGCCATGCCATGAGATGAGGGTGTTCTCCTTACAAGTGAAAAAAGTAACTTCCTCTGAGGGTGCTTTTACACGACCCCTAAAATCCAAGGCAAAGGGATCCCAGATCCGGAGCTTAAAAATGTTTTCCCACCAGCTCCGGACTTTTTAAAAAATTAAGTACGACCACGCCCACCTAAGCGCGTCCCATCGCACTTTTCAAGTACCTGGGCTCCGAAGGAGAAAATTTTCTGATGCGGATGTAAAGCAGTGAGTGCCGGGCTCTCCTCACCTTGTGTTTGTTTGTTTTTGTCCCCACCACCCCTTTAAGAGACAGGAAGGGGCTCGGGGCGACTTCCACCAGCAGAGGGAGGTGAGTCAGCATTCTTTTCTCCCTTTTTTTTCTCCCTCCCCTCACGCAGACAGGAGCAAGGGAGTGGGGGGGGGACCCCAAGATCTCTGGTCCGAATTTAAGTGGCCAGAGGATCTTAGGGCTTGCAGAGGGATCTGAGTGGTGCCATGTAGCATTTCGCCAGTCTAGCACTCTCAACATGTCTGGGGCCATCTTTCCAACCAGCACCAGTTAAGTACGGCCACTGATTGGGAGTCAAGTATCAGATTTTGGACACCTGCATTGCAGCAAGGACAGGGAAGGTTCCCGGGAGACTTTCCTCTGATCTAACAGAGATGCCAAAGGGACAAGAAAGAACCAGCGATGTTGGCAAGTCTTTGGATCCAAGTCCCAAGTTTGAGTCTTTGGTCCCAAGTCCCAAGTCTGAGTTCCTATTAAAGACAAGCTTTTCCCTTGTCTGTGAAGATTCTCAGCCACCCAGGTGAGTTTATCTGGAAGTCAAGTCATGGCAACTGGACTTTTTCTTGAGAGATTGAAACGTTTCGCTGCTCATCCAAACAGCTTTGTCAGTCCTTGGGTGTGTGTGTGTGTGTGTTCTGAGTCAAGAGTCAAGTCTGTGTCATTAAAAAACAAAATAGATCAAGTAACTGGTGTGACAACTCTGATTTAACAGCAAGTCCCACAACTCAAGTCCTTATCCCCAGAAAGAACCAGGTGAACTTGAAAACTCTTCAGTCCATATCAGGTTCGTATTAGATTATCTGTCGACTCATGGTTTAAAACTGCCATTTTAAATCCCAGAAATGGATCTACCCCACAGGGCAGAGAAGCCATGGCCTTCCAGATGTTGTTAGGCCCATTATTCTGGGCCCATCATACCAGCTCATAAACCATCCCAACTCCTGCTGCCTCTGACAGGCAGAGAACTCCAACTATGATTTGTGGCCCAGTGGCCCACTTCAACTCTACCTCGTTCAAGAAGTAAACAATGCTTCTGTTTGACCCACTACTAAAGCAAACCCCCAAATGGCAAGTCTTTCCCAGAGCAACATTGTGTTGTGTGTGTGTTGTGTCGTTACAGTCGTGACCGACTCTTTGTGACTCCATGTCCATGGAGTTTTCTTGGCAGGAATACTGGAGTGGTTTGCCAGTTCCTACTCCAGGCACCTACAGCACCTGGTATTCCCTGGTGGTCTCCCATCCAAGTACTAGCCAGGGCTGACCCTGCTTAGCTTCCGAAATCAGTCGAGATCGGATGTGCTGAGGGCATCTAGGTAGCATTAACTTGGATAATTCCCATAATCCCAAAAGAGGGGTGGAGTCATGTGATCCTTGCACACAATCCAAAGGCATGGGGGATACCTTTACAGTAAAGGCACCATCACCCACTCTGAACATCAAGCTGGATGGGCCATAAGGAAATTGAACCTTAAAATTCACTGCAGTTTCATCACTAGTCTGAACACAAGGAGAGGACAAAGGGTCCGTCTGGCCCAGAGGCTTTCTGCCTGTGGGTCTCCATATGGTTCGGACTTCAACCCCCAGGAGCCCCAGCCACTTCTGGCAAAGGGACAAGGGGTCCTGGAAGCCAACGTTTTGACTAAAGAAGAAACATGGAGCTGAGAACCACCAGGCTGGACCACCTGCACCAGCTGCCAAAGAGATGCCTCAGAGGAAGACACAGGCAGGATGCCAAAGCAACCGCGGTTGTAGCGTTCACCCATTTTCTGTGTATGTTACTGTACAGGAGAGGGGAAAGAGTTAATGCCTATGTCCAAATATGGAATGTGGAGGCGGAGCCCTAGTGCTTAAATAGCTCCACCTGAGTGAGAAAGATTCAGTGAGGGAACATCCATCCTGAGAGATAGGGAAGAGATAGGCTAGAGCAGTGGTCTCCAAACTTTGGCCCTCCAGATGTTTTGGACCACAACTCACACAGTCCTTTGTCATTGGCAATACAGGCTTGGAATTCTGGGAGTTGTGGTCCAAAACATCTGGAGGGCCAAAGTTTGGACACTCCTGGGCTAGAGTTAGGGAACTGTCAAGCTTGGGCGCTTTTACACAACCCCTAAGATCCGCTGGTCACTTAAATTCGGACCAGAGACCTTAGGGGTTTGTCGCTCTTCTTGCGTCCCCACCCCTCCGCACTTCCTGGCTGCTGGCTGCGTGAGGGGAGGGAGAAAAAAAGGGACAAAAGAATAAAGGTTTACCTCCCGGTGCCGGTGGAAGCTGCCGGGAGCCCCGTCACTTCCTGGATCCTTCTCTTAAAGGGGCGGGAGGCAAAAAACAACAACAAAAAGAAGCGAGGAGAGCCCGGCACATCCGCATCAAGATTTTTCACCCTTGGAGAGCAGGTACAAGAAAAGTGCGCTGGGACCCGCTTAGGTGGGCGTGGTCGCACTTAATTTTCAGTAAACTACGGAGCTGGTGGGTAAACAATTTTAAGCTCCGGAGCTGGGAGCCATTTGCGGCGGAGTTTAGGGGTCATGTAAAAAGGCCCCTTGAGTGAGGGAATTATATCAGAATTTGAGGGAACTAGTTGGTGTAACTTTAAAGTAACTGTATACATGTGTACCTGGTTTCATCATCTTTCTGTTTTCAGTAAACACACGTTTTATTTTTACCATGTTACATCTGGTCTGGAACTCAGTAGTTGAACTGGGATACCCTGAATGGTGGCAGCGAGGCCCGAGACTAAGGTGGTACAGGTCAATGGTCCATGAGACGACTGGTGGTCTGGGCTAGAGTGAGGCAGGACAGAACTGAGTGTGGTACTTCGGCCACACCCCTGAAAGGCCTGACCTCCACTGTTGTCTTCTTTTGCTCCTAAGTCCCAAGAACCAATATGGAGGATCGCGCTGAAATCTGTCATTTGGAGTTTGTACCTAGCCATCATAACACCCCACACTTTGGGAAAGTTACTTTCTGGGAATGAACCTCTAAGAATTCCCTATCCAAGGGTCATGCTGCCTAATGGCCACCCCAACTCCCATACACCAGCACCTCATGTGCCAAGTGTGTACAGTTAAATCCATTTTGCATAGCATTCCTGCTTTTAAACGCCGTGTCATCAGTCTCTAACTACTGTTGCTCAAAGAGGGTGTTCCCACTGTCACTTAATTTAGCTGTTTAACTATGTGTTGTATTGAAGCAGGGGAAGGGGAAAATATTTCCTTCGCTTCACTAATGGCAGAATCTGCATCAGATCGCTGTGAGAGAGGTCGATTCAGTTCAGGCCACCGGCCTGTCCTCTTTTTGCTATCACCAAAAAAGCCTGGATGGCTGGTGCAAGAGATGATCAAGTGACAACAAGTGAACAACAACAGCACTTCCCAGTTATTAAATTATAAAATGCAGCTGCCATGATAAGGACACCATAATAACCCATGAACTAAAAGCAGGTTCTTTGGTTTCCACAAACATCAATGGGGCTCCCCACCACCACCTTGGCCATTCAAGTAAATTCTAGACTAGACTTAAATCTTGGGTTTTGACGTTTCAGTTCTCTTCTCCCCCCCCAAAAAAAAACCCTGCACGCACCCACCTCTATAATTTTCATTTTGTAATATTAAAGAAGGTCCCCAACAACAAAGCATACATATGTGTGTGTGTTCTACTTCTCAAAGTGGAACTGACTTCTAGTGACCCTAATACGGCTTTCACAGTAAGTGAGATATTTAAGAAGTGGTTTTACCAGTTCTACTCCCCAAGTGAGTTTCCATGGCCAAGTAAGGATTTGAACTAATAGCTTCTGGGGGGGGCACTCAAAATGCCTTCCTTCACCTATTAGAAAGAGGCATTCTGGAACAAATTGCTCAGTCATAACCTGGGGAAAAAATCTTATCTGATACAATTTAGTTTTTATTTTAAAGCATGTAATTATATGTTCTCATTACACTATTTGCAGCCATTATGAAAACAACTGGATTCCCAGTGTGGTGCAGTGGATAGAGTGATGGACTAGGACTCTGAAGAACAGAGTTCGAATCCCCACTCAGCCACTGGGTGGTAGAACTGGTGGGAAAAAAAGCAAAGGTTCCCCCTGCACATGAGTGCTAATCGTGTCCAACTCTAGGGGTGGTGCTCATCTCCATTTCCAAGCCAAAGAGCCAGTGTTGTGCAAGTCCGTGGCCACGTGGCTGGCATGACTGAATGCATTTCTGTGCAGTGGACATTGTTTTACCTTCCCACTATTATGGCGGTACCTATTGATCTACTTGCATTTACATGCATTCGAACTGCTGGGTTGGCAGGAGCTGGGGTTAACAGCGGGAGCTCGCTCTGCTGTGAGGCACCTGGGATCTAAACCACCGAGCTGCTGACTTTGCAGCTGACAGTTTTCAGCACTTGAGCCCACTGAGCCACCACGCCACCTATGCTAGGATCTGGTAAAACCACACCTTAAATATCTCACTTACTTTGAAACCCCTATATTAGGACTGCTGTGAGCCACTTTCAACTTGATAGCACATCACACACAGAGAGACAAGGAAACCACAAGATTATGTTCTACATAAAATAAGGGCGGTGTCATGGATGCAACCAAAACGGATTTGACCAAACTCCGGGAGGCAGTGGAAGATAGAAAGGCCTGTCGAGCTCTGGTCCATGGGGTCACGAAGAGTCGGACACGACTGAACGACAACAAAATAAGGAGGGTTTTTACCTTCCCCTCCCAGAGAGAGAGAGAGAGAGAGAGAGAGAGAGAGAGAGAGAGAGAGAGAGAGAGAGAGAGAGAGAGAGAGACCCGCCCATCCACCTTTTCCCATCCAACCCCCCCAATGGCCAACCAGGTCCAAGGAGGGCCAAGAGGCGCGATACCTTGTAGTAGTCATAGAGGAGGCCCAAGGCGGCCGCACTGTCTTCGTCCCCATTGATGCTCATCATGGCTTTGGTGGCTGCTGTGAGCGGGTTTTCCAGGAAGGACTTCCAGGCTTCGTCCTCACTGGTGAACGGCCGCCTCTGGGAGTACAGGGCCTCATTCTGGAGGACCAAGACCGGCCTTTTGCTTCAGGGAGAGATGAGGCAGGAGACGGTTACATGCGTGCCCCTAACATCCGCTGCTGCACATAAATCTTCACCACTTCCATTCCAGTCCCCCCCCCTTCTCATTCCAGCCTCACAGAGGACATCCGGGAAACTGCCCTGGGATTCTGGAGTCACTCTCCAGACCCCACCCCCACCCCCACAAAACAGAGAGCCATAAATAAGTACACGTTTTATCACCTACAACACTTAAAGCCATGCCTTGGTCTGGCCTTGCACACTGAAATAACTAAGAAGGTCTACTCTTCTTGCCCAATCGCGAAACACCTTGCCTCCCACATATAATCACATTACAAAGCCATCACTTGTAGGACCTCCAAATTTTAACTAGGGCTTCATCACCAAAAGTGACAAATTGGGAAGAGTGTTTAGGCGAAGGCAAGCTCAGTTTTAACTGGGCTTCTGTTTTGATATTCTTATACAAATTTAAATGCTTTAAGCATGTTAAGACTTGCCTAGATATATAACTATGTGCTGACCTTGACCTACAAAGCACTATATGACTTGGGTCCTAGCTACCTCAAAGATCAAATCTCACAGTATGAACTGGCTTGGGTGCTAAGGTCATCAGGAGAGGCCTTTCTCTCCATCCCGCCACCTTCACAGGAGTGTCTCAGAAGAACATATGAAAGGGCCTTCTTGGCTGCTGTGCCCAGACTCTGGAACTCCCTCCCACTAGAAGCCAGGACTGTCCCATCTCTGCTGTCTTTCCGGAAACAGACAAAGACCTTTCTCTTCAGGCAAGCTTTCCCTGAATGATGGACTACCATTATGTGTCTTTTATATTAATCTATAGGTTCTCATAGACTTTGTATTTATAACTACTTATAACCTTGTAGCGTTAATGTAACGTTGTTTATTAATGCTGTCAGATGCCTATTAATGTTCAATTCTTTGTTCTCAAATGCATGAACATGTCTTATTGTACTGGACTGTACATTATCCCTCATTACTGTAAGCCGCCTTGGGTCCTTTTCAAAGGAGAAAGGTGGGGTAAAAAGGCGGGGTAAAAAAAAATAACTATCATGATCAAGTCAGATGACTGGTCCATTTTACTACTTGATTTCTAGGGTTTTCAGAATGGGATTTGAATGTACAAAATACGGGTATTCTCAATGAGCTGTGGCATTCCCATTATTTTACCCCAAATCTATCAATTACATCTATTGATTCCTACTCTGTGTGTGTGTGTGTGTGTGTGTGTGTGTGTGTGTGTGTGTGTGTGTGTGTGTGTGTGTGTGTGTGTGTACACACACACACACACACACACAGCAGGAATCGATAGATATAATATATATATTAAAAGGGCCAGGACTCCTATCCAGCCAGTCCACTCCTGCCTTCCCCATTAGTCGAGACCGCTCAAGTGTGTGCGTCTGTGCCCAATTTTGGCACCAGCCGTGCGCTGTGGTTCTTGGTCCCATCCATCTCATCCCAACTACCCAAACGGGCATGAGCTGCCACTGCTTCCCTGAAGCCTCCAGGGGCTGCGATGCTCCTCTAGATCAAAATGTTGGCAGCATAGCTTGACCTAGCAGAAAACCCAAGAAGCACCAATGGCCAATACATGGAAGTGTGTTTCCCTCTAGATTGGAAGCAGCTGTCTGGTCACGTCTGCATTAAGTTGGAGTAGGCAAAGGTATGGGGGGTTGCGGGGGGCGGCGGCAGCGGTGGCCAGTGGCAGAGGGGCGGCGGGAGGGGCAGCAGGCTAGCCAGCGGTGGTGGGGGGTGCCCCCTGTCCATTTTGGCGCCCCCTGTTCATCCGGTGCCCTAGGCAACTGCCTAGTTCGCCTTAATGGACGCGCCGGCCCTGCCTCCATGTGAGTTATAAAAATGATTTTTACCATGCTTGTCTAGAATTCAGTAGCCCAAACCTAGTCTTGCCTTGTCCATTTATTTACATATATTCAAGCAAAGTGGGCAACTATTTGCATAAAACAGTACAGTGGTACCTTGTATGAAGGAATTAATTTGTTCCAAATGAAATTATGTGAAGCAAATTTTCCTTTATACAAATTCCCCATAGGAATGCATTGAAAATGGAGTGATCCCATTTTAATGTTGTACAGATGCTCCCCATAGGTGATTATGTTAAGCAAATTGTCCCTATCTCCAGAATATGTTGTACAAATTTTATGTTATACAAGCTGTTTGTTATACAAGGGTCCACTGTATATGCCAATTCATATTATAGCTGTAAAATGCAAAATTAATAATTAGAACAAATCAGGGGGCCTCTTACTGAACTGGGAAGGATGGTGACCCGATGGGCTGAGTGCCTTCTGTCCCTGCCAGCTGTACAAGACCCTTTCAAGATCTGTGGTCACATTCCATCCTCTTCTTCTTAAAACAAGCGGTGAAGAGGTCTTCAACGGAGGACACTTTAAAAAGGAAGTCTCTCATCTGACATCCATCCAAGAGAGGCCTGTCCTCCATAAAAGTGGCTACTTTCAACTCACCTTATAGCTCAGGGCCTTTGTACACGACCCCTAAACTCCGCCGCAAATGGCTGCCAGCTCCGGAGCTTACAATTGTTGCCCCACCAGCTCCGGAATTTGCAGAAAATTAAGTGCGACCACGCCCACCTAAGCGCGTCCCAGTGCACTTTTCATGTACCTGCTCTCGGAGGGTGAAAATCCCTGATACGGATTTAAGGGAGTGAGTGCCGGGCTCTCCTCGCTTCTGTTTGTTGTTGTTTTTGCCTCCCGCTCCTTTAAGAGAAGGAATCAGGACGGCGACGGGGCTCCGGGCGGCTTCGGAGGTGAGCCTGCATTTTTTCCTCTCTTTTTTTCTCCCTCCCCTCACACAGACAGGAGCAAGGAAGTGCGGAGAGGTGGGGACGTAGGAAGAGCAACAAACCCCCATGATCTCTGGTCCGAATTTAAGTGGCCAGCGGATCTTAGGGGTCGTGTGAAAAGGCCCTCAGTCTTTCTCCCTTGACAAATCATACACACACCCCGCACAAAACACTACTATTGAAATCCATATCCATGTTGTTTTACTCCTGCAGTCCAGAAAGACAGTACAAAACTCACACGGTTCAAGTGAAACTTTTCCTTTGCAGGATCTCGTTACTGAAGAAACGTAACAGCAGCTCAGTGGCTGACTTAGCTCCCTAAATACGCTTAAACGGATGCCTTACAGGTACAAGCTTCTCTTGTGCAACGTGATGCCTACTACCAGCAGAATACAGAAGCTTATTTTACCTTGGATCCAAGTGGAAATAAGTTCCAGTCTCGTGTGAGAATCATACGTGTGCTTTTCAGATTCAATATAGCCAGGCAAATGGAAATATCAAAAAGACTGCTTGCCATCAACTGCCTGACATGCATATTGTCCACTAGTAGATGAATCAATCATGACAAGCTGGCTTTAAATCCAGATAAAACACACTTATCCTTGAGCATACAACACAAAGGGTAGTAGTGATTATTTAAGATTGAAGATGGGCTCTGTTTAAAAATATCACTGGATCCACAAAAATATAAGATACCACCAGTCTCTGAAGCAATAAAAGAGGTAGGGGTAGGGATGGGAACAGTCTATTGAAACCTGCAGTTGTCTGCTTATTCTCCAGGTACACATAGCACGTTCTCAATTCTCCTCATGGATTGGACGAAGAACAATGCTGCTTCTAAAGGTTCATGCCGTAGTAGCCCTTTATATTTGCCTTTGGAGAGAAATAAAGACCAGCCTGTGAAATCTTGTGGGAGGTCACAAACCACTGGCCTTGTGATCCCTCCTGTCTACCAACCAACCTACCCACCCCACACAAATGAAAATGGGTGTTTCTACCAAGCAGCAGGCCTCAAACAAAAAGGGATGGGTCAAAGCCTCCGACAAGACCTACAAGAAACACCAAGAACTATTTCAAGGTGAAAGAGAATAAAATTGATAGGGCTTGGTCCATTGCAGAGGCCACACAGAATATAAAGTCTGTTTCAGAGGTCTAGCCCTGCGTGCTTTATGATAAATTATGCTGTAATTTCAAGACAAATACAGTATATCCCATTATACAAGGAGTGACCATTGATCAATAGGCAACTTCAAAGCTCTTGTTCATCCTTTTGATGGTTCTCTATTTTTAAATCCAAAGTTATACTATATATGCCTTCAAGAACAGGGGTGGGGAATCTTTGGTTCCCCCAGATGTTCTAAGCCAATGCTAATGGACCGGAGCAAAACATCTGAAAGAACAAAAAACCCCAGTCCATAAACAGAGGATTGTCCTCTATAAATCAGGATATACTGTAAGCATCTCACAGAACGCATTTCCAATGTCTTGGAAGGATTTAGAGACTAACACTCGGAAGTGTTACATACCAGGGTAGCAAATAAGGCAATTTGGGACGAATCAAGCAATTTGCAGACCAATCTCAAAATTCTTGTGCTTGTACAAGCAAATTAAACACACGGCAACTTCCCAAATCTAACTGGGAGTCCTGCTCCTTCCAGTTAGGAGTCAGTCAGGTGGAGTTCGGTTAGCTTCTCTTCTCTCCACTGTGCTGTTTGTTGCTGGTCATCTGCATAAAGGTAGTCAGTTGTGATAGCCCAGCCGTTTGGGTCAGAGTGTCTTCGCATAATACGAACAGGAGCAGGAATCCCTTTGGCCATTTTAGGCGAAGGCATCACAGAGGATGAGGGTAAATAAAGTGGAGGTCAGGCTATGGAAAGACTGGTGAAGTCTGCCCTTGCAGATCAGGTAGTGGAGGGTTGTTCTGAATGAGCCATACTTCCATTTAAGGACAAAATACCTTGTCCAGGAGATACTCCAAGATCTGCCCATGCATCCAGATACTTAAGAAACAATTACCATATCAATGGCTTTTTCTTACTCCCACTAATTTCTAGCTGCATCCGCTTTTCCTAGAAACCACAGTCAGTGCCGCGGGGGCGCTTCCTGGCGCGGCCGGGCGGGTGCCGCGCGCGGGGCGCCTGGACCAGGAGCCACGCGCGGGTCTCGCTGCTGGCGCCGCGCTTGCTCCTGCTCCTGCTGCCGCCGCCGCCGTGGACCTCCTCCTCCGCTGGGGAAAGCGGCGGGCGCCAGCAGCGAGACCCGCGCGCGCGGCTCCCGGCCCCGGCGCCCGGCACGTGCCTGGCCGTGCCGGGAAGCGCCCGCAGCACCGATGAGCCGCCACCGCCTCCTGCTCCGGTTCCTCCTCCTCCTCCTCCTCCTCCTCCCGCCGCCGCCGCCGGAGGAGGAGCAGCAGCAGCAGCGGGGGCAATTGCGGAGGGGTCGCGGCAGCGGCGGCGGCGGGGGGTGGCGATGGCGGGGGGTGGCGCGGCGGCGGCCCGCTGCCGATTCATCCACGGACCACCACCGGTCCGCGGCCCGGGGGTTGGGGAACACTGCCCTACAGTGTTCATGCTCCAGGACCTAATTATATGCCTTCAAGTATTTATAAGGACCCGAATAGGGCTTTCAAAGTAAGTAAGGAGTGGTTTTACCAGTTTCATTCCAGAGTTTCTATGGCCTAGTGTCGAGTCAAACCTTGGTCTCCCCAGTCAGACTCCATCACTCTATCCACACTAGGTAGCCATTTAAAATAATGGGACATACAAGAGTTGAACAGGCAACAATCTGCCAATCATATAAGTACTGTAGTGAAATCTGGAAGCGGAGCCATGGCAGCTGGACTTCTTTTTCTTGAGAGACTAAGGGCCTTTTTACACGACCCCTAAGATCCGCTGGCCACTTAAATTGGGACCAGAGATCTTAGGGGTTTGTCACTCTTCCTCTGTCCCCACCCCCTCCGCACTTCCTGGTTGCTGGCTGCCTGAGGGAGGGAGAAAAAAGAAAGAAAAGAATGCCGGTTTACCTCCGTTTTGTTCCGGGCAGCATTCAGATCTCTTAAAGGGGCAGGGCGCAAAAAAAGAACAAACAGAAGCCAGGAGAGCCCCGCACTCACTATCCTTACACCGGATCAAATATTTGTCACAACCAAAAAGCAGGTACCTGAAAGCTGTGCTGGGATGCGCTAAAGTGGGCGGGGTCGCACTTAATTGTCTGCAAACTCCGGAGCTGGTGGGTAAATATTTTTAAAGTCCGGAGCTTGCAGCCATTTGCGGCAAAGCTTAGGGGTCGTGTATAAACGCCCTAAAATGCTTCATACAGAGCTTCATTCCAATCTCATACCGAGCTTGGAAACATCACACATCTTTAAAGACTGCAGCTCAATCTATGGGTTTGTCAGCCAGTGTCAGCTATGCGGAGTGAGGGCTTGTGAATGTTGCAGTCTAAAAATATATATACAAGTGGTACCTTGTATAAAGGACTTAATTCATTCCAAATGAAATTATGTTAAGCAAAATTTCCTTTATACAAATATCCCATAGGAATGCATTGAAAACAGAGTAATCCCTCGTCGCAACCATTTTTATGTTGTACGGATTCGGCCCATAGACGATTCTGCTAAACAAATTTCCCCTGTCTCTGGAATTTTTTATGTTGTAGAGCAGGGGTCCTCAAAGTTTTCAAACAGCGGGCCGGTCCACCACCACCCAGACACCACTGAGGGCCGGATCACAGTCCAAAAGCAGCTGCGGAGGTTGGCTTGCTCACAAAACAGGGGGTAGGTGGGGGGGTTGCAATTGGTCCCAGGGGCCGGATTCAGGACGTTGGGGGGCCGCATCCGGCCCCGGGGCCTTAGGTTGAGGACCCCTGTTGTAGAGATTTTATGTTATACAAACTGTTTGTTATACAAGGGCCCACTGTATCTATATATTTTCCAAACTCTGGCACCAGATACTGACAGCCCGGACTTCTAGAAATCAATGAAAAAACTGTTGTGTCCAGGTTTTTCTCTGTGCACTGGATCCTGTGATGAGACTGGGAGTGCTGGTGGCAATCTGGCATTGATTTTGATTTTGATTTATTTATTTTAGAGTATTTTTACCCCACTTTTCTCCTTGGAAAGGGACCCAAGGTGGCTTACAGTTAATGAGGGATAATATACAGTCCAGTACAATTAAGACATATTCAAGTATTGAGAACAGGGCATTGAGGGACATCTTGCAGCATTAAAAAACAACATTTCATTAACCCCACAAGAGAACGCGAGCAGTTAAAGAAAGACCTTTTTTTTTTTACCATTAGAGGCTTCCTCTCTCCTTGGTGAGGCTTCTAAGGGCTTCGCTGAGGGCCAAGAGAACTAGGCCCCAGGGTGCCTTGCCACTTGAAAAGTGGATGAGGGGAAATTAGGAAGAACCCAATTATTTTAAATTAGATTTAACCCATGCCAATTCCGGTTCACAGGTCACAACTTGATGTCAACAGAATTTTGCCCAATAAAACTTATGCTAGCCACGGCTAATGTCACTCCCATTTGATTTAATGAGTCCATGCTAAGCGTGCCTAAGTCTAGAACTCACCCACTCTAAGCAAAGAATATTTGTATCACATTATCTCCAGCGCAGCCCATAAAGCGGCTTGCAACTAGTTGTAAATGAACGTTCTCATTTCGGTGTTTGGCTGATTCCATTGCAGTGGTGCTAATCACGGTGAAGGTCCAGGGATGCATCTAAGCCCCCCCCTCTCCCCTGCCCCGCCTGTTCAGTATAAAGGCTGGAAGAAGCCCGGTAAACTTCTCAGGTCAGACACCTTAATCAACAACAACCGTTCACCAGAAAGAGCGTTTCTAAAATGCCTCCTCAAAATGTTTTAAAAGTTTTAAAGACAGCAAATTTCACAAGCAGGTTAGTGGTTAATACCAACTGCCAGGGCCTTCATCAGAAACCTCCAGTTCAAATGCGAAACTACTAGATTTGAACAATGAACTAACAAAATTCCAGGACAGAAGATCATTCTTACAGCATTTCATCAATATTTTCAACCATTTCTTAAAGATAAATTGATTTCTTAAAGAAAGGAAGCATAGGGTTTAAGGATATGTTTGGATAGAAGGCCCTGTAGGTTTTGTACTTGTTAAACACCAAGACACACTAACCAGTGCAAAGTGGAGAGGAAATAATATATTCTGTCTAGGATCAGTCATTCCCATCTTTGGGTCCCCAGATGTTCTTGAACTCCCAGAAATCCTGGCCAGCACAGCTAGTGGTGAAAGCTTCTGGGAGTAGCATCCAAGAACATTGGGGGACCCACAGGTTGGGAACTAGCAGATGGACCCTGTCTAGGAAGAGCGCAATCCAGATTCAAATAACTGCTCAACACTGATGCTTGTTGGGTGACCCTGAGACAATGGCTACCTCTTGCCTTTCCCTATTTTACAGGGTTATTGCATGAAGAACAGGAAACTGAAAAAAGATACCCTGAAAATAGAAAGGAGGGAAGGGAAATATAAATAATACATTAGTCATACTCTATTTATTTATTTATTTATTTATTTATTTATTTATTTATTTATTTATTTACCATGACTATCTCCTAGCCCAAAGGCTACTCTGCATAATTCATGCTGCAAACTTTATCTGAGTTATTAGTGTTAATTAAACCACAATGTGTTAAAAAGTGTCAAGGTGTCAGGTGCCAGGGCTAGAACTGGAGACCCTTTAACTCGATGAGCCAAGTGCCCTGTGTGCCAAACTTCAAAACCACATTTGGGAAGTACCTGCCTGGACAACAAATTGTTCTCAGGGTGTGAATTGGCCCTACCCAGCCAGGCCAGGCACTGGACTTTCCCCACGCAGGAAAGGAAGGAGTTTCAGCAGGACTTCCTGTTTGGACAATGCATTCTGTTTGTCCCTCAGCTTCTGCCTAATGTTGGCTTATATTTAGCTCTGCTGACACACACAGGCATTGTGTTGAGTTTAATTAGCTGGCTGTATTAATATGCCACCTTTCTTCCAACGAACACCCAGACAGCACACCTTAGCTTCCTCCTCTACCCTTCCTTGTCGCTGGAAGGTAGATCAAACTCAGAGATCAGCCTTGGTCTAGGGCTGCAATGAATTAAACGGATCAACAGGAGATTTGAACTAGGATCTCCTAAATCTCAGTTCCACTGCAACCACTACATCCCTGTGTCTCTGTTGACAGTTCATTCTTGATGGGGGAGGAGGTTTCCAACATAATTAATATCTCACACACACACACACACACACACACACACACACACACACACACACACTGCTTCAGCCCCAAATGTACTCTTAACATATGCAGCAAAACATTGTTTCCTATCACAAATATGTCTGCTAGGGGTAGGCTGTGACGTGGACACTGTACAAACCAAGATCTACGTGTTCTCATCTCACAATACACAAAACATGGAGACATATGTCTCCTACAAAGAATCGGAATCTCTGGGTTGTTGTTTTTTAAACATGGCTTGCGTAGCAGCTACCCTGTGGCGCAGTGGTTAAATGCCTATACTGCAGGAAAAACTGTGCTCACAACCTGGGGTTCAATCCCAGGTAGCCGGCTCAAGGTTCACTCAGCCTTCTATCCTTCCGAGGTCGGTAAAATGAGTACCCAGCTTGCTGGGGGAGGCACAATATGTAGCCTGCATAATTAAACTGTAAGCTGCCCAGATACTACTTGGGGCAGTATACAAGCAGAACACTTTGCTTTTTTGCTTTTACCCAAGAGGTTCAAGCAACACCAAAAGCACCGAAGAGAACCAAGTTGCTGGGGAGGGAGGGAGGGGTGAAGAAGGGCTCCATACAAAGAAAAGCGCCACCATCCACATCTGAAGTTGAACAGCTGGCCACCGGAAAACCTGGCAAACTCCAACTGTTTTTCTAAAACTCCTTTCTCATTTCAACACTTCCCCCAAATAAAATGCACACATGCCTTAAAGGTAACCTAGCTGAAATTAAAAGAAGCATAAAAATTATCTTTAGAGTTATCAAGAAAACACAGGGTTTGGTAGTAACGCAATCCCTTCAGAAAATTGTAGGGGACTTCCCCCCCCCAATTTTCTATTGGGGTAAGACACTATTTTCTTTTAAAAGGCAGCAAAATGTGTGTATTTTTGACAGCTGTCTAGTGACAAGTTTCTGAGTGTAAAAGGTCTACTGGAACACTGAATTGTGCATACAGTACTAAGTGGTATTTAGCAAGACCTGGAAATAAGTCTTCTATTGTGCACATAATTACTTCACAACTCCTTGCTTGTTTTCTGCTTCAGTAAGCAGAGAAAGGAAAAGGAAACATTACCGCACGGATTGTTGGGACAACACAGTTGTAACACTGAGCAGCCAGACTGATAGGGCAGAGAGTGCTAGTCTGATCCTTGCGCTAATTCTATTCTTGTTAACTTTTTTGGACAAGTTCGGGGGCTAGTAAAGAATTGAAGATGGTTTAGTTCATCAGTCGCCTACATCAAGAACTCCGCAACCACACTGCTTAGAATCCTCAGCACAAATGACGTATGTAAACCAAAGCTGGGAAACATACGTTTCCTCCAGAGTTTATGTTGTTGTTTCAGTCGTTCACTCGTGTTCGACTCTTCTTGACCCCATGGACCAGAGCATGCCAGGCCTTCCTATCCTCCACTGCCTCCCGGAGTTTCGTCAGATCCATGTCGATTGCATCGATGACACCGTCCAACCATCTCATTCTCTGCTGTCCTCTTTTCCTTTTGCTTTCCATCTTTCCCAACATCAGGGACTTTTCCAAGGAGTCCTCTCTCCTCATGAGGTGGCCAAAGTACTGAAGCCTCAGCTTCAAAATCTGTCCTTCCAGTGAACATTCGGGGTTGATTTCTTTCAGCATGGATAGGTTTGATCTCCTTGCAGTCGAGAGGTTATAGGATTACAAAATTCATCTGCCCAAGCCAACACAGCCAAAGGTGATGGAAGTTGTCATTCACCAACAGTTTAAGGGACCATTTGACCCCTTCCCTGATTATCGGGTCAAGTGGTGAGTTCACTCACCCGTCATCTCCCCAGCAAATAGGGAGGCGCCTGAGGGGGGATATCATTGAGACGTACAAAATAATGGAGGGCATGAGTCAAGTGGATAGAAGGAGGCATTTCTCCCTCTCACAAAATACCAGAACTAAGGGACATACACTCAAATTGAGGGCTGGGAGAGTAAGAACAGACAAAAGAAAATATTTTTTTCACCCAGCGTGTTGTTAGTCTGTGGAACTCCCTGCCACAGGATGTGGTGATGGCATCCGGCCTGGATGCCTTCAAAAGGGGATTGGACAGATTCCTGGAGGAAAAGTCCATCCTCAGGTGACAAACCATGATGGGGAGATGTGTAATCTCCAGGCTTAAAAAAACAGGGTACTTCAAGAGCCAGATGCATGGGAGTGGTATCAGGAGATAGATATCTAGTCTCATGCACTCCCAGAGGCATCTGGTGGGGCCACTGTGAGATACAGGAAGCTAGACTAGATGGGCCTTTGGCCTGATCCAGCAGGGCTCTTCTTATGTTCTTATGTTCTTATGACCTTGGTATCTGACAAGGATAGCAGGAGTAATATTGGACAGCTCGGGTGTTTTGGTTTTTTGGTTTTATTTTGCTGTTTGTTTGTTTGTGTTTGGTAGAACAAATATTGTCTTGATATAGCCAGATGATAGATTTAGGATCTTTTTTCACAGGAACTTCATTAACAGAATAATAGTATAGGAAGTAGGTAACAAATAAAACTATGGTGGTGAAAAAAAGACAGATCAAACACTCATTCTCTCTCTCTCTCTCTCTCTCTCTCACACACACACACACACACACACACACACACACACACACACACACACACAGAAAGTTATTTTTCATTTATAAACATCTGTATAATTATGAGCTCCAAGAGTTATTACAGAGAGGCATCAAAGACAATGAATCCACCTTGGAAGTGGGACTTGTGGGTGACAAGTACATCAAAGACGTACACAAAACAACTGAGAAAAGTCACTCCCTTGAAAGAGACACTTATTTTTGGCAGGGGGCAGGGGGGTCTAATCCTGAGTCATTTCCAAGTAATCCATGAGAAATTTTGGGAGAATCAAGTACCTTCTAGGAGGGCACCTGCACAGAGGTCTGCGGAGCCCTGACTAAATAGGCGAGGAACTTTGAATTTTTTAAATTTTGAATTGCAGAATAATTTTTAAGCAAAGTGACACTTGAGTGGCAAAACTCCTGAAATGTCACCAGGTGGACAGACTCTCCTGAAAGATTTCAAGCATTTGGGGGCCATCCCAAGCTTATCTGTCATGCTGTAACTGAACAAGGATGGAAAAACAACAACGTCCTGGCGCATTGTGGAGAGAAAAGAATATGAAATGTGCCACTATTTCTCTCTTGTTGGCACACACATAGTAGGAGAACATTCTCAGGACTCCAAACGTAAAGCCAGCAGTTGTGAAGAAAAATCCAGCGAGTGACTTGGAGCTTATATTTCATGGCATTCTTCAAATCCTAGTGTCATTCTAAGTGTCTCACCATTTTAGGGACTGATCTTCGCTCCACGGAAGGGGAGTGGTGGCTCAATGGACTAAGGCACCGAAACTGTATTCGAATCCCGGGTGCCACGCAGTGGAGCAAGCTCCCGCTGTTCACCCCAGCTCCTGCCAACCTAGCAGTTTGAAAGCATGTAAATGCAAGTAGATAAACAGGTACTGCTTTTAAAAAGCGGGAAGGTAAAACAGTGTTTCCTTGCAGTCATGCCGGCCACATGGCCACGGACTTGCACAACACTGGCTCTTCGGCTTGAATACGGAGATGAGCACCGCCCCCTAGAGTCGGACACGACCAGCACGCATGTGCGGGGGGAACCTTTACCTTTTACCATCGCCCCACTCCTAGTATAGGAGTCACTGATAGATTTAACCATAGATTTAACCATAACCTTTGTGTTGCAGGCAGCATGAAACATTCTGGGACTCAAAGTAATAACTTCTTCTAATTTACTAAATAAGGGTATTCGGAGCTTGGAGTGAGTGTTCCGACTGTTCTTAAATCCTGTAAGATGGAAGTGAGGATGTAGCACTTGCAATTTACACACACACACACACACACACACACACACACAGAGAGAGAGAGTATTCACTGTTCTTTCTCCAGTTGCAAGTGATGTTAGAGAAACCATTTACACACCATCTCTGGGGTTGGCCTCACCGTCCCCTGGCTGGCGGTGCACACAGAGGGTGGGTTTGGGATACAGCAAATGCAGGGTCTCACTCTGTCCACCCCCGAGTTCACTCGCCCGTCACCTACCAACGCTAGTCAGGGCGCAAAACTCCCCTGCAAGAGCTGGAATGTGTGGATTTGAGGCTGGATGTCACCTGCTGAGGTCAGTGGCTTTGCTCAGAAGGGCACTCATGGTATATCCTACACTCAGCCTCTAGGATACCATCCCAAGGGCACAGAAATGCAGTTTAGGCTCCAATCCTTTGCACACTTAACTGGGAGTAGGTCCCATGCAAACACAGTCTGGTCTTATTTGTCCGTAGACCGGCAAAGGACTCTGTGCTGTAAGCTGTCCCCAGCAATTGCCACCTTTCTGCCCTTGTGGCAGAAGTGAATAGGACACCATTTCTCCCTATGACATTGCAGGAAACGACGCTTAAGTCCTGAAAGTGCCCAGTTTGCTGTCACCATTGCAATTTTAACCTCTGCTTGCCATCTAACACCCGCTCAGCATGAAAGGAAGCTCCCAGAATGACCAGCCCTTGGCTTTCAGCTAGAATACACAGTGAAATATAGACTCCTGTACACAGGAGTGCCAACGGAATGCTTTCTTATGCAGGGACTGTTTGCAAGTCACAATGGCAGAGAGACAAAGGTAGAGGCTGCTGCCAAGGAGGAAGATGCCCCTGTGCCAACGTGTGCACGCACATATTCGGCACTTGGCTGATCAGCCTTTCGTTGCTTGCAGAGCCCCTCCAAGGCATCCCGTTTAATGAAGCATCAAATTAGCTTTCAAGCACCCTAGCCAAAAGACGACAGTTTCCCAAGCGACAGAGCCACGCTTGCTTCATTATAAGAGACTCCAGAAAGGATTATAACCTGGAATTAGTGTTGCTTTTATATTAAAGGATGCCAGCTGCCTTTCTCTGGCTCGATTTCTTTTTTTGCGTTCTGAATGACCACACCAAATTGACAACTGGTTCAGGGAAGCCGAGAGCAAAGCCAGGCGAAGAAGGCAGGCGTCTGGTGATCTGCCTTCTGGGGGAAACATGCCAAAGGGGAAATTCCTTCATTTACAGGAGACATTCCTTTATTTGCATGATATGGTTCCAGTCCCTTCATTTACACACCAACATTGAACGAGAAGGAGACCCAACCTTTTCAAAGGCATCCTTAACAACACAACAGCTGATATGTGCTCTCAAGACAGGCCTAAGGCTACCTTTCATTTCATCTCTCCCGCCAGAAGAATATACTATATTCTTCTCCCGCCCCAGCCTTCCCACCCAAAGGCGGCTGAAGGACCACAACACACACACACACACACACCAGTACCTGGACAGATCCACCTTCCCCGGAGGAGGATGCGTGTCATAAAAATCCATCAGGTCCTTCTCCAGGAGCGCATTAATTAAGAGAGGGGACCTTTTGACATCCACAGAACAAAACTGCACATGGAGGTTTAAGCGCAGGGCCCCAAATTTTTTAAAAAATAATCGTCTTATTTAAAAAAAAATCAGAGCAGCAGAATTCAAGCCATTGGAAGAGACAGGCGGGCAGGCACAGAGAGGTGTGTGACTCAAGTAAGGGCACCTGGGTGGAGGAGGAGGAGGAGGAGGAGGAGGAGGAGGAGGAGGGCGGACGATCTTCCAGGGCCCAACCCTTGCCTTCCTCCTCCTCCTCCTCCTCCTTCTCTTCCGAGGAGGTGGGGAGAAGACAAACCCTGCGCTCACTTCATTTGCCTCCCCCCCCCCACACTCCTCCACGTTCTGCAAAGCCACCCAAAAGAGAAGGAGCGGGAAAAGCCGGACCTGGCGGGAGGGGGGGGGCGTGGGTTCTTCCTTGCCGAAGGCAGGAGGCGGGCAGACCCGGGGGTTCGATCCTGGGCGCAGTCTTCAGCGGCAGCCGCGGCGGGAGGTCGGGGTGGGTGGGTGGGTGTCTGGGGAGCACGCGTGGACGCCCAGCGCTCCTCGAGGGTGGGAACGAATAAGGCAATCCTGACAGAAGCGCACCCCCTCCCAATTAGGGGCCAAAAGGGGCTCCGGGGTTGGCCCATTGGCCCTGCCAAGGTTCCAGCCAGGGCAGGGAGGGAGCGTGGCCCCCCCATCCTCCACCACCACCCCCGAACAGCCACTTATGGACAATATAAAGGAGCCAAAAAAGACGCCGCCCCGACGGGGAGGAGAGCGCCGTCGAAACCCGCACCACGGGCGAGCCGCAGGAGGGCGGCCACTCTTCCCATGCAGGCACGCACAACGCACAACGCACAACGCACAACACACAACACACAACACATCGCAGGCGCCGGGACATCGGGGGTGTTTAATGGGAAACTCTCGGCCGGAGAGGGTTCCCAGCCCTCTCCCCCCCCAATAGCCCCGCCGCAAGGGGACCCTACAAGGTCACAGCGCGGCCCCTACCCCCCCACCCCATCGCATCCGCCCCTCCAACCCGCGGGGGTGTTATTCCCCCGAGGACCCCCCCTCGCTCCCCCCCCACGAGGAGGCTTCGGGTGGGTCTCCTCCGTATCCGCGACGCCCTCCGTGGTTTTGTCGACCGACGCGGAGGGTCCCCACCTGCCGACGGGGCGGCCGGACGGCGCGGGAGAAGGGGCGCGCGCTCTCTCCTTCGGTCCGCCGCCCCTCGGGAACAGGTGGATCGGGAAGAGAAGGAGGCGCAGAAAAGGGAGCGCGCTCACGAAGAAGCCCGGCGCTCTGGATCGCCCTCGGTTTGGGGCGCGCCGGGCGCCGGTCGGAGCGCTCCGCCGTCGGGGCGCGCGCAACCAGGCCGCCGAACACGGGACCGTCGCCTTCTCCGCCTTCACGATCGAAGTGGTTTTTTTAAAAAAAGGGAGGGGGATCGACGGGGAATTTACCGATGCATTTTTTAAAAGAAGTAGGCTCACGACGGAGCCGGGGACCACCAGTCCTGTGCCCCGACGGCTGAATATCCGAGGCAGCTACTTCGGATCAAGCCGATCCGAAAAGACTCAATCAAGAGGGTGGTATCTCCCCCTCTTCTTAGGATACTCGGGGGGAGCGCGAAATCCTTCTGAAGGTCCCCCTCCTCGAGACCCCCTTCATCCGCAGAGCTGCAAAACCTACACCCCCCGCCCCGCCCCGATCAGAACCACAAGAAACGAGTGTGTCCTGGCTGGGGGGGTGAGCCCAGCGCCCACTTTCCCTGCCTCTCCCAGCAACTCCGGGAGAGGAACCCTCCCGGATGACCCCGCGGCCAAGCCCGATCCCTCAATCCGGACCCCCCCCCCGGCGCGCCTCGTCCCCGCCCGCCCGCCCGGTGCTGCCCACCAGCAACACTGGGGCCAGGGGACGGCGAGCGCCGGGGGGGGGGGGGGGGGGGGAGCCGTGCCAAGCCCGCAGGTGGAGGAGGAGGAGGAGGGAGGGTGTGTGTGGTGGGGGGGTGGCGGGCGGAGGAGAGGAATGGAGAGCGAGGTAGGGGGCAGGCGCACCGGTCCGACCTGCCGGGACTCACCCGGTGTGTGTGTGTGTGTGTGTGTGTGTGTGTGTGTGTGTGTGTGTGTGTGTGTGTGTGTGTGTGTGTGTGTGTGTCCTGTCCCCCCCCCTCGCCGCCGCCGCCGCCCTCTCCATCCAGTCTGCCCGGCCCGATCACTTACTTGTCGTACTCTTGGGTCATGACTGGCAGTCCCTCCGTGGGTGGCAGAACTGGCCCGGCGGGTCCGGACGGGAACGGAGGGGGGGGGGCGGACCGCGGACAGAGAGAGAGAGAGAGAGAGAGAGAGAGAGAGAGAGAAAGAGAAGCCCGCCCGGCCTGCCTGCCTGCCTGCCTGCCAGCCGCGCAAACGGGTCCCGTCGGGTTTTCTCGCTGGCGCCGGTGGCTCCCGGGGAGTCGCAGGTGGACGGGCGCCGGGCTCCCGATTGGCTCTCTGGGCGCCAGGTGAGGGCTGCCCCCTCCGCCGCCGCCGCCCCCGACGCCCGGGAGGCGCCTCCCATTGGAGGAGGTCGGGCCCGAGGGGGCGGACCCCACGGGGGAGGCTGTCGCCGCGTTCCAAAGCCGGTCCTCAGGTGCGGCGACGCGCCTCCGCGGCGGGAGGAACGGAGGCTCCGGCGCCCGAACCCGAATCCCCCCACCCCACCCCACCCCACCCCACCCCACCCCGGCCGCCGCCTTGCTTTGGGCAGAGGATGGGGCGGGGGCTCTAAGCCCACCACCAGCGCCTTTTCCCCGCCCGGCGGCGGCGGGAAGAAAGGGAACAATTGAGGATGAGGATGAACTACACAGTACTACTAGACCATTGATGGCGAATTTTTTAGAGAGGGAGTGCCCAAAATGCGATTGAAAACCCAGTACAGTGGTACCTTGTATAAAGGAATTAATTCGTTCCAAATGAAATTATGTTAAGCAAATTTTCCTTTATACAAATTTCCCATAGGAATGCCTTGAAAACTGAGTGATCCCGTTTTTATGTTGTACGGATTGTCCCCATAGGCAATTATGTTAAGCAAATTTCCCCCTATCTCCGGAATGTTTTATGTTGTACAAA
Source organism: Phrynocephalus forsythii (assembly GCA_029282475.1). Taxonomy (NCBI): domain Eukaryota; kingdom Metazoa; phylum Chordata; class Lepidosauria; order Squamata; family Agamidae; genus Phrynocephalus; species Phrynocephalus forsythii. Next base: position 9,593,409 of record JAPFRF010000002.1, on the reverse strand, counting down.
TTTTATGTTATACAAGAGTCCACTGTAATTATTTGCAAAGTGCCCATGCAGCCATTTAACCTGAATCCAGGTGGCTGTGAAGGGGCGATGTCGGGGTGCCCACAGAAAGGGCTCCTTCCTGGGCCACCTTTGGCACCCGCGCCAGAGGTTCGCCAACACTGTCCTAGAGGCACCTTTGGACCGCCCCCGCTTTGGTTTAACCCCCTCGGGTGCTGCAGCCTTCTTCCCCCCCACACACATACACCGCCGTGCCGGTGGAGCCAAGGGTCCCTCAGGGGAAGGCCTCGGTGCCTGCTGTCTCAATAGGCATCAGAGCCAAGGCAGCCCCTTGAGGGGCCTTTTCTGAGAGACCTCTCTTGCACCAACAAGGAAGGCGGGAAGGAAGCCCCAGTTGCCCCAAGCAGGCCACGGGCCTTGCCAAGGCAACTTGTGCACCCCTTGCAGGGCAGTGATGGAGAGCCTTTTAGAGACCAAGGGCCCAAACTGTGATTCAAAAACCCCTAATTATTGCAAAGTGCCCATACAGCCATTTAACCTGAATCCGGGTGGCTGTGAAGGAGCAATGTCGGGGTGCCCACAGAAAGGGCTTCTTCGAGGGCCACCTTTGGTACCTGTGCCAGAGGTTCGCCAACACTATACTAGACCAATAACCGCGTCAATGATGATGATGACCGACCATCGGTTGCCCACTCCACACACAGATATCTGCAGTGGGAACACGGAGCAAGAGACGCCTCAGGGCCTTTTTACCCTAAGATCCGCTGGCCACTTAAATTCGGACCAGAGATCTTAGGGGTTTATCACTTTTCCTGCGTTCCCACCCCCTCCGCACTCCTGGCTGCGTGAGGGGAGGGAGAAAAAAAGGAAGAAAAGAATGCCGCTCACCTCCGTTCTGCTGTCCCGGCACTGCATTCAGATCTCTTAAAGGGGCAGGGGGCAAAAAAAGAACAAACAGAAGCAAGGAGAGCCGGGCAGTCACTACGTTATATCCGCATCAGGAATTTTCACCTCCAGAGAGCAGGTACCTGAAAAGTGTGCTGGGACGCACTTAGGTGGGCGTGGTTGCACTTAATGATCTGTAAACTCCGGAGCTGGTGGGGAAATAATTTTAAGCTCCGGAGCTGGGAGCCATCTGCGGCGGAGTTTAGGGGTCGTGTGAAAAGGCCCTAAGAGGACCACCGATCTCCTTGCGTCGGTCCCAGGATTCAAAGGTCCCTTTACCCAGGAGGCTTCTGTAGAGGGCACAACAGGGCACTGAGCCACCACGGCCCCTCCTCGGTCCTCACTCCTTTAAATCCTGTTCCTCTTTGAAATAGAGTCCCCAGATGGATATGGAATTTGTTTTTGGCCTTGGCAGCGGTGAAAAGATTGGTCACTTCGTCTCTAGGGCTTGTTTATGGCACTTGATGGAATACAGTCCAAATCAGTTCCCCAGTTTCATTGTTTATACATTATTTACAGTATCACTGGTGTTTTGTTGATTTATTTTAAAAATCTCTTACTTTATTTTATTTTAAAAATCTCTTTCCCCCACTATTCTGTTCAATAAGCCTTTCGGAATGGAAGTTCTATATGGCTGCAGTTCAAATCCAAATTTTCTCCTACTTTGTTTTTTGGAAAATCCGACAATAAAAGACAGACTTTAAAAAGTCAAAAAGGGAAAGAAACAGTATTAGAATCATAGAATCACAGAATAATGGAGTTGGAAGGGGCCTGTAAGGTCACAGAGTCCCCACCCCCACCCCACTGCTCAACGGAGGAACCTAAATCAAAGCAGCTCTGACTGATGGTTGTCCAATTTTCTTTTGAACACCTCCAGGTGTTAGAGAGCGCATTACCTCCCATGGCAATTAGTTCCATTGACATACTGCTCTAAAAATTAAGAAGTTTTTCATAATATTCAGTTGAAATTTGGCTTCCTGTAACTTGAGCAGCAGCAGCAGCAGCGGCAACAACAACAACAACAACAACAACAACAACTCAGGGACAATTGAGAACCAACCCTGCCCCTCATCTGTATGAACTGTAACTGTAAATTTGACTCCCCCACACTTCCCAGGTGTAGAAATTTGCACTTATCGCCGTTAAATTTCATTCCTAATTCCATCTGTGCAATTATATGCTACTTGCCTGTACTCTTCCTTTGTAGGCCTCCTTCCACCTCCTATATGTGTCCTTTTTCCCGGGTCCTCTTCACGTTTTCCTTTTTTTTTGGCTGCCTTTTTTCTTTTTGGAATTGTTTGTAGTTGCGCCTTGATAATTTACTTTTTTTTTTGATACGCCAACTCATACTGGATTCCTTTTCCTGCTCACATCTTCTGCCATGAGACCTTCTCTATCCTCCTCCTCCTCCTCCTCCTTCACATTTGTCACATGGTAGTGGGGTCCACTATTCTTGTTTTCCACTTGACATGGTCATGGGCTAGGTCTGGGTGAACCTGGGACAACTTCGTGTCGTAGTCAGGGCCGGTGCTAGGTTTTTTTGCGTCCTAGGCGAGGGGTGGGGGGTGGGGCGGCGGGCAGCGATGGGCGGACAGCAACAGGCAGCTGGCGGGCAGTGTGGGGACGGACGGCGGTGGCCAGCGACAGGGGAGGCACCGGGGCCGCGCGGCGGGCTGTCCAGCGCCCTCTCTCCATTTTGGCGCCCTAGGCAACTGCCTAGTTCTCCTTAATGGAAGCGCCGGCCCTGGTCGTAGTCAAGGGTGTCCATCCAACGCTGTTTTGGTCTGAGTTCAGCTTGCCCTGTTTGGGGCAGGGAGTTCCCAGTGGCACCACAAGGAGGGTCGGAGGTCGCCACCAGCATATATGTGTGGCTACATTCGGCCTTTGTTTCTTTTGAAATCAGCAACTCAAGTCGAACGTGGTCGCTTTCCCCCAGGGTTCCTCTTGCTGCCACTCCTTCCATCAAGTGACCACTACTGATTCAGATCAAGTCCAGGATAGCTACTCCTCTAGTTTCTTCCTCTACTTTTTTGTCAGAGAAAATTATGAGCCATATAAAGCCAGGAATTTCTTGGAAGGTCCATACAGGTGTGCCTCGGTTGAGGAACGGCCCCATTTGCGTAATTTTCAGTTCACAAGAGGAAATCCAGTGCCGTAAACACCTCTGTTTACTATTCCCCCTCCGCAATACCTCCATTTACATAAGGCATTGAAGAAAAGTACCCAGGATGCATTGCACCTCCTTGCATTTGCGGTTTACGTATTTTCCAGAAGATGAAATGTCCTGGGGGGACAGATTAACTTTGTCAACCGAGGTACACCTATATTTGCCCATCTGTCCCCCAACAGATATTAAGATAATTGAAGTTGTCCATTACTACTACGTTGTGTTTCTTTGTAATGCTTGCCGTTTGTTATTCAAAAGTTTCACCTGCATCTTCTTCTTGACTGTGTGTTTTTTAGTAGACTCCAACCACCATGTTCCTTTTGTTTTGTTTTTGACAGTTATATTAACCCAGAAGTGATTGTTTTGTTACAGTGAAAGCATTTTTAAAGGACTTTATACAATAGTACCTTGGTTTACTAGCATAATTTGTTCCTGAAACATGCTCATAAACCAAAGTGCTTGCAAATGAATTTTAAAAACCCCGTAAGAAATAATTAAAACTTACCTAATTCATTCTGTGGCCGCACGCCCCATCACTTCGGACGCTGCCTTTGCTGTTACCCCGCTGTCCATGACAAAGGGGGTGTGCGGCTTGCCTGGCCTCCATGACCTTGATGCAGCTGGGCTGAAGTGAGGAGGAGGAGGAGGAGGAGGAGGAGGAGGAGGAGGAGGAGGAGGAGAAGGAGATGAGCCAGGGCATGAGGGAGGGATGCATATGTCCTGCACTGTCATCACCCCCTTTCCAGCGTGACAGCCACAGTGGTGGAGGAGGGGGTGACGGCAAAAGGAGGACCTCTGGTGCTCCTCTTCCCAGACATTGCCCGTAGAGTAGAGATGCTCATACACTGAGGTGCTCGCAAACCGAGGCACAGTTATTAGTATAGACACTTCTGATGAAGTTCTCCTTGCAACCAAGATCCCATCACTAAGAAAGGAGTGGTTCTGGTCAACACATGCTAATTCTTGAGAGCCCAGACATTCACCATTAAGGCCTAGGTAGCAACCTGTGTCGTATAGTTGTGACTGACTCTTCATGACCCCATGTCCATGGAGTTTTCTTGGCAGGAATACTGGAGTGCCTTGCCCATTCCTCCTCCAGGCACCCACAGCACCTGGTATTCCCTGGTGGTCTCCCATCCAAGTACTAGCCAGGCCCAACCCTGCTGAGCTTCCAAAGTCAGGCGAGATCGGATGTGCTCAGGCCATCTATGGGGAGGTTCGTATGAAAATGTAACATACAAAGTGCTTTGCAACACAAATGTATTCCCTAAATTACCCGCTGGCATAGTTTAGGTATTGGACTGGCCTGAGACAAGTATTACTGAAATGTGGACCTGAACTTGATCTTCCCACATTTCATTTTATTATCTGCACTTTGTGCGAAATACAAAAAAAATGTTGATGAGGCATGAACAACAAAGTATGTGCTTCCTAACATGTATGTGGGTCAATGAGTGAGTGAGTGAGAGAGAATGAACTGTTTATGCTTTTTAATTTGCATTTTTGGGGGCATAAAAGTTATACATGGCTTTTGAACTACGCAGGGTTACCCCCCTCCCCCGCACCCCGAGCACTGTTGAAGGGAACATGTAAATATATAGGTGGATCTTTATATGTGTATGATAGATTATCCTGTGTTTTTCTGCCCCATGATTTCTCTCAAAGGGACTCAGCTTATCCCAGAACCAGGTTTGTTTGTTTGTTTGTTTGTTTGTTTGTTTATATGCAGCCTGTCTTCCAGAAAGAAGTCTGGGTGGTTAAAAAAGGGATAAGATTACATCAATCACTACAAAAAAATAAAAAGATAAAGATAAAGAATTAAAAAAACCAGGACAAAAGAGTACATAGTCTTGGGCAAGACGGCGGCTCAGAAGAAGGGGGGAACGGACAACGGGCTCAGGAGAAGCACAATTACAGAGGGGATCGGAACTTGACAAAGCATACGGTACTTTTTCAAAGGTTACAGCTCACACCATCCCGCAGTCATGAGTTCCAGTAAAAAAAAAAAAAAGGAATTTTTCTGAGCTGAGGAGAAATGGTCCCATGTGAAATAGGTTTTGATGCATCTTTGTATACCCGTCATCATGCCCCCTCCCTGATCCCACATCCTTCTGCTGGTCACAGTTGTTTTAATGAAGATGCTGAAGGGGACTTGATCCAGGCCATGGTGACCTCTCTAAGGTTTCATCTACTCCATTACTTCCGCCTGACCCCAATCCAGTAATGGCTCCTCTTCCAGCCCGGTTTTCCAATCCAGTCCAGTTATCTATCTTCTGATACAGTAGCAGCTAATCTTCATTTCTCCAACTCATAACGAAGCATCATGTCAAAAGCCTGCCAACAGTTGATGCATGTGGTTATGTAAACTATATTAACCTCATTTACAGTAGGAGTCTGAAGCAATAGCACAGCTGGAAAGAAAAAGTTGTTCGTAAGCTACTAATTAGCAAGCTTTCAGAAAAAAATCTTATTCAGCTTTTCATTCTAGTTTATTGCAGGCTGTGATCCGAACCACACCATATTTAATGTTTAATATGCTTCATGTGTTTTCTGGCCTCCAGATGTTTTAGACTACAACTCCCAATGTATTTGACCATTGGTCTTTCTGGCCGAGGCTGGTAAGAGTTTAAATCCAAATATTTGGAAGATACAGACATGCAGTATCAATGCAGCCAGATTTAATCATGTTTACATTTTGTTTTTTTAAAAGTTCTATCAAATAATCCTAAGATTATGATCTAGTATTTACTTGTCACCTGGAGGTGCAGCTCGCTGATCTCAGAATGCCTTACACATGACAAGCAACGCATCTGACTGTTCAGTACTATAAATCTGCACATGACTGGGGACGTCCTTGGAAGTGGGTGCTGTTGAATAAGTAGATTTGTTTCCCAATGTGCTTAGAAGCAGAGCATAGTGACAGATCTGCTGTGGAAAAAGAGCTCTTCTCTTCTGCTCTATGGAATTAAGATGCAGGTGGGAAGGGACTATTCAGCAGGAAGGTCGGTATGCAGGAGAAGGGAGCAAGATGACACATTTATTTATTTATTTATTTATTTATTTTTGTGCTTATTAACCGCTCAATTTTCCTGCAGGAACTCTGGGCGATGTACAGCACGTTGCAAAAAAACAACTGTCCAAACCTACAATACCCAATCAAAATACAAATAATAACCCCAGCAAAATACAAATAATAAAGAGAATAATAATAATAAAAATAAAAATGATGATAATACCATAGTCAGAATAAAATCAACATTACACATGAATCCACCATATTTTATTTTGAACCAATCTGGATTCAGCTAATTCATTTTTTGGTTGCATTGAAATGCTCTCCAAAGTCCTTAGTAATGGGTATCTCATTAGTTTTAATAGGACCCAAGTTGGCTGGATAGTTTAGTGGTTTAGGGTCTTTTCACACGACCCCTAAGATCCGCTGGCCACTAAAATTCGGACCAGAGATCTTGGGGGTTTGTTGCTCTTCCTACGTCCCCACCCCTCCGCACTTCCTTGCTCCTGTCTGCGTGAGGGGAGGGAGAAAAAAAGAGAGGGAAAAATGCAGGCTCACCTCCGAAGCCACCCGGAGCCCCGTCGTCGTCCTGATTCCTTCTCTTAAAGGGGTGGGAGGCAAAACAACAACAACAAACAGAAGCGAGGAGAGCCCGGCATTCACTCCCTTAAATCCACATCAGGGATTTTCACCCTCTGAGAGCAGGTACATGAAAAGTGCCCTGGGATGCGCTTAGGTGGGCGTGGTCGCACTTAATTTTCTGCAAACTCTGGAGCTGGTGGGGAAACAATTTTAAGCTCCGGAGCTGGCAGCCATTTGCGGCGGAGTTTAGGGGTCGTGTACAAAGGCTCTTAGACAGAGGTTGGGAGTTTGATTCCCCATTATGTCTCCTGCAAATAAAGCTGCACAGTCCTCAGGTGAAACCCCACCCCGCCCCCAGAAGAAGGGAAAGGGCAACCTCAGTATTTTCTCAGGAAAAACTTAGAAAAGATTGCCTTAACTCAGAATTGGCTTGATGGCACCTGGTTAGAAGTGGGAGATGGACTGACTCCTTAATAAAGGAAGCTGCAGGCTTAAGACTGCAAGAGCTGAGTGAGGCTGTTGAGGATAGGACATTGTGAAGAGTGCTCATGCATGGGGTTGCCCGATCATGCAGCGTGTAGACAGTAGTCTCAATCCAACCCCTTCTCTTTGGAATCAGGACTGAGTGACTGTGGTCCTCTCGATGTCGTTCCACCTTGAGACTTCCACCAACCCTGTTCGTCATAGCTGGTGGTAAGGGAGCAGGAAGTTCTCTGCAGGGTCACAGTTTCCACCCATTTTAAATTACGACATACCTCTTTTAAAACAAAGGTATTTGGTGGATAGTAATGGACAGAAACAATAAACTTATTCAGTAAACAAATTACTCAACCAAGAAAGGATTGAGGAATGCTCATTCAGTGCCAGGAGACAATTTATTCCCGATAATTACCAAACAGTTGACGTGGGCTGAAATCCTGTACATACAGATGTACGGTAGGAGTAGGCCCTATTAGGTTTAAAGGGACTTAGGCCAGAACAAACATGGATAAGATCCAGCTGCAAATTTCATTATTTGCCAGGGATCTAAATTGAGAGAACTAGTCTTCTGCAGTTGTCCCTGCCCTTTGTCAATGTACAGAGATAAAAGAATGCCAAGCACCCCATACCCATCATGCCTTGCTTTGCTGTCATCCCCAGAAGCGGCTTGCATCAATTACCAGATCCAATGGTTTAAAACAGGCATGTTCAAACTTTGGCCCTCCAGATGTTTTGGATTACAGCCCCCAGAATTCCAAGACTGTATTGCCAATGACAAAGGAATCTGGGAGTTGTGGTCCAAAACATCTGGAGGGCCGAAGTTTGAACATGCCTGGTTTAAAATGAACAAAAATGGGTTTACACACCGAAGCCACATCGGGAGCCTTTTGTGGAAGGAGGGGCTATGTAGAAAACTTAAGTGTCAACATATGAACTTCACCACCATTACAGGTGGCACACCTGTTTTTGTTTGGGTGAACCTCTGCAGATGGTTCTTTTATCACTTGCCCGTGTCTTAAAGGCCAGCTGTGGTGGGTCATTCAAACCTGGAAAAGCAGGTACTATGAGCAATGCTCTGGGAGACTAGATTTCAAGAAAATTGCCACCATAATTCTGGTCCTAGAAAGCTGCTGAAGAACCTAAAAACTCTGGGCTACATCATAACTTACCAAATCTCTCTGCAGAAGGCACACGTTATAGGAAAATATTGTGTCCTCCTCTCTGTGGACAGGCTAGCTGAAGAAATCTCAAAATTGATATCCAAAAAAGTAACTTTTTAGAGGTGCAGATCCACTGGGAATAAGTAATACTTCTAGACATGGGTAAGTTGTTGAATGCAGTTGGCTGGTGGCTTTCCAACTTGTGTGTACATGAACACATGTACAGCATCTACATAGACCTTGATCTGTCAGACAAAAACTGTGAAGGTGTCATGCATGTTAAGCCACTAGTCTGTAAAAAATATGACCGATTTGAAGCAACAGTGGCTCTCCAAGGTCCCAGCACTTTTGTTAGTTCATTCCTTGCAAAATTACTAAAGATCCTTAGAGGGCGTTCTTCCTTGATACGACTTTCACATATATTGTTCCCACGATAACAGAATTAGCAGATCCTGGACACTTCATTTTATAGAGGCTATCTCTAGTTGATTGTAGAAAGGCTGGCCCTCAATTAAGCTTTGTACATCTTTTTTTTTATCCCAGTGGTAGAATAAACGTTACATCTCATTCTGAAAGATGCATAGGGTGGGATTTTGTTTTGTTTTGTAACATACAAGCTGTGGCGAAAAGGGTTAATACAAGTATGACTATTTATGACTCTGATTTGAATAGCCAATCAAAAGCAAAGCAAAGTGTTCTGCTTATATACCGCCCCATACCACTTTAAGTAGTCTCTGGGTGGTTTACAATTTTAATTACAGTGTGCAGGCTACACATTGCCCCCCCCCAGCAAGCTGGGTACTCATTTTACCGACCTCGGAAGGATGGAAGGCTGAGTGAACCTTGAGCCTGCTACCAGGGATTGAACCCCAGGTCATGAGCACAGGTGGGAGTGGCTAAGAATCTTATATATGGGAACCTAATGGGGGATGTTCAGTTCAGTTTTGAGTTCAGTTAAGTTGGGTTTAGTTTGTGTTAGAGCTGAGAGGAGTTCAGTTAAGAGAGCATCTGAGTCAGTTAGATTGTCAGTTGGTCAGGTGGGAGATCCTGCCACTGAAAAGGGTCTGGTTTAGAAAGGAAAAACATTATAAGATTTCATGTATGCAGTACAATAACATTGGCTAAAGCTATCATAACTCTGAGCATCTAATTGTAAACCAATAAATGTTTCATGTTTATTTTAAAACTATATTACTTGGTGTGACTCTCTCTCTCAAATACATAAAAGTGTCCAGTGAATCTGGTGGTGGCAGCGAGTGAAAACCCAGTGTGTGAAAGGGGCACGTCACACAAGCTACTAGGAAGCTAAGGGTGAAAAACTTCCAAGTGGGGTATAGTCAATGATAAGACCAGGACTTGTTCTACTGAAGTTCATGTTTTAGAATCTACTGAAGGTACTTTATGGTTTGCTTTACTCCTACCTTTGATACCCAACTCCATAAGCAGCTTTAATTTGAATAAGCCACTGGAAGTGGTTGTTCCCACATTACTGATACTCTGGTCAGGCTGACTCACCTGTGAAGAAATTTCCAGGGAAGAAACATGCTCTTAATCTTGCATGCGCAAGAAGGTGGGGGAACTCGCAGATTAATGAGCCAGTCAGAAGTAAAACGTAATAATAACACTGTTCCAATTAGGCTGGAATTGAGAGAAGCTGTTTACATAATTAGCTGTTTACATCATTCAATGGTACTAGAGGCATACTTTCAAACAGAAGCTTTATATAGTAAATTGCCACCAGAGATATGGTAGATTATGACTTCAAATTCTTACTTTCTTCTTTCTTCGCACAGGAAGGACCAACTAATAAATATTCCAGATAATCTTTGCCAAATACCAGGCAACACCATGGACATTGGGGGCAGCTCTTCTTCCATGGTTCATTGTTGAGAGACACAGTGTATGCTAATATACAGGTGAAACTCAAAAAATTAGAATATCATGCAAAAATTCATTTATTACAGTAATGCAACTTTAAAGGTGAATAATATACGAGATAGACTCATTACATGCAAAATGAGATAGTTCAAGCCTTATTTTGTTACAATTGGGATGCTTATGGTGTATAGCTTATGAAAATCCCAAATTCACAATATCAGGCAATTAGAATATTACATGAACACAATAAAACAAGGATTATAAATGGAACAATATTGGACCTCTGAAAAGTATAAGCATGCCTGTGTACTCAGTACTTGGTTTGGGCCCCTTTTGCATCAATTACTGCCTCAATGTGGCATGGCATGGATGCTATCAACCTGTGGCACTGTTGAGGTATTATGGAACATCAGGATGCTTCAACAGCAGCCTTCAAATCTTCTGCATTGTTCAGTCTCATGTCCCTTATCTTTCTCTTGGCAATGCCCCATAGATTCTCTATGGGGTTCAGGTCAGGCAAATTTGCTGGCCAATCAAGTACAGTAATCCCATGGTCATTGAACCTGGTTTTGGTACTTTTGGCAGTAAGGGCAGGTGCCAAGTCCTGCTGGAAAATGAAGTCAGCATCCCCATAAAGCTCGTCTGCGGAAGGAAGCATGAAGTGCTCCAAAATCTCCTGGTAGGCGGCTGCGTTGAACCTGGATTTAATGACGCGCAGTGGATCAATACGATCAGGTGACATGGCTCCCCAAATCAACACAGACTGTGGAAACTTCACACTGGACTTCAGGCATCGTGCATTGTGTGCCTCTCCATTCTTCCTCCAGACTCTGGGTCCTTGGTTCCCAAATGAAATACAAAAGTTGCTCTCATCAGAAAAGAGGACTTTGGACCACTGAGCAAAGTGTTCAGGAATGGCTTGAAAAGAGGAATACAACATTTGAAGCCCTTGTCCAGGATCTGTCTCTGTGTGGTGTCTCTTGAGGCACTAACTCCAGCCCCCGTCCACTCCTTGTGAAAATCCCCAACACTTTTGAATGGCCTTTTCTGACAATCCTCTCCAGGCTGCGGTCATCCCTGCTGCTTGTGCACCTTTTTCTTCCACACTTTCCCCTTCCAGATAACTTTCTGTTGATGTGCTTTGATACAGCATTTTGGGAACATCCATCTTCTTCTGCAATCTGTACCTTTTGGGGCTTTCCCTCCTTATGGAGGGTGTCAGTGATGGTTTTCTGCACAATTGTCAGGTCTGCAGTCTTTCCCATGATCGTGATTCCTACTGAACCAGCCTGAGAGGTCATTTAAAGGCTCGGGAACCCTTTGCAGGTGTTATGGATTCATTAGCTGATTAGAGTGGGACACTTTGAGCTGAGAATATTGAACCTTTTCACACAATTCTAATTGTCTGGGATTTTCATAAGCTGTAAACCATAATAATCACAATTATAACAACTTAAGGCTTGGACTATCTTGCTTTATATGTAATGAATCTATCTCATATATTAGTTTCACCTTTAAAGTTGCATTACTGAAATAAATGAACTTTTGCATCATATTCTAATTTTGAGTTTCACCTGTAGATGTGAAGTTGTATGTTCTTCTCTACAAATGTGTCGGTACAAAAGCCCAATTTTCTTAGGGCCACTTTGATTCCACCAACTCCACTCTGTGGCTCATTAAGTGCCTTCCAAACAACCCATTTTTTTCTGAATGGCCAGAGCTAGATTTTCATAAGGTTCCATCTATTTTAGAAGACGAGTAGTTCTTTCTTCCCATACTATAATTCTGGCATTCTCTGCTGTTCCTTCAAGATGCATGATTTCAACCTGGGTGGATTGGGATGGTAGCTCAAGAGGGAATGTGCCTTTGAAGGAAATGCTTTGAGTCTTTCACCAATAGCTGCCACGTCTCTTTGAATGTCACTGGGTGCCGTGCTTGCTAAATAATTGACTTTATCAATCGAAGTTGGCTTCGGGCATCCAGTAATGATTTGACACCTTTCATGGAGTGCTACCTCTTCCATAGAATCATAGAGCTGGAAGAGACCTCAAGGGCCATCTAGTCCAACCCCCTGCCATGCAGGAACCCCATCACAATATTTCCGACAGGTGGCCATCCAGCCTCTGCTTAAAAACCTCCACAGAAGGAGACTCCACCACCTCCTTTGTGGCAGCATATTCCACTGCCGAACAGCTCTAACTGTCATGAAGTTCTTCCTAATGTTCAAATGGAATCTCTTTTCCACCTGTTCAGCATGGGCTGACTTATACAGAAGCACTGTAGCAGAGAATCAAGGAGGTAGTTTGTTTGTGTTTGCATGCCCCAACTAATCCCCAATGGCTTTCAAAACCCTTTTGTTCCTTGCATAGACCTCCTCCTCCTCCTCCTTGCCAGTGCTTCTTATAGATCAGGTCAAAATTTTAAACAAAACAAAAGCCAGCACACTGCCTTGGTGGGAGGCTGTCTCTTTGAGTGCTTCACTGGGTACATTGTCCTTGAAGATTAACACAAAATCTGTAATTTTGCAGAAGGGATGCTATTCCCTTATATATCTTAGATTATGGAATCTTAGGTAGACCACATAATTTTTGCAATACAATAGTACTTGATGATGAACAGTGTTGGCCGAGAGATCAACAAAAGCTACCACTACAGTCTTACTTGTTTCAAAGTCATCTTCAATATGTTGCACTAAATGTAGAATTTGTGTTGTACTCTTCTTCCCTGGTCTAAAACCTGGCTCTTGTGGGATGAGGAGTGATTCTACTACCTCCACTAGAAGGCTAAAAATAATTATTTCCAGAACTTTGTAAAGTTGACAAAGTAGTGCAATTGGCCTGATGGATGGATGGATGGATTCTGTAGGGTGTTTTTTTTTACCAAGTTTCATGATAAAAATGACTTATGCTTTTCTGACTCATGCTTTTCTCCAAATTCTTGGAATCCTGAGAGTCAAGACAATTCTTAGAGAAATTAAGGAGCCATTTTTTGTTTTGGTGCCAACATTTTTAATCTGTAAAACAAGCAGCTATTTGATTAGTTGATATGCACTTTTAGAATTATTAACTGTGTGTTGTTTATTTGACTTATATACCACTCCATCTAGCCTACAGGCTACTCTAGGCAGTGCAAAACAAAAAAATTTAAAACACACAGGCAAAATTTGACAGATTTGGTTGTTGATACATTGTGCAAATCATTGTCCTTATCAATATGAATCTGCAATTTCCCCCACACACACACACAGATATTTGTGCAGGTACAAATAGCTTTTCCTAATTTGCTCAAGCTAAATGGTCTTGTAGGGTTATTCGTTTCCAGTTGCTTCTTTCTTTCAAGCTTAAGTTTTGGTTTCCTATGGTGATGCTCAGACCTGCCATTAATGAGGAGATGGGATATTTGTTTTGTTGACATACTTGTGTAAGTATGGCTTTTAGTTGGGCATGAAACCAACAACATCCAAAGCTTAATGTTGGAAACAGTCTTTTTTCCCTGAATTTGAACAAAATTCTCTGAGCTCAGAAACCATTTTGGCTGGGCAACATTTGATTTGTTCAGTCTATGAAACTAAAAGAGATACTTGGATAAAAGAAACAATGTCAAGAAATAGTCAAAAGGCTGGATATTATTGTTCAAATTGCTCAACCAGAACCCAATTAAAGACTACTCATGCAAACACTTCAGCAAATCAAAGAGCCCATGGTACATCTGAACATCACCATAGGAAATCAGAACTTAAACTTGCAAAAATGGCAAGGCAGCAGACCTGGATGGCATCTGTGTAGAACAGATACAGAGACTCAAATTGACAGATATTTCCACAAAGGCTGAACAAACAAGTCTGCCAAATTTTGCCTGGGCTTTAAAAATGAACGTCAGGAATGTAATCATCTTATGACATCATTCCAACTAATTTAAATGGGTGCTTCAGTTATTTTAGGAAGAGGGAAAACAAGCTGGAGCCACATTTGAAAGCTTGAATCAGAGGCACCAAGGAGAAGCATCTAACCACTGACTCTTTCTCTCTGTAGCCAAAGCAATGGCAGTTGGAACCCATAAGGGAAACTCAGAGACCAGTGCCTGATGGCACTACTGCGTGAAACCTTGATATAACAGGATCTGCTCATACTCGCTTACTGCCCAGGAAGCAAAGAAAACTGAAGGAACATGAACCAATCACTCTTCTCGTGTTTTGCAGTTTATTTATTTATTTATTTATTTATTTATTTATTTATTGGACTTATATACCGCCCGTCTTCCCGGAAGAACTCCGGGTGGTTTACAACATAAGAAATACTAATAACAGCTATTAAATAAGCAATTAAACAGTTTAAAAACAGTTAAATACAGATAGCCAGACTAAGCGATAAAAATGGCTTTGCAGATGGCGAAAAAAAAAAACAGTCACCAAACGCCTCCCGGAAGAGAAGAGTTTTTAATGCCTTCCGGAAGGCTGGCAGGGACTCAGTTGTGGCGATAACACAATTCCAAGATGATGCTAATAACCAAAAGGATACAATCTCTAGATGGAAGTACTATTTTTTGGATAATGTGCTTGTGTGGGACCATGACCTATTAGCTCATCAGCAGTAGGGAGAACTCCTGAAGAACTCAGGCTGTGGGTTGGGAAGAAAACCTTCACAGCCTCTAGCCCAGAATATCTTTTCAAATTCAGCACTCATCAGCTGTTAATCCTTGTTCCGATGTTTATGGCGTTCTCCTTGAAGGGGAATCCTCATCTCCTTTACAATTTGTTGGTGATTCGGACAGGAATCAAGAGAGAACACAACACCCGTATTAAGCTGGGTGTGTGGATGATTATGATGGCTCGACCTGCAATTCTTGCTCCTGTGATGGATTTGAGCTTTATAGTGTGGATAACTATTCTTTGTTTCAAGCCCCTGGCCACATCTACAGCCTCCCGAGAATTTGAGACCCAGGGGGTGAATGCTGCAGAGGCAGCAGGGAAGCGGAGGTGCTCAGTGTCACTCATGGTAGTAGCTAAATGATATCTGGACCCAGTCCCAATCTCTGTTTCATGTCATCACTTCGGCTGCTTCACACTTCACAAAACAGTTCTCAACACCCCAATTCTCTGGCTGTTTCTTTGTGATGTTAATTGTATTTCAATGGATAATTTAGATATTTCAAACTACAGGAAAAGAGATTCTATTTGAACATTAGGAAAAACTTCCTGACAGTTAGAGCTGTTTGGCAGTGGAATATGCTGCCCCAAAGGAAGGTGGTGGAGTCTCCTTCCTTGGAGGTTTTTAAGGAGAGGCTGAATGGCCACCTGTCGAAAATACTGTGACGGGGGTTCCTGCATAGCAGGGGGTTGGGCTGGATTATTTATTATTTATTTATTTGTTGCATTTTTATACCGCCCATCTTCCAAAAGGAAATCTGGGCGGTTTACAAACCAGAATAAAACCAACAGTAAATGACAGATAAAAAACTAATAAATAAAGAGGGAGAGACCCTCCGCAAGAGGCATGAAAAAAAAATTAAATTAATTAATTTAATCCATTGGATGGCCCTTGAGGTCTCTTCCAACTGTATGATTCTAAGTGTTTATACTAATGTAATGTATGCTTTTAAATATGTGTTTTTATGTGGACAGCTAACTGCTCAAAGATCCTGTAAGGTGATTCTTGTGAGGTGTAAATTGAAATAAGAAAAATAATACATTTGGTGTAGGCTGAGTTCCTGTTCTCTAAAACATTGCACATACTGGGAGAAGGGAGAGGCACCTGACTAATGAGCCAGTCAGAAGTAAAATTTAGTAACACTGTTCTAATTACAGATGAACTAAGAGAAGCTGCTTACATCAACAGGTTCCTTACTGTTAAGAGACATACATTCAGATATTCACTGACTATTTCGAATTATGCATTACTATGATAAAAAATATAATTAACTTGCAGTAGAAAGAGAAGCGCCCATTTTGTCCTACAGGGAAAAAAGAGAAACGTGAAGGCATCATTAATTGTCCCTGGTTAATAATCTTCGGGCATGATGGGGATGCAAATTTCAAAGTATTGTACAGAACAAGTCTTGTGAAGCCACACTCCAAGAAAAATTCATAGTCATTGCCTTTAAAGATATATACTGCATATATTTCATTTCCTTTATACTCAAGCGATTAAACGCTCTTGTTAGAAGACCCCACCATAAAGGCAAAGACTCAATAGCAAACTGTAAATAAAAACGCACAGCTGCTTTTTACAGGGATCTCTGTAATCCTATGCACAGTTATCTGGCAGGAATTCCCTGGCGCTTACTTTTGACAGCATAAATTCAACTTGCAGAGCAGACATTCATTAATACATTTTCTTCAGTCATTTGAAATTCAGTGTTTGTTTTAACTCTAAATATAAAGCTTGCAAAAAGTATTACTATTTTAGCTCCTTGAATGAAGTGGAACGCTATTAAAAAGACGGGAAAATCTAGTCTCTACTTCAGAACTTTTTTCTGTTCTCAGATTTCTTACTAGGGATGGTATTCTCAGAAATAAGGAACCCTCAGTCCCATAATTGGGTGGGAAACTACCCAGGCCACTTGATGGGTTTAGGAATCCTCAAACTGGCAGGAGGACGAGCAGCCCCGTCATCTCCATGGCCTGCCTGGGTCACTTCTTCAAACCTCTAGAAAATTGCTCTGTTGAACTGAGGAAGTCACAAGGATTCTGCACAGGGAGAATGTAGTCAAAGGGAGGCAGGACACAGGTCATAAGAACATAAGAACATAAGAAGAACATGCTGGATCAAAAGGCCCAGCAATCTAGTCCAGCTTCCTTTTACAGGCCCCACCAGATCTGAGTAGATATCTGTCTCCTGATACCACTCCCCTGCATCTGGCCCTTGAATACCCTGGTTTAAAGCTAGAGATTACACATCTCCATCATGGTTTGTAACCCGTGATGGACTTTTCCTCTAGGAATCTGTCCAACTTTTGAAGGCATCCAGGCCAGATGCCATCACCACATCCTGTGGCAGGGAGTTCCATAGACATTCATGGGTGAAAAATACAGTTTTCTTCCCAGCCCTCAATTTGAAATGTCAGTGTTTTATTTTGAGAGAGGGAGAAACTCTATCCAATATAAAGCCTGCATTATTTTGTATTGTCTATATTTAGCTCCTTTTTCCAGACTGAAGAGGAACCCTTTATTAAAAAAGTGCCCCAGCCCAGTAATCATTTTCTAGTCTTCTGCACCTTTTCCAGTTCCACTTGTTTTTCTTGAGATGCTGTTCTCAGATTCCAGGTGGGGCCTTACTATTGTTTTGTATAATGGCATTATAATGTTGGCTGTTTTATTTTCAATCCCCTTTTGATAGTCCCTAGCATGGAACCCTTCACTGCTCCCATAATTGGGGAGACACCTTCAAGCTGTCCACCAACAGGCCAAGATCTCTTTCCTGATGGGTCACGGATAACTCAGAACTGAGTTGATAGATGAAGTTTGGATTTTTGCCCCAATATGCAGCTTTACATTTGGTTACATTAAAACACATTTGCCATGGCCTCCCCCAGTTTGAGAGATCCTTCTGGAGCTCTTCACAATCCCTCTGGTTTTTACCACACGGAAAAGTTTTGTGTCATCTGCAAACTTGGCCACCTCACTGTTTATCCCTGTCTCCAGGTCATTTATGAACAGATTGAAAAGCACCGGTCCCAGGACCGAGCCCTGGGGCACACCGCTTTTCACTTCTCTCCATTGTGAAAATTTCCCATTGACACCTACTCTTTGTCGATGTGGCAGAAGCTTCTATTGCAATTGTATGCACAGTATACTGTATGTACTCAGAGATAAGTCCCAATAAGTCAAACCATCCTTATTCCCAACTGTTTGTGAGTCTGATTGTAGCCTCAGTTACAACCCCACGGAATGACAGGTTGTTGCAACGTACTCTAAACGAGCCCTCCTCTGGAAACAAGGGGCATTTTTATTTCTGTTAATGTGAAGTCGTCTTGAAGTAGCCGAGTATGCATTTTAAGAGACAAAATCTTTTACTCAACATCAGGAACAGATATAGTCCCTATTAAATGGAAAACTGTTGCTTAAAAGTGGCAGGTATGCAAATTTCATATCTGAAATACAGATGGGCACAAACCAAATCACGAACCAGAAAAAACCCACAAACTGGACTCATTCATGGTTTAGTTCATGGATTCCATTTGCCCAAATGAAAGGAAGCACTTAATCTCATCCTCCCCCCCCCACTACCACCAGTGCTTTGTTCTGTTTGGCAAAAGGGGATGCCTGCCCAATCCCCCCTCCCTCTGCTGGCACCCTGACTTGGCTTCAAGCTGTCGCCTCCTCCTCCTCTTCCTCCATCCATCCTCACCGGAAGCAGGCCTGCTCAGCTGACAGGCAGGCCCATGAGCAGAAGCAGCAGGTCTAGGGCCTCAAGCCAGGCCTGCTATCTGGGCACCTGCCCCCTGCCTGTTACCTGACTGGTGGGTGCATGCACAGAGGCAGCAGGCCTGGACCGGCTGCCTATCAGGATGGTCACAGCAGTGGTGGTGATGGTGGAGGTCTCGAGGCAAGTGGCAGGGAGGCAACGGGGACAATGGGGGAGGCCAACATCTCCCCTCCTCCAGAGATGAATCCGAAAAACAGACTGCAAACCGGTTCCTTTTTCCAGGGGTTCAAGATGGTTTGCGGTCAGCCATGAATCACGAGCCATCACGAACCACCACTTCTCCGGTTCATGCCCACCTCTAATCTGAAGCGTCTCACACTGATTTCATTCCACAGATACAAATCAAGAGCAGGCACACAAGTATACAAAAGCTGAGCGTTAGCATCACCAAGGTTCTTCTCTAATATTAGCTACCCCACCTCCGTCCAGGCACCTGTGGTGTTCAGTGAGTTATTCCAGTCCTCATGAAAGAAGTTCTGGAGTTGACCTCCAAGGGGGAAGAAGAGGAAGAGGGGAAGTATATCATAACAACAATAGAAAGGAGACTCCAAGGACAGATAAGACACTGCTTTTTGCTGATTGCTTTTAGGAAAGGGAGAACAAGAACTTGCAACCTGAATGCAACCTGAAGAGATAGCTAGAAGTTGTTTGGGGATGTACACACCTTACCCTCGGGCTCTCCAACCCTATTCGTCAGCTTGAGAAATGGGACGGCTCCACCTCAGCAGAATGTTGACTGGACTCAAAGCACTTATGCTGAGGTGGAACACAACTCTCCTTTCAATGAAGAACAGGTGCCACCCGTGCCCCATATAAGCCTGTTGGCTACGATTAATCACTTCCACAAAGGGTGGACAGATCAAACAGAGAGTTGCTATCATCCGCTGCCCTGGAGGGGTAGACCTCCAGCTCTGAAATACCTCCCGTAGCAGGAGATGCATGGCTATGAACCGACAAAGAATACAGCAATTTAACTGGGCCAGGATCTTTGTCACTTTATCGGGAGGCACTCCTGATATTATCATTACAACAACAACCAATACTGTTCTTTTAATTGCCTGTCTTTTTTTTTTTCTTCAAAAGAGGGCAGCCAATTTAACAAAGGCTTTTGAAATCAGGCTACAGTACAGTATCTCGGATTTACGCCATCTGTCCAAAAGAAGGCACAATGGAAAAACTTGAACCTGGTCAGATTTACAATTACCCTATCATTTTGAAAAATAGTATTCGTAAAAGTGTGGAAAGGCATGAAATAAAAATCAACAGCTGGGGTGTACAGGTAGGAACTAGAAACCAATTCTGACCAATGCTGATTGCGCAGGTAAGCAGTTCTTCAAATGGCAAGACCTGAAATGTTTTGTGGTGGGAAAGTTGGCAGTTAGCAAGGACTCGTGGGAAGATGGTGATACAAAACACAAGGTCAGGACTGCAAGTTCTTGTCCTTAAGTGCTTCCTTTTGTTTTTCTGCAGAACTTTAAAAGATATACCTCAGGGATGAAATAGACAAGATGTGAGTTTTGCAGTTAAGAAAGGGATCTTCTTGAAGAAGAAGAAAAGATGTTATTTCTCCTATCATAAGGTTTCCCCAGCAAGGTGGAAATTGGTTTCCTTTTGTTAAACAAACAATCACCCAGAGGTTATTTACCATGGGCTTCTTGGCAGATTTGTGCAGATCCAGCAGCAACGAAAGAACGCATCCCCAAGGAATGTTAAGTCATCTCCTAACAGCAAAACTGGTGTCTTGTATCGTTTGGCCCTCGACTTCTCTATGAACATTTAAGACTGAAGCCTTGCTGCTGCGGGAAGGCAAATAGTCTTGGCTTACAGGGTGTGGACGCACTCATTAGGGCTTCGCCTTCTACTTCAAAGTGGGGTGAGAAATAAGAGAGGGAGATTCCTGCTGTCACAGAAAATGTGAGAATTTAATTTATGCAATATGAACATGCTGCACTGCAGTCCCACGGCAGAATTCTTCAAGAGCTAGGGAAAGTCCACCAAGGGGGAGGCCCCCACGTTGTGCACTTTAGGTGGTGGTGGTGGGAAAGTAGATCCGCCCTCTATCCCAACCTGTGATCTTAAAGGATAATGTGTAAAACAAGGGGGGCATACCTCTCACAAGCAGGTACCTGTCTCCTCTCTCTTACGAATCAGCTGTGTGCATTTCAAAAGCAGCAGGCGGCCAGCGGTCAAAGAGCCTGCCATTAGAAAGCAGCGGAAACAGGACAATCTTATTTGAAATATATACGTATATTTATTATTTAAAAATCATTCAACAGGTTTGGATCCATTTTTACAACTGCAAATAATATGACTTTTAAAATAATCAGAGATTCAAAATAACACTATGTTCACATTCCCCATTAGGAAAAATCTTGTTTGCAATCCGGTTTGCAAACCACACTTCCCTAATTAAAATCTTAGAGGAAACAGCGGTTTAGCAAAACTGGTAGTATTTTATGAAGTCCAAGGCACAACAAGGAGGAGGAAAAGCCAAGGCAATGAGTCATCTGAGCCTGCCTCACATGTGAACTAATTGCACACACACACACACACACACACACAGAGAGAGAAAGAGAGAGAGAGAGAGAGACAGAGACAGAAACAGAGTTAGAGCACCCAGCTGAATGGGTGAACTTCAGTCGAGTTCGCTCAAAGCAGAAATCAGTAGCATAAGTCAGTGCTCCCCAACCTTTTTGTCTCCACGGACCGGTATTTGTTTGATTATTTTCCCGTGGCCCGGGGGTGGGGTTGGGGAGATGGGGGTGGGGGGCAGGGGAGGGTGTGGGGGGTGGGGGATGGGGGAGGAAGGAGGGAGGAGGGGGAGGAGGAGGTGCGGGGGGCTTGGTGTGTGTACCTTGGGGGCCACGGGAGGGTGGCGGCGGCGGCAGCGGCGCTTGCCGGCTGGGGGCGTCGGGCGGCGCGCTCCCCCGCGCGCACGGGGGGGGAGCCCGGGGCTCCTGGGCGGGCGGGCCCCCGCCTCCTCCTCCTGTCGGCGGCCGGAGGCAAGCGGCAGCACAGAGGTGCCCCAACCGAGGCGGGCCGCGGCGGTGGCCACGGCAGCCGCCCAGGTTCGGCTGTGGCTCCGCGGCCGGCGGCGGGGCGCCCGCGGCCACCGCCGCCGCCCGCCTCGGTGGGGCACCTCTGCGCCGCCGCTTGCCTCCGGCTGCGGCCTTCGGGCGGGTGAGCGGGAGGGGGAGGGGAGGGAGGCCGGTGGGGGTGGCGTCTCCGGCCCGAGGGCGCCACCGGGACCGCCGAGCCGGCCGCGGCGGCGGGGGGCGCCCCGCCGCCGGCCGCGGAGTCGCAGCCGAACCCGGACGGCTGCCGTGGCCGCCGCCGCCGCCCCGACAGGAGGAGGAGGCGGGGCCCGCCCGCCCAGGAGCCCCGGGCTCCCCCCACCCCGCCCGTGCGCTGTGCCCGGCGGCGGCGACTCCTCCTCCGGCTGCCCGCGGGAGAGAAGAGGAGGAGGAGGAGGGCGGCGGAGGAAAAGGGGAGGAGCCTCCCCGGCTTCCCCAGGCGGCCCGGGGTTTGGGGACCTCTGACATAAGTTATTTCTACTAATGCTTTCAAGATGGTTTCTGGGATTTATAATGCTTCAGTTTTGGGGATTTTGAATACTCTGGATTTCTTGCGAAGCTTTTTATGGAAAAGTTTATGTTCGATTACGCATACATCTTCATGGATGAGAGAGGGCTGCACACGCAGGAAGAAGGCGAACAAATTTAACATGAACCGATAGGTATGAGGGAAGTCTGATTCTTTATAGTGTGCCCGACGCCCACACCGCCTATAAAAAGGAGGGGAAAGAAAAAGTGAGAAAAATACCACGTGTATCACAATAAACCACAATGTCAAAAACAAAAGAACATATCTCATCTGTGTCAATCACACTTCTTCCGGTAGCACTACAAGCAAGCATTTAACTGTAATGTACAATTTTCAGAATAACTTGTATAACCGTATGATCCCTGTCTTATATATTCATCAACTAACACTCTGGGAAAGAAGGTTAGTCAAAGTCTGAAAACGAGCCCATGAAATACCGTATGATCTCAAAATTGTTTCCACAAAACAAGGGAATGATTAGAATCGTAACTGCTTGAAATGCAAACTGCAGAAGTCTGTTCTTTATCACCAGTTGTGGGCAATGGGTTAAACTCTACCAGCTTTCGCTGTGCTACTGCAAGCTGTCTACCTGGGCAGCTTTCAGGAACTTGATATAATACACCTCCTATATGGTATAACCGAATTGGGGGCGGCGGTGGTGGGGAATCTGCTAGAGCCATAAAGAAGCCTGTTTCCCAGGCACAAGGCAGAGTGTGGAGCAGTATCCAAGCCAGCTGAGGGCGTTTATACACGACCCCTAAGCTGCGCTGCAAATGGCTCCCAGCTCCGGAGCTTAGAAATGTTTTCCCACCAGCTCCGGAGTTTAGAGAAAATTAAGTGCGACCCCGCCCACTTTAGCGCGACCCAGCGCATTTTTCATGTACCTGCTCTCTGGAGGTGAAAAAAATTTGATGCGGATAAGAGTGCTGGGCTCTCCTGGCTTGTCTGTTGTTTTTTTGCCTCCCGCCCCTTTAAGAGCCCCTTGAGAAGGAACCAGAAAGTAATGGGGCTGGTGGCAAGTTCAACCGGCACCGGCAGGTTAGTAAAGGCTTCTTTTGTCCTTTTTTTTCCCTCCCTCCCCTCACGCCGACAGGAGCAGGAAGTGCTGAGGGGTGGGGACGCAGGAACAGAAACGAACCCCCAAGATCCCTGGTCCGAATTTAAGGGACCAGCGGATCTTAGGGGTCGTGTGAAAAGGCCCTGAGTTTCAAGCAGTCACCATGCCAGAGCTTGCTTACATGAATCAGGAATGGGCTTTTTCCATGGGAACAGTTTACGGTCTGTACTATAGTTTGATTCTGATCTTATTTTTACACAGAGACTAGAGCTCCTTTATCTGAAGAGGGTATTTTGGCCAACAGGTCTCAATCATATTTAAGGTTTTAAGTATACTTAAGTATTCAGATCTGCCAAAAATAGCAGTAGCTCTAATAATCAAATTGTATATATCTTCTGAGCCTTCCAGTGGTTAAATGCCTTCTTTTCCATGCCTAGCAGGCTGTCTGTTCATCAGCTAAAATACCCACAACTGCACTCTGTAATTATAAACCAGAGACTCAAACTTTTTGCTTTGCTTTTTCTTTTCCATGCCTCTGTCTGTTCATCAGCTAAAATACAACTCAGTTATAAACCTACTCAAAGCTTGATTTTTTTTGGTGGGGGGGGTTAACAAAATCTGAATCTAGTACCCAGGATACTGGTTGAGTCTGGGCGCTGGAATCCAAAAAAGTAACTTTTCCAAGTATGAATTGGAAAAATCATATATTTACTTTATATAATTAATATACTTCCATTTTCATATTCAAACAGCATATTTTGGTTCAACTCAACTAACATGGGTGCACGTGTTGTAATCTTCCAGATGTTGGTTAGCTAATACTTCTATTATGGAATGCCCTCCTGAGTGAGAACTGCCTGGTAATTTAACAGTTACCTGAAACCGGGCTTTCTCGGTGGGCGCCCCATCACTGTGGAACAAACTTCCGAGTGAGATTTGCCTCGCAGAGTCCCTGCCTGCCTTTTAAGAGAGCTTTAAAAACCTTGCTCTTTATAGATGCATTTGGTGATCGCTAATTAACTAACTAACTAATTAATGAATAACCCCCCTCTAGCCTTGCCGGTGTTCTTATTTTAGATGCATTTACTTTGTTTACTTTTTATTTTATTTTATCTCCCCCACCCCACCCCAGTGCTGACCAGCTGGCTCCTGGGCTGGTTGGCGCTTTATTTTATTTTTATTTTTTAATTCCCACCCCCAGCACCATTGGGTGGGGGGAAAGGAGCAATTTTTAACCCTTTTTTGTCAGTCCCAAGCCCGTGCTACAGTTGATCGGCGCTTGGGGCTCAACCCAAAAAATTAAAATTTAATAGAAAGTTTAAAAATAAAATTTAAAAATCTCCCCCAACTGGTGGGGGAAAAGGTGAGATTTTTAATTTTTTTGGGGGAGGGGAGCCCCAAGATGATTGGTGTTGCCGTTTGGGAAGCCCCCTCCACGGGGGCTGGTCGGCAGCTTGGGGTGGAATGAAAAACGAAATGAAAATGTTTGTTTCACTTTGTTTTGTTTTTCTTTGAGAGGGCGGTTCATTATTCATTTTGTTACATAACAAAACGAATAACAAAATGAATAAAAGCTTCATTTCGTGCCCATCTCTACTCCGAATGGATAACGTTCGTAAGTAGAGGTTTTAGTGTAGTAGCCCTCAGGCACTTTGGGCCAGCCTGTTCAAAGTTGGACAACCCTGATGTAGAAAATGGCATTTCTCCCTTCTGTTGCAAAGCTATTTCAACAATGTGACATACCTTGCAGAAAAAGAGTGAATTTTGTATCACCTTTTGATTTTTGAGGTTTACAAGGTGCTATCTTCTTGCTAAACCCAAGATGAACTCAATCGAGATGCATGCTTTTAAAAGCTAATTAAAAGGTAGCCAGGTGCAAGAGGCTTTTTGCTACCTGTTCCATAATCCTCCTTGTGCACTCCTCCCCACCCCACGTACCTTTCACTGCAGAGTTTAGTAGTGCCCAACCAGTAGTCTCTGTTCAGAGTTGTCGAAATGTCATCTTTTTGTTGCAAAATCCCAGCAAGGCTATGGCTATGAAAGCAATCACGTTCAGTGGTTTCTTCCGTCCAGTTTAGCTGGAAGGCTGATGGCTTTTCCTTTTCAGGAAGTTCTGTAGCGCCAGAGAGAGTACGAAACTGCCTTTGAAGCTCCACTGTCAATCCTGTACAAAGCAGAATTTGCAACAAGAAGCCAAAGCATGATTTGAACCTGAAACATTCATATAAAAGAAACAAAACGTCACATGCTGTATACAGTGATACCTTGCCTAACAAAATTAATCTGTTCTATGGGACGCTCCGTTCTGCAAATTTTTTTGTTACATGAAGTGCACTTTCCCATAGGAATGCATTGAAATTGGATTAATCCATTCCAAAGGTCAGAAAAGTCAAAAAAGCCTTGCACAGCAGACCCCCCAATGTGGAACACACGGAAAAACAAGCAAGCAGGCAACAATCAGATCACACTCACACCACAATCCAATGCAATGTAAAGGCACAGTAAAAGCAAAATTAGATCACACACACTGCAATCCAATGCCATCCAATGCAATGCAAAGGCACAGTAAAAAGCAAGCAAGCGATAATCAGATCACACACACACCCAGCACAGAAAAAGGCATGGAAAGATTACTGTATTTTTGCTCTGTCAGACACACTTTTCCCAGCCTCAAAAAAGGGGAAATGTCTCTGCATCTTATAGAGTGAATACTGTAATCCCTGCTACATATATATCACAGATTTTCCTTTACAGAGAAGTTACCTGCATGGAGCATCTCCTATTCCCTGATGTAGCTGGGATTCTGCAGTTCCAATCACTTCGTTTCCAAAGAGGTCTCTTCCATGGAGCCTCTCCCCACCTCTCCCCTAGTGCAGCCAAGATTCCTCAGTCAAAAATCACCTTGTTTGCAAAAGGTCTCCTGCCAGGACCCTGCCTGTCACAGAACCTGTCTCTGAGGGGTTAAATGGTGAAGAGCTGCTGGAAGAGCCTTGCAGCTCAAGTCAGCAGGCAGCTGGGTCTGATGATTCAGCTGAAAACATATCTTCTCCCCCTAGAAGGGCTATGAGCAGGATTCTGCAAAGACATGCTACCAGGAGGGCTAGGGAAAGGGTCTTTGATGCTAGACGGGGAATCAGGTCGGGAAGCCCTGAGTACTAGCAGGAGCCTTTCCAGAAGTAAGGGTGTGTTCCCTGTTTTGGGATAAAGCTGATAAGCTCACCTTGAGCTCTCTGTGGGAGCAACACGCCATTTGAACTTGCAACCACGTTCCTGTCTGTGACCTTGGCTCTGTTTCCTGATTTTGGACTGGCTTCCTGGACAACGGCTTAATCTGTTCCCTTGGGTTTGGCATCTGGTTTCCGTGAGATATTCTGGTTTTGATTTGGACTGTTAATTGCTGGGAGTTGGATTCTGTTATTTATCTGGCACTTGATTGTTGGCAAAGGACTTGAACTTGCCTGGCTTTCCACTAAAGATCTTGGCAAAGAACTGAACCCTGTTTGTGTGTGTGCTCTGTGTGCGGGGCTTGACATCTTCTCCACGAAGCCTCTGCCCTCCTCTTCCAAAGCCTGGTTTCCCCAGTCCCAATCACCTTGTTTGCAAGCCTCCCCTTTTGCAGCATGGATTCCACAGTTGCAATCACCTCATTTGCAAGCCTCTCCTATCGCAGCTTGCATTCCACAGTTGCAATCACCTCATTTGCAAGCCTCCCCTTTTGCAGCTTGGACTCCACAGTTCCAATCACCTTAAGCTAAACATTTTCCCCTTGTTTTCCCCCTCTAAAAACTAGGTGTGTCTTACCTTCAGGTGCTTCTTATAGAGCAAAAAATATGGTAGCTACCTACCTTTCCACCGCTTGAGAAATGCATCAAAAATTCTAAATGTCCAAAAACTGTTGCAAAAAATGCCTAGAATGGCTCCAAAACTCAAACTGCTCCAACTCCTCCCACCCCTCCACAAAGCACAGGGGCGCAATTTTTCACAATGTTATGGAAAAAATGTTATGCGAAGCATCCCATGGAATAATTTTGTTATCTGAGACATCCCCATTCCTGGCAATTTATTTTCACGATGTGAGCCAAATGTTATATAGGGTATCACTGTAAAGGTTTTCCCCAAAAGGTTCAGAAGAAGTGGTAAAGGGAAAGTGCTAAGTTAATAACATCCTGTAGCCTTCCTGAAGAACATAGCTATCTTATGAGATGTATCTTCACAGAAAGCTTTAATACATGGCACTTACGTCTTCTCTTGAGCACCATATACTTGTCAGAGGCTGTATATATCAGTGGCTTCTCACATCTCCATAAATATCTACAGATGAAAAAAAAACCAGACGTTTTGGTGTGGGGGATGTGAATATAGAGAAAATGTATACATACATACATCCAAATACCACCTTACCTTCCCCCAAACAGCCATGTCTTTCTTAAGAATCTCTGGACCCCTTACAGAATGGCCCCACAGCACCACTTGTAGGGTTCTACAGTTCCTGATCTAGAGTTTTAAAATTGCTGCAAAGCTTCAAATGTTCCTATCTTAAGTTTACGTGTTTTATATTTTAATATCCATGTATTGTTTATTAGAATATTGAGTTGGATCCAGAATCAGATATGCTTTGCAGATAGTAGATGTCAAGATATGTAAAAGTTGATAAAATATATGTTATGTATATTTAACAGATAGTGGAAAAAGAATTGTAAAATGGAGGCAGTTAGACTCTGCAGACTCATGATGTTAATTCACAAGTGTAAGAGATAAGTAATCACAGGCATGTTATGTGATGAAGCACAGGTGAAAGAATTTATAGCATCATGATTGTATCAGATTGCATCAGATTGTAATTAGTGATGACTCACATCTGATGGGTACTGAACTGTATAAAAAGCACTAGCTTTCCATTTGTTTTCTGTTTGTCTGTTGTAAATATTGCTTGGTTGTTATGCTGTATATATTTTTTGATGTATATATGAATATATGAGTTTTTACTCTACCCATTGTCATTGTCTCTTCATAACCTAACTCTGCAATACTTTATATCAATACTGACATTTTATCTGCACGCTACTGCTGCACTGCTCTGTGTCAAGCACAAGTAAATATTATATTTGTTGCTTAATTGCTGATAGTAGAAGCAAATTTTATTATCCTTGACTCCTAGCGATGCCTTAGAAAGGCAATGACTCTGCTAATTATACTATGGCTCTGCTTAGAGAAAGCACCTCTTCTTGATTTTTAGTTCCCAAGACCACCGTCTGTTTAATTCAGCAGGCTCTCTGTGCAGTGTCTTTGGGGGCAGGGGGCGGGGGGGCTGGAGAGAAAACCAGAAGTTTAATTCCACCAGTTCATCAGTACGTGCCTTAAATCTAAAACTGACCCATTATTTTATTTTATACTTATACCATTTGATTATATTATAAGCTAGTTTGTGGAGATAATTTGCCATAAAATGAATTAAGAAGCATCTTGGTTGGGAGATGGATCTGAGGGAAGTCTTTCACCGCCTGCCTTCAGAGTGATGCTCCTGACCTGATTCACACAATTCTCCCCAGAGGAATCGCGTTAAAAAGGGGAAGAGCAAATAGGGCCCTACCAACACACCATGTTCTGAAGGTTACATTCTTATTTCAACATGGACCAGTATAAAGCTTATATCCAGCTGCTAGCCCAACTGGAATAAAATGACTGAAATCAACTACTAAATGGACAATCAATGTTTATGTACATCTCAATGATTTGATGGCTCCACTCTAGTTGAGATAAGCAATTAGATTCAGACCCAACACATACAGATGAGGAGGTGGGAGGATTCAAAGGGTGTGACAGGAGCAAGCAACCTCAACCTCCCATGTACCTAAAAGATTTATATACAGTGGTACCTTGTATAAAGGAATTAATTTGTTCCAAATGAAACTATGTTAAGCAAATTTTCCTTTATACAAATTTCCCATAGGAATGCATTGAAAACAGAGTAATCCCATTTTTATGTTGTACAGATTCGCCCCATAGGCGATTATGTTAAGCAAATTTCTCCTATCTCTGGAATGTTTTATGTTGTACAAATTTTATGTTATACAAGCTGTTTGTTATACAAGGGTCCACTGTATTTTAAAAAACACACAACCTAACATTTTGCTCTATGCATTTTATTTCATATCCCCAGAGACTATTCCCAGACATCAAGTATTTATCTAAGCCAAACAAGAGGCTCTCAATCACTGAAAAATATACCTGATTCTATCTTCATTGAATTTCTTCTGCTTCTCATCCAGAACCTTCTTTACAACCATGTACCATTTTCTAATATCAAAAACTGGGCACCCTGCAGTAAAAGCCAATGTGTTATGCATTTGTTTTTAGCCCTTCCTTCTTCTAAGAAAAAGCAGCGTATTTTAGTTGTCTGCATAACTGCGGAAGTACACAAAAGGCTGAGCCAGACAGCAAACAGCCTACTGACCCAGGTGTTGTGTTTGAGCCTAAGTAAACCACACTTTAATGATTCCTATTATACTGTGTTTAAAAGTATTGCATTTAGTTGTGGTACTCCAGAATATCAACCACGGGGGATTTTTAATAGTAGCAGAATGCTACGAATTCATCTCCTATGGGATGTTTGCTAAGGAAAGGATTTAACTCACATGGGGTTAAATGGGTATGCTTGTCCCCCCCCCCCACTGAATCAACTGCTGAATGGGGGAAATCAACACCTAAAGAAAATATCTTAATTCAATGGGTTTACTCTAACAGGATTCACATGTATGATTTCAACATTTCTTTTCAATCCATGTAGATCACCAAGTATTGTGACACCGTTTGTGGGGAAAATACTGTCTATAGTTCAAAACAAGGAAATCACATCAGATGATAAAACACCGGATCTGTGCCGCTTTGGAAAAGACCACAATAGTTCCAAAACCTTGGAAGCCATATACAAACATCAATTTCATGCAAAGATTTTACCCTGTCCATGAATTTGCTGTCTCTTTTACATATCTGTATGATTTCAATTTTTTTTACAGTCAATGCAAACTAATTACTAGCCATATCCATTGCCTCAAATACTGGACAAAATCCTACTGGTGCAGTTCCGGTGGTGTAAACTAGACTGCGGCACTGAAACTAATTACTCTTAAAACCTTACTCTTTCGAGAGGCCTTTGGTGACCAAGTTTAAATTGTTTTTTGTTTTGTTTTGTTTTGTTTCCCCCCGTCTC
This sequence comes from Phrynocephalus forsythii, assembly GCA_029282475.1. NCBI lineage: Eukaryota > Metazoa > Chordata > Lepidosauria > Squamata > Agamidae > Phrynocephalus > Phrynocephalus forsythii. Next base: position 9,562,894 of record JAPFRF010000002.1, on the reverse strand, counting down.
CTGCAATTATTGCTTATTTGATAGCGAGATTTGGGCTATTGAGCCTCTACTAAGTGCTAAGGGTGCTAGCACTGCTCTTTTAATATGTCTGTTGGTTCTCTATTTAATTATTGTGTGTATGGTTTTATTGCTTCTAAATTGTATATTGTATCTGTATTGATGACCATTTGGTCCTGTTGGAAGCTGCCCAGAGTTCCCATCGGGAAGATGGGCGGGATATAAATGCAATAAATAAATAAATAAATAAATAAATAAATAAATAAATAAATAAATAAATAAATACTTAATTTAAAGCTTCCTATCCCTGCTACAGCTTCCAACATCCCCTGTAGCTCCCTTTGGTCCCCATAAGGTCCTTTGGGTGCTTTGGAATTGGGAAGCAAGGGGAGATGTTACAGAGTCCCAACCTCACAGCAATCCAACGACGGTTTTTGATTTTCAAAGCCCTCCTCCTATTTCTAAAGTTCCCGGGACCACAAGAGCCCTAAGGAGCCTCAGAACCAAAGGAGGGCAATAGGAAATTTTTTATTACTTCAAATTAATTATTTCAGGCAAGCAGGTCTGGTTTACGCCAATGCAACATTCTGCAATAGGATTTTGCCCATTGACTAGCATCTTTAAAAATAGCAGATGGTGTAACATTCAAATGCCCAGAGCACAGAGAGAACTCCTAGCTCCCTGAGCTCCTTGCCCTCTGAAGGTGCCGGCCACAGAGACTGGTGAAACGTCAGGAAGAAAAACTTCCAAAAGACGTCCAAACTGCCCCCCAAAAAACCTCACAACAGCTACCAGTTTCCTGACCGTGAAAGTTTTCGAGAATACACTGAAACTTAAGATATTTGGTACCTTTGTTGTCTTTGCTCTGCTCTTCAGCACAGTCTGCTAGGTACCTGAAAATGTATTTGTAGGATTCACTGGTTATCGGAATCATGGTGCAAACTATTCAAAGACCTCTAGAAGTTTAATGACAGTAATCAAAATATTTAAAATTCTGGCCTCTAACATTCAAAATGAAACATTCTGACTTAAACCATCTTCTTAACAACTAAGTTTCTCTTCCTTCCCAATGATTGTCTGTTTACACCGGGCTCACTAGTAAGAGGCTACCCACGTGCAAAGAACATTTCTATACTGAGGCAGCTACCAACAGGGAGGTGCAACACTGATACGAAAGCTCACTTCTTAAATGTAGCATAAATTTCAGCCACCTTCTACCTGTCTGGTCCTTGGTGGTTGAAGGGCACTCCGGCCCAGCGTTTTTGCAGCTGAGAGCTCCAATATGTTCTTTTGTTTTGCTATAAAGTAACACACACACTTACCACTCAAACTGGTCATCCAGCAAGAAGAGAATTTTCAGTGCCACTATCACAGTTGCCACAGCAAGAATATCGTGTTTCACCTTCTCAGCTCTTTTATTCCCAGGATGAAGCGTCAGGAAGTCCTTATCACCAATGCCAGTTCTTTTAACCACTCTACAAGTCCAGTTGTGCATATCATCTTAATTTATAAAAAGATAAGGGAAACTTGATATGTTGCATAAAATTTTAAATGTACAAAGTGATAGTTAAGTTTAGGGATTACGCCTTTATTGGCGATCTGGGATGCAATAGGGTTTTAATATATTAATATCTTTCTTTTATATTGTTCTGTTCATTTGTCGTTAATTGTTTTGTATTGTAAAATTATTATTGTCTTGTCCGGCGCTGTTCGCCGATTGTACGCCGCTTAGAGTTCTGATTGAAGATAAGCAGGATATAAATATAACAATAAATAAATAAAAATAAATATTGACGTAAAGCCAATGTCATACCGACACTCAGTGCCAGGACACATGAATTTCAAATTTCTCCAAAACCTGGATGTCCAGAGCAAAATTTGGGGGGGGGGTGCTTGGGGCCTTCCAGTGGGGAGGGGGGGGGAACGGAACCTCTCCATTCTCCCCGATTCTGCTGTTCCACCATAGCAAGCCCAGAGTCAGAGACTGTTACCCAAAGGAAAATTATGTTCATCACCTTCTGGGATGAACTGCTTTTTGTATAAGAATTTTGTAACGTTTGAAGCAGCCACGGAATTGCAATCCAAAGCACACTTGTTTGGGGGAAGGTTCCACCAATACAATTGGAAGGAAATTGCAATTAGTACATGTAAGGCTGGAGTGTTAGCATTCAAGGAAAGGCAAACAGCCATGAAAGAACACATCCCAGAAGTAGAATTTATCTGATTCATTTACATCTTTGATTCACCCCTAAGATTTCGGACAAGAGATCTTAGGGGCTTGTCGCTCTTCCTGCTTCCCCACCCCTCCGCACTTCCTGGCTGCTGGCTGCGTGAGGGGAGGGAGAAAAAAAGGAAGAAAATATTGTGCCTCACCTCCGTTCTGGCTCTCGTTCTGGCTCTCCTTCTTGCCGGCAAGATTCCTGTCTCTGTAAAAGTAGCTCTTAAAGGGGCGGGAGCCAAAAACAACAACAAACAGAAGGGAGGAGAGCCCCGCACTCACTATCTTTACACCGCATCAAGGAATTTTCAGGACGGAAGAGCAGGTACTTGAAAGGTGCGCTGGGACGCGCTAAAGTGGGCGTGGTCGCACCTAATTTCCTGTAAACTCCGGAGCTGGTGAGTAAACATTTTTAAGCTCCAGAGCTAGGAGCCATTTGCCCCGGAGTTTAGGGGTCGTGTATAAACGCCCTAAGTTGGCAGGAGCTGGGGTTAACAGTGGGAACTCACTCCACTGCATGGTACTCGGGATTCAAACTGACGAGCTTCCAACTTTGCAGCCAACAGTTTTGTTCATTTATTCACACAATATAGATGTACAGGGGAAACTTGAAAAATTAGAATATTGTGCAAATGTTCATTTATTTCAATAAGTCAACTCAAAAGGTGAAACTAATATATGAGATAGACTCATTACAAGTTAAGTAAGACATATCAAGCCTTACTTTAGTATAATTGGGATAATTATGGCGTACAGTTTATGGAAACCCCAAATCCACAATCTCAGAAAATTAGAATATTACATGAAAGCAATAAAACAAGGATTGGAAATAGAACAATATCCCTCTGAAAAATCTAAGTGTGCATATGTACTCAGCTCGTCTGCGGAAGGAAGCATGAAGTGCTCCAAAATCTCCTGGTAGGCGGCTGTGTTGACCCTGGACTTAATGAAGCACAGTGGACCAACACCAGCAGATGACATGGCTCCCCAAATCATCACGGACTGTAGAAACCTCACACGGGACATCAAGCATCGTGCATTGTGTGCGGCCTCTCCATTCTTCCTCCAGACATTGGGTCCTTGGTTCCCAAATAAGATGCAAAAGTTACTCTCATCAAAGAGGACTTTGGACCACTGGGCATAAGACCTGTTCTTTTTCCCTGTAGCCCAGGTAAGATCCTTCTGACACTGTTTATTGTTCAGGAGGGGCTTGACAAGAGGAATATGACAGTTGAAGCTCATGTCCAGGATCTGTCTCTTTGTGGTAGCTCTTGATGCACTACTGTGAATAGGGAACCTTTTCACATTATTCTAATTTTCTGAGATTGTGAATTTGGGGATTTCATAAGCTTTATGCCATAATCATCACAATTATACCAAAGTAAAGCTTGACATATCTTGCTTAGCATGTAATGTCTATCTCATATATTAGTTTCACCTTTTGAGCTGACTTACTGAAATAAATGAACATTTTTATGATGTTCTAATTTTTCGAGTTTCACCTGTAAAGGCATGTTTTAAAAATAGGAAAATAATTTCTTACTTTTCCAGTTTAACAAGAATACCATGAGTAAGTAACTTCAACCATCCTAGTGTACACACATTTCATTCTAACCAAAGGAACAATCTGTAGCTATTGTTTTAAATATGCACTGAGTTTTCTTCTCTGTATTTATGACTCCCAAAGACAGTAATTACCAGCCAGGTTATTTTAATATTCACACCCACTCACTAAACTGGGGGAATTAAGAACAAGAGGTACATTTGTGAACATGACTATGAAAAAGAGATATGTATTAAATATGAACCTATTTTCCAATAAACCAGTATGAAAATAGGCAGATATGCTGTACTTTTATTTTATTTAGCATTTATATACTGCCAGCTTGTACAAAGACATCTCAAGGCGGTGTACAAAAAAATACCATTCCACATGAATGTTACACTCACCCGGCAAGTTCACTTCCATCAAATACTTCATGCAGAGTATGTTTGGATGAAGGAAACTGCCCTCTGAAATTTCAGGAAAGCAAGGGAGCTCTATATATTTTGCAAGGTCATGTGATTTTTTATGAATCTTTTCATAGGTAGGCCAGGACTGAAATAAAATGTGGAAATAAAGTATTAAACATGCTCTTTATTTTGTTTTGTAAAACCTACAGTTCTTGCTGATGCTATGAAAAAAAGGTGAAGGTTCTCCCCACACTTGTCTGCTAGCCATGTCTGACTCTGATCTCCATTTTAAGGCAAAAAGCCAGTGTTGTACAAGTCCGTGGCCACGTGGCCGGAGTGTCTAAATGCATTTCTGCACATGGAACACTGTTTACCTTCTCACTTTTTATGATGGTACTGATTTAGCCATTTGCATTTTATATGCTTTCGAGCTGCTAGGTTTGCAGGATGCTATGAAACCAACAAGTAAAAAGCAAAATGTGTTGCTTATAGCATACCACCCCTAGCACTTCAAGCTCACTCTGGGATGGTTTACAATTTTAATTCTGCAGCCTTCTCACTGCTCCTGCCCAAGTGAGCTGGGTACTCATTTTACAGACCTCAGAAAGCTGAGCCGCCAGAATTGAATGCTAACCAGGAGCAGAGTTTTGACTGCAATACTACAGTTTCACCATGACACCATACAGTCCTATCACCATCCGGGCGAACACACATTTCATTCAATCAAGGTATTATGATGGTTTTATTTTGGGTTGGAAGCCTCTCTTGCCAAACTCTTTTGAGAAATAGTTAACTAAAATATAGACGCAACACAAAGGGCACACAACTTCAAATGATCTGTTATCAGGTAAGTTTGAACTACTTGAGCTCTCTGGTACCTCTTCAAACACTTCAAGAAAGGTCCATAATACAGTAACCCCCCCGCCGATCGTGGGGGTTGGGGACCCACCCCACCCGCAATCCATGAAAATCCGTGATATGCGGAAGCGGGGGGGGCGGAGGGCAGGGGGGCGATCGCATGCCTGTGAGAAGTCTTGGGCTGGCGCGCGCCAGCGGCGGCAGAGGGATCTGACCTCCTGCCGCCGCCCCCACCGCCCGAGACTTGTCCGGGGCCATCTCCATTGAAATGCATTGCCAATGCATTTCAATGGAGAAAATTTTCCCCATTGGAAAACATTGGCTCAATGCTTTCCAATGGGGAAAATTGTGCCCCCCCGCCCCCGAGACTTCTCGGAGGGGACCGGGGGGGTGGGCAGCAACCCGATCACCCCCCGCAGCCCCCCTGCGTGACTCCGAGGCTTCTCGGAGGGGCCCAGAGGGGTGGCGGGGAGTGATTGCATCGCTCCCGGGCACCCCCCGGCACGCCTCCCAGGCTTCTCGGAGGGGCCTAGGGAGGTGGCGGGGAGCGATCGCATCGCTCCCCGGCACCCCCCCCGCGGCTCCGAGGCATCTCGGTGGGGGCGGGAGGTGGGTGGCGGGGAGCAATTCGATCCCTTCCCGCCACCCCCTGAGCCCCTCTGGGAAGCCTGGGAGGCGTGCGGGGGGGAGCAATGCGATCGCTCTCTGCCACCACCCCACTGAGAAGCGCCTTTGCCATCGTGCGCTGCTTGCCCGGACCTCCTGGGAGGCGCGGCTGGGCGGCGCACAATCCCCCCCTCCCTCAAGCCCTTTCCGGTTACTGCAGTCTGCGGTATAGTGGTCCCGTGGTATGTGAACCGCGAAAGGGCGGGGGACCACTGTATTTAGAGCAAAAAAATGATGAAAAAATAAGAAAATCTTTCATAGTGATTTAAAAAAAAACAAGCTACTGTACATTTCAATATGTGATACACCCTGATCCTAAGACATAGGATAGAGCTTATTTTAATGAAATAATAAGCCATTAAAAGATACTGTATCAAGGTTTTTAATGCACATTGTTTTGGAAGTTCACCATGTATTGCAAATAAAGAAAATAGTAATGATTCAACCATTAAGAGAAAAGGTTAAGGAAGAACATAAGGAATGTTCTCGATCAGATGCTGGAGAAAGATTGTGGGGAATGGGAGTGACAGAGAGAAGAGGACCTCTTTGGCTATTCACGGAAAGGCACCTCTGCAGCTAGTTCACAAAACGCACTGAATTTAAAATAGCAAACTATGTAATGAAACGTAGACTAAAATGAAATATCTTGATATAAATATATAATGAATTCTGCTTTGGATTCTCATTTCTGACACCTTAATCTAATGGTTACTCCCAACCCAGTGAATAAATGGGAATTTCGTAAGTCAACAATTGTGCAAGTCCTCTCATGCAAGGCAACTAATTTAGAAGGGACTAAAAATGGAATTAGGTCCAAGTACGTCCAGAGGCTTTTGGCTTCTAAAAGGAGGGTCCCCCCCCCCCAGTTTCATTCTCAAGCTGTTCCTGAAGTCAAGGGACTCCTTCTGAACGTTATCCAGTTTTGCTGTGATAAAAGAATCCCTAAAAACAGCTGAACTTACTTTTTTTAAATTAAAAAAGTACATTTAAAATTTTGACAATAAAATATCCATTCAAATGTTTTATTTTGGGGCACTTTCATTATACAAAACAGAAACATTTTCAGGCCCCCAACAGTAAAAGACATAAATGTAATTTCATCCAAATATTTTACTTATGCATATAAACTTTTTACAAGCTGTATTATACCCAGTCTTTTAGAACAGCATTTAAAAAAAAAAACCCAGTAACCTTTCCACCTAAATAGCTGTTCTTGAAAAACAAGAAATGCATGTATTACAAGACTGTTGCACATCGTGGTTTGCTCTGGTCTTCAGACGTTGTAATCATCAAGCAAGATTTAATAACACTGACTAGCTAGAAGTAACCTACTTTACTCGATACTCCACAAATAATACATCTAGGAATAATTTCTCAACTATTTTAAGAAGAAAAGATTAAAACGATGATGTTTTCAGGATGTAAACGTGATAAAACATTCCACTACCTTACTGGGCTGGAAAAGTTTTACTCCCAAGAGAAGAGACTGAAACAGAAACACGCAACACTATATATATCACGACAGATACAGAGGGAAGCAATATCCTGAAGCCAATCTACATTTCTAAGATATCTGAAACCCAAATAATTCTGAAGTATACTGAGGCAGATGGATTGCTTTTGTCAGCACTAGCATTGTACATTTAGGTTTGCCAAGGCCACGCCATCAAATTAATAGATGAAAAGGTTCTTCCCACAGCCCAACGTATTAATTAAATCCCACACTTGAAAAATTCCAACACACTTTTCCATTCCCATCAACAGATTCCCAGTTTGCCCCAAAGACCTTGGCAACGGTAAGTTAGGGCATCCCTCATGGAATACTGTAATTTGAGAAAAATCCCTCAAATGATCTACACTGCTACACATCTTGCTCTGTATAGTCTATTTGCACAGCAACTAAATGTATGGTGTCTGAAAAAAATCACGTGAAGAAGAGATTCAGAATATGTGGCCCTTCCAATATTGTTCAAGTTCAATTCCCATCATGCTTCTTCACCACAGGGATCTGCTGTTCAGAGAAGAAGATGAGAGCTGCGGCTTGACAAGATCTGGAAACCCTACGGCGCCCCACTTGGATCCACCTTTAAACTATACTGATTAATCCATTAATTCCAGGAGAAATTCCAATTTCAAGGTCATTATTTGGAAATCAATAATACGACTAAGATAGATAGATAGATAGACAGATAGACAGACAGACAGACAGACAGACAGACAGACAGACAGACAGACAGACAGACAGACAGACAGACAGACAGAGAATGCAAAACGAGGGAGGGATGGAACCCAAGAGTGTGACTAAAAACCAGGTGTCCCTGTACACTGCTTTCCTAGTAAAGGAATTTCTGAAAACCAAAGGGGGGATGGGACACAACCTAAGTATGTCTGTAGGCATATAATTTAAACAAAACTGGGGAGGTGGTGATTCACCCCACCCAAGGCTACCCTGGTGCTTCTTTTAGTGAACCCATAAGACTTAGTTATCATTAAAATTTTAGTGAATGCCCCTCACCCTCCACACGTCTGCAGACAGTCCTGAGGGCAAAGGGTTTCACGCAAGCAACGGAAGAGTCAACTGTCTTTATTGAGGGTGACGACTGAGAATGATTTTTCTGTACAGAGACGGCGCCATCATTCCTTTGACGGTCCCATAACATCCAAGGGGATATGCACAAATATATTACTTTGCTTAAAAGGAGAGAGAGAGAAACCCAGAGAGAAGCCTTCTTTTTTTAAAAAAAAAAATTGTCTTGAGGAAAGGAGACGCGAGAGCCTGTCACATGACTGAAAAATCATGAAAAGAATAGGAAATAGCACATTTACATATAAGCCATTAATTAGACAATGAGATGCATGGAACCTAAATGCAGCCCAGATGCTCAAGCACTCAGAACATCCATAGGTGCAGAGATTTCTAAATAATGGGGAAAATCAGGCCTGGATCAGCTTCACCCCAAACTCCATCTCTCTCTCTCTTTCTCTCTCTTCATTTCTACACCCTCTTGCTGAGATTAGATCTCCAGCCAAACTATCTTGATACACACAGCAAACCCTGAAATCTCCCTTCTTTAACAGAGACCTCTGAGTAGTGGGCATCATATAAGTTGTATAAATAAAATAAATAAACTGCTTGATACAGTTCCAAGGGATGAGGGTAGAGATGGACCTTTCACACTTGACCAAAAGTCCAGAAACAACAAAAGAGGCTCTTTTTGTGTAATTTGTGTTCTTTTGGCCACTGCAAAAAAAGCCTCTCAAATACAACTGAGTCATGTTTACAAAAGAAGGATGCACAATTTTAAATGCTCTCTTTCATGTATCTTTCATTGCCCATCACTCTCTGAATGTCAAATGGCCTGATAAATTTTTCATCCAATAGCTTTGGCAGAGCTGACAGCATCTGGAAGTTGAGTCATGCCTAGTGGACTTCTTTTCTTCTTGAGAGAGAGAAACGTTTCGCTGCTCATCCAAACAGCTTCATCAGTCTGAAAAGAAGTCCGGTCAGTAGCCATGACTCGACTTCCAGGTAAATTCACCTGGACGACTGAGAATCTTCACAGACAAGCTGACAGCATCAGTAGTAGCTCGTTGGAATTGACAGGGAGCAGTGGCTTCTGGCTGCAATCCTTCCTTGTGAGCTCAGTTCTGGGTGCCTTTCATCAAGGACGGCTGCCTACCTGCCTCTCCATCTTGGATCCTATTCTCAGTCCCCATTTATTAGTTGCATTTATTAATTAGTACGGGTTGCTGCCTGTGCTAGCCTGTTATTTTAGTGTATATATTTTACACACCCCTTAATTTCTTTGGGATTTTCCCCCTTTGTTGAAAGGGGGAATCCTTTTTCTGGATTATCTTTGCTACTGCTTGGCCTCCTTGTTGCTGTCTGCTTGTACCCACAGGGAAGGGAAGGGAAGAGGTGCTGGTGATGGGGAAAATGTTCCCATATTTTTATAGTTTTGGGTTTTTTTTGGGGGGGGGCTTTGTATACCTACTTCTGGGTGTGGGTGAATGTGGAAGGTCCCTTATTGCTCCATTTTATATTACAAAATATCTTCTTTTCCAGGTTCTCAACTGATCCCTAAAATATTAGGGATATTTTCAGCCACACAAATTAATCATTCTGAGATGAGTCATACTGAGGTGACATTTATTTATTTACCGTATTTATTTTAGAGTATTTTTCACCCCACCTTTCTCCTTGGAAAAGGACTCAAGGCGTTTGCTTGTGTCATCCTTGTTCACAAATATAGTGATTTCCCATCTTATGGACTACAACATTTTACTGCTCAGTGGAAAGTACCCTAGCATTTCCAGGACCCCTCTGAGATACTTGATTTATCCACGTTTTAATAAAATCCACATTTGAATGTACAGTATCATAACAATGTACCATATATATTTTGTATGCATGAAGTATGTGATGTAACAATACAAGTGGAGCCAGTGCCAGTCATATAAGAGAACTGGTAATACTGGTAGTGACTTGCACTAGATGCAAAACTTACAGTCAAAATGGTTCATGAAACAAATGACATAGTGACTCAGTACTATGTAGACAGGTATGTGTAAAATACAAATCAGACTAAAATTCCTTTGTCTGTGTTGTTGTTTTGGTCTAACAGTGTTTATATCCCATTGTAGCCTAGCAAGGACACAGGTGTGTGTGCGTGTGCGTGTGCGTGTGTGTGTGTGAGAGAGAGAATGTGTACACACGTGTGTGCTTTTTACACACTGTGCTGTGCTTCTACAGTTCAACTCTTTTAAAATCTCTCTCTCTCTCTCTCTCTCTCTCAATTCTGGGCTTCTTTCACTATTATTATCCCCATTTCCTATAGCCTTTAAAGCTACAGTCCTTCACATAATTACTTGTAGAAAGACCTGTTAAGTCCTTTAAAGATAGGGATGTCTTAATTTAAAACATCAGTATACAATCTGTGGGGAGATACTTGCAAAAGAGTTCTAAATGGAATGATTAAATTAATCTTTTTTTAAAAAAAATTAGAATGAATGAATGAGACTTTCAAATTCTACAGCTTAGTCTGGGCTACAAAAGTGGGCACTAGCTCATTAATAGGACACATGGAGCAAATTCACAAGGTTTTTTTTGCATTGTGTGGGGGGCGGCATTCATCTTCAACAGTGGTGGTGGCACCATCTTACAAAAAAAAAACATTATTGTGCTGTAGCTGCAAGGCAGAGGCAGCTAAACTCAAGGTCCACTCTTAATGATCAAATTGCCATTTTCAATCACCACCAAGCCCTAGAGATGCAGCCTTGCTCTGAGGAATAGGAGAGAGAGAAAAATATCTCAGTTACCAACAAGACCTGCTATGCATTTGTGATGACCACCGTCTCTTCCCACAGCCTGGCTGTGTGGGGAAAATGGTGTGCTCATCTTGGCAGAACATAATGCTTCTGTTGTTGCTAACATCTTCAACAGCAACAGCAAAAATATCCTTCAAATACTATCACTATTGCTAAATGATCTTGCCCAATCTGATGGCATATTGCCTCACATGCTATGAAATGGCCCCGATTCACTTTCTCCGACTTTCTCTTCAGGCAAGTTTTCCCTGCTGAGTGGAGTTTTTAAAACTGACTTTTGTCCTTTACTGTATTGAATGCATTTGAGTGTTGCATACGTTTTTGGTACTGTATTCATTGATCCTTTTACTGTTATAGATTCACTGTTACTGACTTAAATGTGTAAGCCACCTTGGATCCTTTTTAAGGAGAAAGGCAGGTGAAAATATTTAAATAAATAAAAAATGAGTGTTTCATAATTTATAACCTCAGCTCTAAATCAAAAAGCATCCCATCAGAGCATTCTCTTTCTCAAATGAACCCCATGTACTCTTAATTCCCACAAATTGTCGCAGCCATCTTGTTCTGCTTGTGTAGCAATGCAATGGCACTAAAGAAAATGGGTACATGGAACAGAAGCGGAAAGATGAAAAACAAACATTTAAATATATTTTAACTATTGGTTCCACAGGAACACACACACACACACACACACACACACACACATCATATACATATTTCACAGCATGCCTATATGCATTTTATAGTCCTGTTTTGTAATACAAGATTTTAAAAAAACCTACACACATTCTGGATCATAGAATATGAGACCTCAATGGCCATCCAGTCCAACCCCCTGCCACACAGGAACCCCCATCAAATGGCCATCCAGCTCCTGCTTAAAAGCCTCCCAAGAAGGAGACTCCACCACCCTCCTTTGGGGCAGCATCTTCCACTGCTGCTGGTGCTGATAGTCAAAGTGGTACCTCCATACGGTAATCAAAGTGGTTTCTCTTCAAAGGCTACTCCCTAAAGTGAATGGGCTCATTTGTACTGCAAGAAATAGCTGTCATTCTTTTTTAAAGGTACTACTTTACATGTTCCTTATGGCAACATGTTTACTTTTAGCATGTTAAGCTCTTTTGGAAAGTGTTCAACTGCTATTTATTAATGTGACTTGTGAAGAAAGAAATGAATTTGTTGTAACACCAGGGGAAAAAGATGACTGTTCCAATTTAAAGTTTTCAAAAAAAAGCTAATACATTTTAAATGCTTTAAAATTACAATACTATAATCTAATAAAGTTCTATTTGTGTGTTTATTTATATAAAATATTTTGTGCCACCTTTCTCCTTTAAAAAGAGTAAAGCCAGCTCACATCATTAAGACAAGATTTAAAGGGAAAAACAATGAGTGTACCATTTGACCTGTGCTTGAATTCTATTCACACTCTAGTCACCTAATTCCAAACAACAGTGTATCAGTGGTACTTCAAAGCAATAATAATTTCCAAGACTAATATCCTGCTACGCCATTTGTCAGCAGGCCTTCCCTGAAGCTCCTGCAAAGACCCAACGCCTCCTTAAGCATCTCTGAAAACCATCGAGGCGATCTCAAGATTTCACAACTGCAAGCAGGAAATCATGACGCCCTGCGAGCCAAGTCTTACAACTCTCCACTCACAGAGAACAGGATACAGTGGTGCCTCTCAAAATGAAATTAACTCGTTCTACAGGTCAATTTGCTTTAAGAAATTTTTGTCTTATGAAACGTGGTTTCCCAGAGGAATGCATTGAAAATAGATCAATCTGTTCTGGAGGCTAAAATAAAGACGAAAATAACCTGTCCCCCCGCCCCAGGGTACATGCAAAATTGTTTTTTGTCCTGCGAAGCATCCCATGGGGATGCCTATTCCCGGAATTTTTTTTCTTCGTACGAGTTTTTTTGTCTGACGAGGCATTTGTCTTCATTGGCACCACTATACCTGTATTAGCTCAAGCCATGTTTCTAGCCAGCCTCATGTTCAGGTCCTCGGTAAAGGCTACGCGGAGAGTTAACAGAACATGCTTAATACTGCCCATCTGTTTGTCACAGAGGACTCCTTGAGGACCCTTTTGTTGCCATGGATTTTAGACTTAGGGGTATTGAAAGAAGTGCAGGAAAGTGAGTCCCCATCATTTAAACAAACAAGAGTTGAATATTTTATCCTTCTTCCCCTAACTGGCACACTTTCCCCTCAAAATAAGCAAGACTTGGTGGTGGTGGTGAGAGTGTGTAGATACCTCCTTCAACTCATGGCTGAGGGGAAAAACAACAATGACTGTGTGACACAACCTTTTCTAGCCTTGGAATATATACATTTCCCCATCCGACTACTGAGTCCGGCCAAACAGGTTTTTCAAAAACAGATTTTTGTGTGTTTCAAAAACTTGGCTTAAGAACAATAACAATGAGACAAGATCTGAGTATGCCACACTGACAACGACAGCTCTATTATGACCACCTACATCTCTAAAAAAACAAACAAACAATCATATATTCAGCTGAATTTAGTATAACATTAATATACACTGGTTTTATACAATGTGCATCAACTTTTTAAACTGAGCAAATGAATAAAAAGTTCACAAGAAAAGATGAATGTTACTGATAATTATTTCATTGCTATTTGAATGCTTGGGACAAATATTTTAAGGCTAACTTTTCACTTCTGGGTTGATGGTTCGTTTTCATTTCCAAAGAGGAGTCCAAAATGGCCAGCAACCAAATAGCAAAAACATGCCCCATATCATCAAATACTCGGGAATTCTTTCTTTTCTTTTCCTGAAGAGAACAGAGAGCTCTTTAGGGAAAGCTTGAAGCCCTGCTGTCTGGAATACTGCCCAGCACCCAGTAAAACAGAAACTACCGCTAATCCCCTTAAGAACCCAGAACTGGCTTCGGAGACTTCTCTGTAGTAGGAGGTCAGGACTGGGCGGTGAAGGGCTGCAAAGATGAAAAGAACAAGACGTCCCGCTGCTTTAAGCAATCAATTTGCTCATATAACACTGGATGTCATCTCTGCTTTGTACCACCTTTATTCCAACAGTATGGAATTTCCCTTTTTCTTTTAAAAACAGCAAAAACGAAAGAGAAGGAAAATATGCTTGGGGGGGGGAACAGATCCGTGATGCAAAGGGTGGACACATATCTCATACTGTAATACCCGTGAAGCACATGTCCTTAAGTGATGTACCAACAGAGGGTGTGCCTTGGATTATTAAAGGACAACAAATGGCAGGGAAGAACAAATATGTGGGTGAAACGCCTACACAGCTTAACTTAAGAGGGCTGCCTAACATCCTTATTTGCTCCAAGGAATAAACGTTCATAAAGAACATAACACCCAGCTCCACAGATAAGGCACTGACAATGAAAAAAAAATCCAAGCCCTCTTCAATACCAGAAATATGACAGACTGACCACCCCAATGCCACTGAACTCTTCAGGGAAATCAAGCATCAGTTGCATCAAAGGAAGATGAGGCTAAGAAAACTGGTGGGGAAGGAGAAGCGTTCAGTGGAGGCAGGGAGGTGGCGGGGGTGTTCTGGAGGGGGCAAAGGGCTGTTTTTTTTTTAAGATAGGCATGGGCTGTCTAAAAAGAGAGTAAGAGAGACAAAAAGACAAACAAAAAGGAGATATATTTGTCCTTTCGTATATGTTGGGGTTTCTCAACGATGAATATGAAGGGAAGAATATGAAATGAAGCAGGAATGTTTGTCTAATATCGCAATTACGTTTTTTAAATTCACCCCATCTCTACTCTAGATCCCGCAACTGTTGGCCTGTTAGATGATACAGCATAATCAGGAAGTATCATGAAAATAAATCTGGACAATACGGTACCAAATGGTCATCGAGCTTGATTCACACACTGTACATCTTAACATTCTCTCTCTCTTTCGCTTCTGAACACAACCATACAATTTCCCACACATCATCTCACAAAACCTCAACCATAAACAAAGAACTAGTATGCAGTGTTTATACAGAAAGCAGTTTAAATTATCTGTGCAACTATATATGAATCTGAATCAGAATACTTTTATTGGCCAAGTGTGGTTGGACACACCCAGAATTTGTTTTGGTAAAATATGCTCTCGATATAAAAGGAAATATAAGAATCAGATAGTCAACAATAAAAACACAGTACAACAATACAATATAACCTATTATTGAAAAGGAAGAAGAGAAGTAAAAATTAATTATTCAACAGTTTGATAGCACTTGGTAAGAAACTATCTTTATATCTAGTTGTCCTAGTATGCAATGCCCTAAAACGCCGCCCTGAGGGTAACAATTGAAACAGGTTATGTCCAGGATGTGTGGAATCTGTATATATTTTCATCGCCCTCTTTTTAGCTCGTGTGGTATACGATTCCACAATAGATGGCAGATTAGTAGCAATAATTTTTTCTGCAGTACCAATTATCCTTCGAAGTCTATATCTGTCATGCCTAGTCGCAGAACTAAACCAGACAGTTATAGAGGAACAGATAATAGATTGTGTTCCATAGAAATGCATAGGTATTGCAACATAAATTATGCTTCTTTGTCGTAACAGTTAAGTCAGGCCTCAGAGACGGCTCATAATGATGATAATCATATTAGCAAATAATATACACAGCAGCCGGATGGGCCCAAAAATAACAGCATATGTCTTATGCTTATTAACTCTCACACCAAATATTAATACACAAAAGCAAAAGACAAACTTAGTTTGAATTTTGGCCAACATTTTAGTAAGCCCATTCTCCTCTTAAGCAATACTTCAACAGGTAAGGACAAGCCAGAGTTTCTGTTATGCAATAGCAGATTCTCATGACAGACTCGACTGCAATAAATGTCAGAAATGAACTTCCTCCTCAAGATGTTTTAAAGAGCCTCACCCTTGCTTACTGTCATTTCTGACACTGTTTTAAGAGTAAAGAATTAAATGCTGTGGGTCTGCCTGCTCATTTCATTATCTCTGGCAGGTATTTTTAAAAAGGCTTTCGTGAACAGAAGATGGTGAAGCCTTGAAATGCTAAATAAGCCACTAGTCATAGCTTGGAAGAAGAAGGGAAATAAGAATTATGCATTTCAGAGAGGCATGACGGTTGAGCGTAACTTGTAAAAATAAAAATATGTTTTTGCAAATGTTATTGCATTCTGATTCAATGAAAGCAAGATGTACTGTATGTTAGAGATGGGCACGAAACGAATAATGAACCAACCCATCAAAGAAAACGAAATGAAATGGAAATTTCCGTTTCGTTCGCCTCGTTTTTCGTTACCCCCCCACCTTGTCCTCGCCAGCGGCCGCCACAGTCCTCCTGGTCCTGGCGGGGAAGGTAGGCCTGTAGAGGTGCTGGGCCCAATCCAGCACCTCAACAAGCCCCTGCTGGGGACTTTTAAAACAACAAAAATAAAAAATAAAAAATATAATAAAATAAAATATAAATTTAAAAAAGGAGTGCCGACCCGGCCCCAGGAGTGGCCAGGTTGGTACTCTAAAATTAAGAAAATGAATTAAAAAAATAAAACCAGTGCCGACCCGGCCTCAGGGGCCACGTGTTCGGTGCTTTAAAGCAAACAAACAAACAAACAAAAAGCACCGCCCCGGCCCCAGGAGCTGTGCATTCGGCATTGTAAACCAAAAAATAAATTACAAAAAACAGAGCCAGCGCCGAGCCAGCCACAGGGGCCGTGCAGTCGCCGCTTAAAAAACAAAACAAAAGGGGAACGCCGACCCAGCTCCAGGGGTGGCCGGGTCGGCGCTCTAAAATGAAGAAAAAAATTACAAAAATAGAACCAGCGCCGACCCAGCTCCAGGGGCCGCCCAGTTGGTGCTTGAAGAAAAAAAATGAGGTGATGGCCCCCAAGCCAGCTCCTCAAAAAGCGCCTGCCGCTGCCACCCGGTAAGTCGGACCTGAACTGGTTCAGCTTGGTTCGGGTTTGTACAATTTTTTTTTTAAATTCGTATGAACCCAAATCGAACCGAACCAAGGGCGGGCCCGAAACAGACAAACCCGAACCATGAGTTTTCTGTTTCGTGCCCACCTCTACTGTATATTAGAAGTAAAAACAATGAGCTTGTTTTCTGAAACCCAAATTTGCCAATGTGTGGCCTGGCCTCCTCTGCACACTAGCCTCCTACAACCATCCCTGTTGAACTGCAATGACAATAACTCGAGTCAAGCCAACATGTCGTGAAACCAACGTAAGTTGGAATCAGAGGCCGTCTAGATTTTGTGCAGTTCTGACACTTTCCGAATTTACGTTGACTCAAAGGGGAGATGCGGCAGCAGTGGGAAGCAGGAGGCAGGGTTGAACAGGGAGCCATGGACAGAACAGGGGCTTGTCAGCCATGGCATGGTAGGCTACCATGGGCGTTTATACACGACCCCTAAGCTCCGCCGCAAATGGCTGCAAGGTCCAGACCTTAAAAATGTTTACCCACCAGCTCCGGACTTTGCAGACAATTAAGTGCGACCCCGCCCAATTTAGCGCGACCAAACAGCAGTTTTCTTGTACCTGCTTTTTGGAGGTGACAAATATTTGATCCGGTGTAAGGATAGTGAGTGCGGGGCTCTCCTGGCTTCCGTTTGTTCTTTTTTTGCGCCCCGCCCCTTTAAGAGATCTGAATGCTGCCCGGAACAAAACGGAGGTAAGAAGGCATTCTTTTCTTTCTTTTTTCTCCCTCCCTCAGGCAGCCAGCAACCAGGAAGTGCGGAGGGGGGTGGGGACAGAGGAAGAGCGACGAACCCCTAAGATGTCTGGTCCGAATTTAAGTGGCCAGTGGATCTTAGGGGTCGTGTAAAAAGGCCCCATGTCTTTCGAGCAGCCTATCCAAGACACCGGCACTGCAGTCCACAATGTTCACCCAACAAAGAGCCTCCGGAAATAAAGACCTACTTGTGAACGACGACCTAAGTTTATGAGCATATAGCTGGGAAGGGAGGTAGAATAGGAAAAGATATGCTTTACAGAATTGCTTGGAAGAGACAGGACGGGAAAATAAAGCAGGGTATATCTCCTGAGCATCTCTCAGTACTAAGTGCTGGCTCCAGGCATGACAACGTATGTCAACACAGCCTTCTTTATTCCAAAGGCAACAGGACAAAAAATAACACACATTCCATAAATAACACATAACTCCAACCCCCAAACAGCCCATCTAAGCATCACCTCATTACAAGGTCCACCTGTCTCCTGCTTCTCTCTGAAACCTCCTTTAAAGTGCCCGATACACTACACCCCTCCCCCCCAAGACAAGATTATACCCGATTACAATAATAGTCTTGCAGGTAACGGGGAGGTGCCCACACTTGCTGAGAAAGTCTCAAACCATTCTCATCAGTCTGCCCAATAAAACCCAATGGATAGAAGGGAGGCTATGTCACATGCCGAATAGCATTATTTCCCATAAACCGCTGAAATTCTGAAGACACAAACTGAGCCCCACTGTCCAAGACGATAGTATCCGGCAACTCATGTGTAACACAAATCTGCTGAAGTACACGCACAACGGTGGTCGTGGACATACTGGACACTGGGACCACCCCCAACCGTTTAGAAAATGCATCCACCACAATCAATAAAAAAATACTTGCCCCTGAAAGGGACCAGCAAAGTCTATGTGGAGTCGGGATCAAGGGCCTCCCTCTGCCTCCCATGGATGAATGGGGGCGCTGGTCATGACTCCTGACACATCTGACACGACCGAACCCATTCTTCAACGGTCTTCTCATCAAAGCGTGTCAAAACACTTTCTGAGGACAACAAATGCTTCACCGCCCTAAATGCTCTAGCTTCCCTTTGTCCCCAATTACGAGGGGTGGATGGTTTTAAAAGGCGATGCAGTGCTTATGCAGTAAAAACATGTGATACACTGGAACACTAAGAACATCAGAAGAGTCATGCTGGATCAGGCCAAAGGCCCATCTAGTCCAGCTTCCTGTATCTCACAGTGGCCCCACCAGATGCGTTTGGGAGCGCATGAGACTAGATCTCTGTCTCCTGATCCCGCTCCCCTGCATCTGGCCCTTGAAGGACCCCAGTTTTAAGCCTAGAGATGACACATCTCCATCATGGTTTGTCATCTGCGATGGACTTTTCCTCCAGGAATCTGTCCAATCCCCTTTTGAAGGCATCCAGGCCAGATGCCATCACCACATCCTGTGGCAGGGAGTTCCACAGACTAACAACACACTGGGTGAAAAAAATATTTTCTTTTGTCTGTTCTCACTTGCCAAACCCTCAATTTGAATGGATGTCCCCTAGTTTTGGTATTTTGTGAGAGGGAGAAGAGTGACCCTCTATCCATTTTATTCATGCCCTGCCTAATTTTGTGGCGACTAATTAACAAGCAGTCCCAAATTCTTCACTTCTCAAACAGGAACAGATGGAAAATATCCAAGGAAGAGATTTTTAATATTGCACTGAACATTAGGCAGCCTACAGTTAAAGCAATTTAAGCACTAACAGAGATGGAAGAATATTAATCAGAAATGTAAAGATAAATAAATCTAAATCTTGTAGTTTATAAGACATTTGCAATGTAATTCATATTCTAAAGCTGTTTTAATTCTGCAGCATGCAAAAACACAAATGTTCCTTTGAAACCAACAAGGACTGAAGTTGGCTGTGGATTAAAAAAAAACCCTAGATATTAAAGATTTCCCAAATCCATAAGAATACAGTAAATTTATTAAGGCAATGATAAGATTATGAACATGTGCCAACATTTGTGATCCCCAGTCTCTTCACCGGGCAAAATGTAAGAAACCACTGGGGGAACAAAAGGAGAGAAATACAGGATGACTCCCCTAGTTCAAATGTAACTGTAGACGGCTTTCCTCCTTATAAACATATGTGGCATTGCAAAGCTTATGGGCAACTGTCAGAATTTCTATGATTTTAAAAAAAAAAGGTAACGACTTTCATGAGGCCAGCTTTTGCTGAATAAAGAGATGGGAACCTTCCTGTGTAGATTTCTCTTCAAGTAAAAAAAGATGGCGATACAGTGGACCCTCATATAACAAACGGTTTGTATAACATAAAATATGTACAACATAAAACATTCCGGAGATAGGGGAAATTTGCTTAACATAATTGTCTATGGGGCAAATCCATACAACATAAAAATGGTCACAATTAAGGATGACTCTGTTTTCAATGCATTCCTATGGGATATGTGTATAAAGGAAAATTTGCTTAATATAATTTCATTAGGAACAAATTAATTCCTGTATACAAGGTACCACTGTAGCTAATTTCCTACCACATGTTGAGTAGCACTGCTTATTACTATAAAACATGAAGTGTTTTCTTCTCCTTTTTTCCTGCCTAAAGCCACGTGGATTGGAAGCAGTGAGGGCCAACTCCCCCTATGGTGCTTCTGCACGTCTCTTGGCCCCATGGGTTTATAGAGTTCCGACTGTGATAGCAACATTCCTACCTGTGACCTAAAAGGGGGGAAAGGATCCGCTCTGGCCAGATACAGATGCAGAGACAGAATAGGATTGCATTAATCAGAAGTATGCTTCTACCATGTGAAACATTAGCCTCCGTAAAAGGTTTGTAGAAAAATAAATGGCTCCCGCGACGGAAGACGTGGTAAAACGAAGGGCAGGAGCCGGGTCATTTTACTCTGCACCAGGGGCACGTGAGCTTAACTGGGCGGAACGTGCAGCAAATGCAGCTAAACGTGGAGCAACTTCAGCATCTCCCCACCCATCCCTACAGGATACTCAACTACTAATTTATTATTGCATGCACATAGGAAATAATTGCTACTCTCATTTTTTTTTCCAAAAGAACAGTATGGACGAAGGTGTGGAGGATGTATCACTTGGCAGCACCCTCAGCTTTGCAACCAAACACCGTAAGGTGCAACGTGGTTCCTATGGCATAATAAGCCATCTAGGTCGTAGAACGATGACTCCCGGAACTTCATGGCCTTCTCAAATGAGAATATTCCCTGACAAACTTTGTTGGAAGCAAGGAACATGTATTTGGGAGTTGCTGAACAGTGTTCCAAAATACAAAATGCTGTCCTTGTTTGGCTTTGTTGCTACAGCCACTACCGATTCCCAAACTGAGTTACTGTTAACAGCGTTCAGATGAAGCACTCAATGATGTGAAGGTCTCAAAGGGTAAGGGGACTAAAGCCTGAATTATGTGAGAAGACCCTTTGTTTGGATCAAACAAAGCCTTAGCTAACCTAGCACTGGCTGAAGCCATGCTGACACAGTTTGAACCCCCAGCGTTTCCACAACGAAAACACTCTCTTCCGAATCCAGTGGGCCCTTGTTTAACAGTTTGTATAACATAAAATCTGTACAACATAAAAAATTCCAGAGATAGGGGAAATTTGCTTAACAGAATCATCTTATGGCAGTGATGGCGAACCTTTTAGAGACCGAGTGCCCAAACTGCAATTCCAAACCCCCTAATTTTTTTTTTTTTTTTTTTTTGCAAAGTGCCAATGCAGTAATTTAACCTGTATAAAGGTGGCTATGAAAGGGCGATGTCGGGTGCCCACAGAAACGGCTTCGAGTGCCACCTTTGGCACCCGTGCCATAAGTTCGCCATCACTGGTCTATAGGGTGAATCCATACAACATAAAAATGGTCGCAATTAGGGATTACTTTGTTTTCAATGCATTCCTATGAGAAATTTGTATAAAGGAAAATTTGCATAACATTTGGAACCAATTAATTCCTTTATACAAGGTACCACTGTACTTTTCTTTTATCTACTGCAAGCTGGGGAGACATCTCCTTGAACTGCTCTTTAAAACATCAACAATAAGCCTGGGTTAACAAGAGCTCAACAGAAAAAAGAGAGAGGTTGCAAGGAGGGCTCTCTGCATAGCTATATTCTTCCTCTGATTTCTGGTACCAATGAGCGAGGCAGGGAGTGATGCACTGAAAGGAGTAAAGAAAAAGAAAGCACAAAAGAAAAAGCCGGCATGAAACATGGAAAAAATGGACCTGGCAAAACAAAATTGGGTGCTGACCTGGCAAAACAAAATTGGCTCTTCAATGACTGAAATCCAGTTGCTCAGCACAGTAAGTTGCACTACAGTTGGCCCATTCAATCAGTGAGGATGTAGCACACTAACTCCTCCATATGTTCCACTGGTTCAAATGGTTCTACTCTAGTTGTGACTTACTCTGCAGAGTAAGAGCAGATCCATTTGAATCAATGGAATTTAAGGAGGAGCTGACTCACCAAACTTCTACTGATGCAATGGACCTACTCCAGTTTGCCCACTAAAACTAGTACGCCAGTTACACCCGTTTCTTGAGAAACCTGTTCTGGCCAGCTGGACTACTGTAATGCGCTTTATGTGGGGTTTCCGATGGAAAGTCTCAGGAAACTTCAATGGGTCCAAAATGCAGCAGCCAGATTGCTGACTGGGGCAGGATACAGGTATCACATTACACCCCTACTAAAGCAGCTCCACTGGCTGCCAATCACTTACCGGGCACAATTCAAACTGCTGACCTTGACCTACAAAGCACAAAATGACATGGGTCCAAGCTACCTCAAATACCGAATCTCACAGTATGAACCGGCTCGGGTGCTACGGTCATCAGGAGAGGCCTTTCTCTCCATCCCACCACCTTCACAAGTGCGTCTCAGAAGAACACATGAAAGGGCCTCCTCTGTTGCTCCTCCCAGACTCTGGAACTCCTTCCTGCCGGAGGCCAGGACTGCCCCAACTCTGCTGTCTTTCCGGAAACAGGCAAAGACCTTTCTCTTCAGGCAAGCTTTCCCTAAATGATGGATTACCATGCATGATTGCATTGACTTGACCTCATAAGAAAACCAGTGTTTCATGCTAGTTTCCATAACTCATAATGGATTTTTCTTTTTCTGTTTGTTCTTGGTAGCTTTAATGTTACCTTTTAACGTTGTAAGATGCCTCTTCTAATTCCCTATTCTTAACTTGAATATGTTTTGAATGTTCTGGGCTGTATATTGTCCCTCATTATTGTAAGCCACCTTGGGTCTTTTTCCAAGGAGAAAGGCGGGGTGAAAATAAATAAATAAATAAATAAATAAATAAATAAATAAATAAATAAATAAATAGCAAGCGTCACTACCCGCATCCTGAATTCTGTGTGCATGATCACAATAGAGAAAACCAAGCGAGGCACGGCCAATGGGTTTCTAGCCGCTACTAGGTAACATGAGGTAGAGAGCATGGTCTGTACAAAGTAAAGAGAGGCGGAGGAAAGAGCAGGCTAACAACAAGAAGCAAACACTTTGCAGGAAAGCTTCTTAACTCTGCAGGCTTATCCCAGAGCATCTTGTCAGGAAGCGTGGAAGGCAGAAGCTCTCACTCCCAAGGGCGCACTTTGGTGCCTGGCTGTCTAGCTTGCCACTGAGATAGCCAGGATTTTAATCTCTCTTTGACCAAATCTGATGGCCTCTTCCTTTTTGTTTCACTCCGTTAGAAGTAATTCCCTAATGATCTCTAAGGACAACTACTTTTAGTACTGGGTAATGAACAAATTAAATGCAAACAAGCTAAAAACATTCAAAACATGCTTGTTGTCCAATCTTAGATGTAGTTCGTTCAGGCCTGAAGATGTGAACTCATTCAAATAAGAGTAATAAGGTATTCCTTGATGACCAAAGCAGCACTGGATGAACACCCTTTATAATGACATGAAGTTGTCCCAGTTTCACCCGAACCTAGCCTCTGACTGTGCCAAGTGGAAAGCAAAAATCAGAATAATGGACCCCACCACCAAGTGGGACAGAGGCCAAGAAAAAGAAGAAGATATTCCTTGATTATTTATTTATCAATCTCAAACTGTAATCCTATCCACTCCACTTGTACCACATGGTTGCATGGAAAGTCTTAGGCCATCTTTTGGAAAAAGACTGAGATGAAGTAGGCATTAAGGCACTTCCAACTTTTCTTTGTCTTCATTTATAATTTCCCCACCTTTACTGAGTAACTGAGGCACTGTTTCTTTTTTCTTTCTTTTGCTGTGCACATATCCGAATAATGCTTTTTTTTTTGTTGCTTTTAGCATTTCTTGCTAACCTCCACTCAGTCTGAGTTTTTGCCATCCTAATGCCATCCCTGCGCAAGTCTTTGCTATCTGTCCGTATGCTTCCTTTATAGCCTGGCCTTCCCACTTCCTACATGTTTTTCCTTTTCTGCTTTCAAGTCCTCATTAAGCTTTTTGAAGCCACACTAGTTCTCCCCCCAACACACTTCTAGTTTCCTTTCTTGCACCTAGCCATGCCTTTAGAATATGTCCATCACTCCTTTTACTATTAGGATTTCCTGCCAGAGGGCATGATTTATAACTGCGCTGACTGAGTTTGTTAACATTGGCCTTTAAAGAGCAGATATACATCAACCACTGAAGAACACACCACATCTCAGCTCATAGTTTACTCTGGAATAAGGACCAAATTCCCAAATCCTTCCACACAGTACTCTATTCCTGATTTTCTCTCCAAGCATTCTTCTTTAGTAATCGCCTTTCAGAGAGGGGATGAGGAGAGAAACCCTTTTTATTCTTGGTATTGCAAATCTACTGAAAATCATCCCAAGACTTAGCACTGGATCCAGATTTTGCCTTTTGCTAACCCCATTATAGATGAAATAGGGTCCAAGGTACAATCAATAGATGAAAAACCACAAACACATGATGGTTCCAAATACAAAATCATAACAGTAGCTGTAGGTAGAGAAAGGTTTCTGAGTAATTACTGCTGGTGTGTTTGTTTTTTAAAGGAAAATAATTAAAGAATAGCTATTCAAGTTCATCACAGCCATGATGCATACATGGACCAGATAAGTAAATCGTAAAAGAAGTCACCTGTACATGAAAGATCTTGAAATCAGAACCATACATCTTCATCTCCTCTGGGAAATCTTTAAAAGCATTCATGTAAGGAATATAACCATCCATTACCAGCCTGCAATCAAGTAGTAGAAGTAAAATTAGTATGGGCACAGTGATTTAGTTCCATATGCACAACATGGCATAAACTAAAGCAACCCAGCATGAAGTTTCCAATACTTGCAAAATATTGTCCAGGACATACGCATATTGATATAAATGTAACAGTGGATATTTTCATACCTTGGTCACAGACCAAGTTGTACAACTGGCACACAGCAAATAATAAATAAATAAATAAATAAATAAATAAATAAATAAATAAATAAATAAATTTTAAAAATGCACATGGCAACTTGTTATTTAGCAGCTATTATGCAATTACACTTGTGCCATTGGCAACATAAATCCCCAATAGGATTAAGGCTATTACATTTAAAATAATAAAATACAATGGCCCCTTGTATAACAAACAGCTTGTATAACATAAAATTTGTACAACATAAAAATTTCCAGAGATAGGGGAAATTTGCTTAACATGATTGCCTATGGGGAAAATCCGTACAACATAAAAATGTGATTACTCTGTTTTCAATGCATTCTTATGGGAATTTGTATAAAGGAAAATTTGGTTAACATAATTTCATTTGGAACGAATTAATTCCGTTATACAAGGTACCACTGTATTCTTGATTTACCAGATAAAGAATAAAATTTTACAATGACTACAGTCTGTCAATACTTTTCTGCTGCACATTTGCGTCGAACAGTAGAACTAGAACAAAACATTGATGAAGAAATGTCATTTCATGCAGGCCAAGGAGCTCTTCAGAAAAATAACAATATAAAAATGATTGGTGGCCTATTCATAACAATATAGCCATCTCCAGTACAGGGATTCTTAACTTTTCATCTGACAGATGTTTTGGACATCTGCCCCTCCCAGAATCAAGGACTGTTTTTAATAATAATAATAATAATAATAATAATAATAATAATAATAATAATAATAATAATAATAATAATTAACAACAACAATAACAACACTTTATTATTAAAGTATATTTGTACAATGAAACTTTTAGTAAATGCAAAAATTCAAAGTACATTTAAAAACCAAATGCCTCCTCAGATCTTGTTCTCACCTTATTAGGTCTGATAATGTTAATGACTCTCTCAGCCAGAGCAATGCCAAGTAGCAAAAAGCCAGGGTCATCGGCATGGACATGCTGAGATCCCATTTCTTCCTTCTTGGCAAACGGGAGCCACCGTCCACTGATCCAGACCAGCCAGATCTTCCTGCAGGAGGAGTTCAGGAAGATAATATTTTTTTATCCATTCATAATTAGGAATAAGTAACCAACGGTAGTCTGGAAGTTGAGTCATGGCAACTGGGCTTCTTTTCTTGAGAGACTGAAACGTTTCGCTGCTCATCCAAGCAGCTTCATCAGT
Organism: Phrynocephalus forsythii; assembly: GCA_029282475.1. Lineage (NCBI taxonomy): Eukaryota > Metazoa > Chordata > Lepidosauria > Squamata > Agamidae > Phrynocephalus > Phrynocephalus forsythii. The sequence continues at coordinate 9,536,542 of JAPFRF010000002.1, read as the reverse complement.
CTGAAGAAAGTTAGTGGTGAGGCCTCCAATTTATATTTCACCTTCATTTCACGTCACCCTGGTCCGAATAGGCTCATCAGGTGGACAATGGCCTGGGGTTCGTGAAAGTCCCACCTTTGCAACCCTTCCCAACATCCATTATTTATATTATTTATTTTTTGAATATTTTCACCCTGCCTTTCTCCTTGGAAAAGGACCCAAGGCGGCTGACAATAATGAGGAACAATATACAGCCCAGAACATTTAAGACATATTCAATATTAAGAACAGGGAATTAAAAGAGGTATCATACAACATTAAAAGGCAACATTAAAACTAAAAAGAGCACACAGTTAACAGAGAGAGAGAGAATACATAATGAGGGATGGAAACTAACATGGAAAACACAGGTATACTTATGAAGTTAGTCAATGCAATCATGCATGGTAATTCATCTAAAAAGTCACATAACAGGTAGTCTCAGAGAAAGCTTGCCTGAAGTGGAAGGTCTTTGCTTGCTTCCAGACAGACAGCAGAGATGGGGCAGTCCTGGCCTCCAGTGGGAGGGAGTTCCAGAGTCTGGGCGCATTTGCCTCAAATGTGTGTGTTAGCATATTAGATAATTATATCTCCTTGAAAGATTTCACTTCCCAGCATAACCAAGGCTATAAAGGGACTGGTGCAATCTTCAAAGATTAAAAACTACAGGATTACTGGTAAGTGCATATGGAGGTTTAGCAAAAGCACAAGTCTTCTATACAAATAAAGCTTCTGCGGGTTGAAAATTGTTTTCTTTTAAAAACAACACACATCATGTATAATCTAGAAGTCTATAAGATTTATCATTCTAGTTAGACATCCCCTGCTATAGGATTTATCATTCTAGTTAGACATCCCCTGCTATATCTATCTTTTGTGAATGCAACCAAGTTTGAAAAGTATGATGATAATATAAAATGCAAAAGACTCACAACAAGAAAACATTATCCCTCCCCATTAGTCCTAAAATTAGGAATTATTATATTTATACAGTGATCCCCCGCCTATCGCTGGGGTTAGGGACCTGACCTGACCCACAATAATTGAAAATCCGCGATATGCGGATGCAGGTCGAGTCAGGCCTGGGGGGGCTAGCTGGGAGCTCTTGTACTTACCCCCAGCCTGGCCCTACCCTGAACGGGCCTGTGAGAGCCTTCCCGGGCCTTCTGGAGGCCCCAAAAGGGCCTCCCTGCAAACTGGAAGTGCCTTCTGGTAAACCGGAAATCATTTCTGAGGCCTCTGACAGGCCTAGAAAGGCTCTTGGAGGCCTCAGAAATGATTTTCAGTGGTCCAGAAGTCACTTCCGGTTCGCGGGGAGGCCATTTTGGGGCCTCCAGAAGGCCCTCACTGGCCTGTTTGGGGCAGTGCCAGCCCTGGGGTAAGTATGGGAGGCTTGAAACAGGACTATCCCCCCCTTACCCTAGGGGGCCTTTTTCATATACTGCGATCCCGCGATATATGAACCGTGAAAGGGTGGGGGACCACTGTAACCTGTCCTGGCTCCAGGAAGCATACATGGGACCCCCCCCTCATCCTTCTATCCTCACACTGACCTTGTGGGGATCGGCACCTGTTCCCCCTGCCTCTTAAGATGTTCAGGTGTTCTCTCAAGGCCTACGGACGCAAAGCAGCCCTACCCTGCATTCACAGCCTCGACTTGCAACTAAAGGCCTCACAAAGCGCAGTATAGCTGATAAAACCCCACCGCCATGTGTTTCTGTTTGCTCGCTTATCCACAAAAATTAGCATTAATGAAGGCCAGGAAAGCCAATGCGATTCTTGGTTGCATCAACAGAACCATCGTGTCTAGATCAAGGGAAGTGATAGTGCCACTCTATTCTGCTCTGGTCAGACCCCACCTGGAGTACTGGGTCCAGTTCTGTGCGCTTCAATTTAAAAAGGATGTTGACAACCTCGAGCGGGTGCAGAGGAGGGCGACCAGGATGGTTGAGGGTCTGGAGGAAATGTCTTATGAGGAACGGCTTAGGGAACTGGGAATGTTTAGCCTTTCAAAAAGAAGGCTGAGAGGGGATATGATAGCTATGTTTTAATATTTGAAAGGATGTTATATTGAAGAGGGAACAGGTATGTTTTCCATGGCTTCAGAGACTAGGACTCAGGGCAATGGTTTCAAACTACAGGAAAAGAGATTCCATTTGAACATTAGGAAGAACTTCATGACAGAGCTGTTCGGCAGTGGAATATGCTGCCACGGAGGGTGGTGGAGTCTCCTTCTCTGGAAGTCTTTAAGCAGAGGCTGGATGGCCATTTGTCGGAAATATTGTGAAGGGGTTCCTGCATGGCAGGGGGTTGGACTAGATGGCCCATGAGGTCTCTTCCAACTCTATGATACCTTATTAATATTTCATATGAGACTGTACATACTGTAGCGATAAAATCACAACAAGTGCAGATTCACCACATTTGGCGTCATTGTGTCTTTACTACCTTCTAAACAAAGCAGTCGAGAACAGCTGCTAAGAAAACAACCTTTAGAGCAAGGCTTTTAAGAAAGAAACACAAGAACAGTTTTGAATGACTGTTGTCTACCTGCGAGTCACTGAACAAAAAGTATGAACCTCATTTAATCCCTTCACTCATCAGTGCCCCCCCCCTTTATGCATCGGCCGTGTCTCAAGAACACCGATGACAGGAATTCTACGGCTAACTCAACATTCCACCTGATTTACAATAATCTTCGTGTTCTATTTGAAGCCACTGTGTCAACGCAGCAGCTTTTCATTTTATTTGTTTTAGATTATGCAGGGCATATTAGATGGCCGGCATTAAACGGGATGTAACATACAATTTAAGACATGTCATAACAGCTTACAAATTTAATAAGCTTCCCTGACAAATGTCTACAGTATATACACCACCAAATACAGTGTTTCACCTTGCCAGCTTGGAGAATAATGACACAATAGTCAGTCTGAATGCACCTCTAAAACCCTCAAGCATTCCATAATGCCTAATTACTACAGCAATGTATCTGGAATCGTTCTATATTGAGACACAGGTGCTTTCTGAATAAATTATTCAAAGCATAAAGTTGGAGATGACCATGTCCAAGAAAGACAGAACAAGTTCCACATTTGCATTTCATCAGCTGTTTGGTGCTTCTGAGCCTCACCTTCTTTGGCAGGCACTCATTCAAATGCTGCTGAAATGATGAAACAGTGTTTCGTTTTTCGTTTTGTGCCCATCTCTATTTTTCAGTGCTTCCTTCCCCTGCCCCCTCCAGGTGCTGCCTCTGAATGAATGCCTGCCGAAGGAGGTGAGGCTCAGAAGCACCAAACATCTGTTTGGTCTAAAAACAAACCAGTGCCGGTTCAGCAGTTCGTGCCCATCTCTAATTTTCAGCAGCGTTCTTCCATACTGCTGAGGATATACATCATTACTGATAGGCAGCAACGTTACTTTTTGAACTACTGCTCCCAGGATATCCTAGATGTCATAGCTAGTTGAAGTCCTAAAACTAATTTTTTTCCACCTCTGACATAAACATGCTTTCAAATTCTCCAACATTTCTTTCTAAATTATTACGATTAAATGAGTATTTTTTTGAATTGTTACCTTAATCAGTCATATGTGTTTTTAAATTACTTAAGTAATAATAATAATAATAATTATATCTATCTATCTATCTATCTATCTATCTATCTATCTATCTATCTATCTATCTATCTATATAATAAAAAAATGCTTGGGAAGCGTTCGACTAGTGATTGGTAATATAAAATCCAGTGTAGATAGCTGTGTGGTTAATAATAATAATAATAATAATAATAATAATAATAATAATAATAATAATAATAATAATAATAATTGATGATGATGATAAATAAATAAATAAATAAATAAATAAATAAATAAATAAATAAATAATAAAAACTTTATTTTTATGCTGCTTTTCTCCCAGAAGGGACCCTAACCCATTAAGCAACAAATGATTAAGCACTTGTAAAAGCATATTAACTACACAAAACAATCAAATGTCCCAACTACTTTTACCTGACTTTTTGCTAGTGGAAGAAGCATCTGTGAAACTAGATATAGAGGCTGCATCTGTATCACTTGCAGAGGAAGCCAATGCAAGAAGTCGAGTGATTTCCAGTTCACTTTCTGTTGCAGTATCTGTACTCTGCGTCTGTTACAAAACAAAACAGCAGTATAAGGCTCAAACTGCAGGGATTTAATTCAATTCAATTAGTTTATATGCCATGAAAGCAAGCATCATTATGAGACTTCGATTTGCCAAGCAAAATATCTAATGGCATAAATATTCAAGAATTATTAATTTTGCATGAGGACAAAATTGCCTTTTAGAAAAAGCAAAAACAATCTGTCACATGTATCAACAGCCCAAAACATTTGAGCATTATATTGTGCATCAAGGATAAAGGAGGCAAAAGACTCTGAAGCAAACAGAAAATCATGAAACGATGGGGAGACCATTTCAATGAGATCTCCAGCGTTGAATTTCCACACCCACCAATCCCTGAAGGCATGCCAACCTATGGACCAATTCTGCCCCATTACCACCACAGAAAGCGCTAATCCTACAGATAGCATGAAGACCATGAAATCCCCTGCCTGGACTCAATGACCTCTCTGCTGATTTCTGGAAACTACAGGAACACCAAGACACGGGGATACCTTGGCTAACTGAGTTCTTCAATGCCATAACCAATAGTGCCTGTGTACCAACTGATTGGTCAAGGAGCATAACAGTCCCCATATTCAAGAATAAGGGTGACTCAGCTTATAGTGCCAACTATCACCCAATCTGCCTCCTGACCCACATGATGAAGATCTCTGAGAAAACTCTGGACCAGTACAATAGCAGCATTGTTCAACTCACCACCAACCAATGTGACTTGATCAAAGGATGTGGAAAGACTGATGCCATCTCTGCAACTTGTCAGCTCATAGAACAACACCAAGAGAGAACCCAAGTATTGCAAATGGCGTTCCTAGGCATTTGACCACATCCTCTCCGTAACCACAGGGTGCCAGAAGTACTCACTGTGTCAAAATGCTACACCACAACACCACCAGCCATGTGTGATGCTCCGTTGGCCTCTTGAACAGCTTTCCAGTTAACCGCTGGAAGGTAGCAAGGCTCTGCATTGTCACCACTCCTGTTCATCCTAGTCATGGATACTATCACACAAGACCTGCAACAAAATGCTCTCTAGGCCAGTGGTGGCGAACCTTCGGCACTCCAGATATTTTGGACCACAACTCCCACAGTCCTTTGTCATTGGTAATACAGGCTTGGAATTCTGGGAGTTGTGGTCTAAAACATCTAGAGTGCCAGAGGTTCACCACCACTGCTCTAGACCAGGGCTGTCCAACTTTGAACAGGCCGAGGTCCACTTTTTCCAGATGAAAGTGCCTGAGGGCTACTACACTAAAACCTCTACTTATGAATTTTATCTGTTCCGACCATATGCTCATTAAGTAGAGCAGCCCTTGAACTGCCCCACTCGGCTGAGACAGTGGGCTGGCAGACCCAGAGCTTTGCTGGGACAGTGGTGGTCCTTGGGGTGGGGGAGGTAGAGCTGGAGAACTTATCCCCTCACATTTTTTATTGATGGCTGGCGGGCTACTTTTGAACCCTTCGCAGGCTACTTTTGAACCCCTGGTCTACCTGTTGGACAGGCCTGCTCTAGACCAGTGTTTTTCAACCTTTTTTGGGCAAAGGCACACTTGTTTCATGAAAAAAATCACGAGGCACACCACCATTAGAAAATGTTAAAAAATTTAACTCTGTGCCTATATTGACTATATATAAAGTAATTTTTCAATTTTTCCCACGGCACACCAGGCAACATCTCGCGGCACACTAGTGTGCCGCGGAACAGTGGTTGAAAAACACTGCTCTAGACCATGCTCTACGCTGATGTCATGCTTGCTACTACCACTAGGAAAAAACTGCAGCTGCACGTTCAGACATGGAATGACTGCCTCATCCACTTTGGACTCTGCCTAAACATCAAGAAAACTGAGTACCTAGAGGCTGCTACCACTCATGGAACACTCCAAATGAATGGAGAAAACCTAAAGAAGGTGGATATCTTCTGGTATCTTGGCTCCAGTCTCCAAGGCGATGGTGGGATCAGTGGTGATGGGCAAGCAAGGATGAACGCAGCCTGACTGCGACTGGCAAAAACTCACCGCTATGTTTTGCAACAGATAATTGCCAATCTTGTTTTAGTCACTGGACTGATTCAGATAGTTGCAGTAGGACTAGATGTGGTCCCTCAGTTCCACAGGTGGCAGGCTGATCCTTCGCTCAAGAACTGGCCCCTTCGACGCACGGTGCTCAGCAGTGCACCAATTACAGAAGCAGCCTGGCCCATTCTTCCCTGCCTCCCCGCACAGACGAGCACTGATCAGCTGACCAGGAAGATTCCCTGTCCCACCTTCATTGCTGGTAATAATCATAACAATGATGATGTTATTGCCACTGGGACATTTCATTTTCCATGACTGCCTACAGCTTTACTGGGTCCTACAATCTCCACAATATATACTTGTATATAAACGTTTGAATAGGCATTTCACTACATGGGACTGAAGCTCACATAGAATAAATCAGTTAATATTTCAAGTGCCATAATACTTGTGTTTTTGTTATGGAAGCTGAGACAGGCTATCATGTGCTTTTTGCACAGCAGGATAATACAGCTGCTGCTCTAAAAATAGTTTTTAACTGTTGATCCTCTCTATCAGCAAAGTAGAGAAAAAGCTAGAAAAGCACTATATTTAGGGGCTGAAGGCCCTGTTATAATCAAGTCTCCTTCCCTTTAAGAGATTTGAGCAGTTCCATAATGCAGGTTCTGTTCTATAAATTAGGGGTGCAAGTCTATATGAAGCTCCTAAGTGCATGTGTGTGTACAAAAACTGGCTCATCACCCGCTCCAAACTTCATACTTACGGGCAAAGCATCCTGAATAATACATCTGTCAGGCTTGGCACGGTTAGCTTGGTTGCTCTTCTGAAGGTATCTCCTCCATAAATTATACAAAACTTCATCCTGATAAGAACACATTACAGTGGACCCTCATATAACAAACTGTTTGTATAACATAAAATCTGTACAACATTAAAAATTCTGGAGATAGGGGAAATTTGCTCAACAGAATCGCCCATGGGGCAAAAATGTACAACATAAAAATGGTTGTGATTAGGGATTACTTCATTCTCAATGCATTCCTATGGGAAATTTGTATAAAGGAAAATTTGCTTAACATAATTTTATTCAGAACAAATTAATTCCTTTATACAAGGATACCACTGTATTTATCAAGATGCAAGTGGCTATGCATTTATCTGATACACACCGGTTCAGAAACTAAAATATGGAACAAAATCCTGATGTGCAGTTACAATGGAAGAAAAGCAGTGGCATAGTTCACAGCTGCAAACTGGTCACAGTTACAGTTAGCTATAACCGGTTTGTGTTTAGACATCAGGATAAGCCGTAGTTGATCTAAGAAGTGAAAGCTTCAGAATTCATCTATGTAGACAAATCAGGAAGGGTGAGTGCAAATTAGAGGCTTGCTTTCTTCTTGTCATGCTAATCCATAATTCAATGTTCAAGCATTACATGCAAATGAAGCCAGTGTACTGGCTAGATCGATGTACCTTGAACTGTGAAGAGACTCCTAAAGATTGCAGAGCTTCTGCTTGTTTCCAAAGAATGAACTGAAAGCCTTCACAGAGGTACCATTCCCAGCCTTGATCTAAATGATACACATACAGAAAACGGAATGTTAATAACCAACATTACACCAGTTAGGTATAATCCACTGTACTGAAGTTATTGAGGGGGATTACACTTTTGGGAGTGGCATCCCATGATTACATTGAATCTTTCTTGGCCATGATTTAAATTATAATGGATGCAGTCAATCATGATCATGATCTGAATAAATTTGATTTTGATCTAAATTACCTTAGGCATAAATGAATGCAAGATACGAATATTGATACACTCAGCTTAATCTTTTCAATTTCTGTTCTTAAATATTACTCATAGAGGTGGATAGGGCATGTGCTAAGCAGAGAAGAAAACATACTTGATTTACTGGATGGTTTAATGAAGTCTTAGTTAAATATGGCTGGCAGAGTAAATGAAAGAGGTGTAAATTTATCTGTGTATTAGAAAACGCTAGATTAAAATAGATGACAGGTATTAAAAAAATTCCTATTCCACTTTTCCTGAGACGCAAAACAGGTTAATGCCTGCAGATCCAAAAGCCATATTTTAAAAACATCTGATTCTATAATTAATTTGCATTAATTAATATCTCATACAGTCGTCCCCCGCCATTTCTTGGTTCATATATTGCGGTCCCGATATATTGCAGGGCCACAGCATCTCAAGGCAAGGCCCCCTGGGACAAGCTGCATGGGCCTGTTTGGGGCCTCCTGCTCTTACCCCAGGCCTGGCGTTGCCCTGAGCGGGCCGCCCTCCAACGGTCTTCCTGGGCCTGTTGGAGGCTCCAAGAAGTGGTTTCTGACAAACTGGAAGTCAATTCTGAAAAACCAGATCGCCTAAAATCACTTCTGGGGCCTCGCAACTGCTCTGGGAAGCCCGTCAGCGGCCTGTTTGGGGCAGTGCCAGGCCTGGGGTAAGTGTAGGAAGCCCCAATTTTCATTTCAAAAAAGCATTTATCGATGCTGGTTTTTAACTTTTCAGCTTGTATTTTTTTTTAAGGTCAATGCTTTTAATTAATTGAAATATTTTAATAATAGAGATAGATTAATTCGGTATTTAATGTGTTATTTATTTTTATTATTATTAATTTTACTTGTTTAACTTAGTGAGCTGCCTTGAGTCTTCTTGTGGGGGGAAAGACAGCTTATTAAATAAATAAATAAATAAATAAATAAATAAATAAATAAATAAATAAATAAATAAATATGGATTTATTTATTTTTAAACAAGTGTCTGTCTCATTCCAGGAATCCTTAAAATTTTTTATCATTCTGCTCTCAAGAATCACTTTCAAGCTATTAGAACTAAATGATAAATCTTTACATTTAAAAAACTTAGAAGTTACAATTCTCAAAGCATTATCTATGTTTTGATAGTTCCCATTATTATTCCCTCCCCCCCATGCAACTCCCAACATGCTTCTAGAATTTCCCGCACATAAGACTGGTAGTTTTGGTTCCCAGTTCTGCACCTACAGACATCTCTATTTTGAATTGTGATCCAAAGAATCCTGAATGGCACATTCTGATTACTATCTTTGTGCCCAAAACAGTATATACTTTGTCTCTGTGAAAGGAACAACAATAATAAACACTTTATACAAGGTGATCTTGCAAAGCTATTCTGCTCTAGACACATATGGCAAGAAAGATGAAGTCAGCCATATTTTAACGCTATCTGGATTTTTAAAAATTACCAAATTTGTTCTTTCTTTTCAAGCCTCTAGCAATAGACTGTGCTCTGGCATTTGAAGTAGCATCAACAGTTATAACTTCTCGGATTCTCTGCAAGACAATTAGGCAATATACCAGGTTAACAAACACAAATATATTAGACACTTTCCCATTTCTTTACAGGAGAGGTTGACAGATTGGATTCATCCAGAGGCCAACTATATATCTTAACTCACGTTATCGAAACAATACTCAAATGGAAAATTGGATGTTATTATGATTAATAACCCAAATTAAGGGTGATTATTTATAATACTCCACCACCACCTACCTTCCGAAACATAGATGAATTGAAGAAAAAGGGGTGAATAGAACAGGTGACATTTTTAAAACAAATTACTGTTCCAAAATGCTTCTAGAAACACATTGTTTCATTTAAAAACTAAATGCAGGGGTTTTATAGCAAAAACGTTGGCTATTTTACTGCAAAACTGACTGCAAAAACAGGTCCAAACTGAGTAACAGATATCTTTTCAGGAAAGCATGCTTCTATGTATATTGGTAACAAACATGCAAACTCACATTGAAGTCAGCTTGCTAGAATCAAAACAGTTCTTAAGCAACCTGATTGGTTTTTTGTATGGTAATACACGTTGGCATCCTGAACCACAACTTGTGCAACACAACTTTTTGGAGCTGGGAGGTCTGCAACGTTTAGGAAAGATCCTGCACCATATTACTGTATTTAATATTTTTACAAAAATAATATCAAGGAACAGTTTGATTCTTTTTAGCACTTGTATACTCACTGTGTTAGCTTTAATATTGTCTTTAATGACATAAGCCATCTTGGGACCTTAAAAGTTGGGGTAAAAAATATTCTAAATAAGTAAAATAAATATTACTTACATCTATCACAGTGTGGCAAGATCTGCAATAAAATCTACCCTCTTCTGTGATACCCCAGTCAACAACAGAACATTCTGCACATGGTTCATTGTAGCCTCTCTAAAAATGAAAACAAAAGCAAATTAAATACATGGTTCTGAGTTTATAATATACTTTCATTGAGTCGATACTTCAAAGAATACATTGTCACCAAAATCTTTTTCCATTTTTACAGCCCATGGAAGAGGAATCATAGAAGGCGCTGCAATTAATTGTGGCTCACTGACATGATGCCAGGTTTGTTATCAGGCATCTCTTCAGTCACTCAGGGCAACTACCTTGAGTCCTTTTCCATGTGCACAAATATCCAACAACATTTTAGTCAACGCTTTGCACAGCACAGAGATATTAAGTAGTGTTAATAACGTATCATAGGACTTGAGTTTAGGGGAAATAATTTTTAATGTATTGCACTGAAATAACTCATCTAGCCAAAATGTATGTATGTATGTATGTATGTATGTATGTATGTATGTATGTATGTATGTATGTATGTATGTATGTATGTATGTATGTACAGTGGACCCTTACAGTTTGTATAACATAAAATCTGTACAACATAAAAAATTCCGGGGATAGGGGAAATTTGCTTAACATAATTGCCTATGGAGAGAATCCGTACAACATAAAAATGGGATTACTCCAATTTCAATGCATTCCTATGGGAATTTGTATAAAGGAAAATTTGCTTAACATAATTTCATTTGGAACGAATTAATTCCTTTATACAAGGTACCACTGTATGTATGTATGTATGTATGTATGTACGTATGTATGTATGTATGTATTTTATGCCTGTAAATATCAATATTTTTTAAAAGCATGTTCAGATCCAAGTTTTAATATGTTCAGTAGAACCTCATCCCAAGGAAGTGTGCAGAGGATTGCTGGTAATGTCTCACCATATAATACTATGCAAACATATCCTAGTACAGTTAGTGGAGGAGCAGAGAGACCTACTGGCTGGCCTGAGAGGGATTTTTGACATAGATTATTATGCCTTACTAATGAGAATGTGCTTGCTTTTATTTACCATTTCTCAGAGAGGAATTTATTTGCTCCCTGCTAATATTTGTAGACTTATCATTTTTAGTTCTAAACGTTATCTTTTAATGATGCAAGACACCTTTCTATATTCTTCTTTTTAGCTTTACATATAGTCTTTTAAGGATGTAAGGCACCTTGGGTTCTCTTTAAGGAGAAAGAAGCAATAAAAAACATATTAAATATATAATAAGCCAACAATCCCACGGTGAAGCCTGCACCATTTAACACCCGGTTTATTTACTTTCAGCCCCTCAACGGGCTGCTGATGTCTCAGTATTTCCAACTACAGTGGACCCTTGTATAACAAACAGCTTGTATAACATAAAATTTGTACAACATAAAAATTCCGGAGATAGGGGAAATTTGCTGAACAGAATCGCCTATGGGACGAATCCGCACAACATAAAAATGGGATCACTCCGTTTTCAATGCATTCCAATGGGAATTTGTATAAAGGAAAATTTGCTTAACATAATTTCATTTGGAACGAATTTATTCCTTTATACAAGGTACCACTGTATAAACCTGTGGGTGCCTGCTTTTTCTTTTTAAACTACATTCTCACTCCGGGGGGGTCCGACGGGTTTCCAGGCGGGCACTCAAAAAAAAAAAAGGCGGGGGGTCCCGACGGGTCTGGTGGGTCGATTCCCCCTCGGGGCAGAAATCCCGCGCGCCTCTCCCTGACCCTGACCCTGACCCTGACCCTGACCCGGGGCACACAACACACATACCCACGAGCTCCCCCTCCACGTGTCGCACCACCTGCCTGGTCACGACGGAACAGCCACCACCACACCGAGACGGGAAAGCTTTTCCCGGCACGGGCAGGGGGCGAAAAATAAAGAAAAAAGAAGAATTAATGACGACGACGAATGGCACCGAGACTTCTGGAACGAAACGAGGGGAGCAGCTGGAAGGCGGACCGTCCCTGTCCAGCTGAAAACCGCCATAATGAAATATAAATAAAAATAAAAATACTGCCCGAGCTCCAGAGCGCCCACAGCCTTCCTCGAAACGACCCCCCCTGCCCCCCTACAATTGCACCCCCCCCCCCCAAAAAAAAAAACTTCACCGTCTCTTCCTGCTCCATCGCGTGGTCCCTTTGCGCCCCCTCCCTTTCCCCGCCAAAATCAGCGCCCTGGCGGCAGCGCCATGGCAACCGCCAGGCCTGGCCGGGGAGCCCTTCCTCCCGTGACAACCCGCCGGCTGGGAAACAAGAGCCGCAGCCTTTGGGTTCCGGGGGCTCTCTCTCGACTCCTCCTGCTCTCTCTCTCTCTCTCGCCTCCCAAGGGGGAAATGAAAAGCCGCCGGTTTTTGCTCCTGTTTTGTCTTGTTGCTGGCCTATGTGTTATATGTGTGCAAAGGTGCAACCGCGGAATTGGCTCTGCATGCCTGACCGGTGGGCCGAGGAGCAGCAGTCCAGAACGTTCCTTCTACAAACGCTCTTTGGTGCTAATAACCATGCTTCCTTTGAAATACAGTGGCACCTTGTATAAAGGAATTAATTTGTTGCAAATGAAATTATGTTGAGCACATTTTCCTTTATACAAATTTCCCATAGGAATGCATTGAAAACGGAGTGGTCTCATTTTTAGGTTGTACAGATTCGTCCCGTAGGCAATTCTGTTCAGCAAATTTCCCCTACCTCCGGAATATTTTATATTGTACAAATTTTATGTTATATAAACCGTTTGTTATACAAGGTTCCATTGTAAACTGCAGAGGTCAATATCATAACAATATCTCGTAAAGATGCAACAATATACAGTGGATCCCGGTATAACAAATGGTTTGTATAACATAAAATCTGTACAACATAAAATAATTCCAGAGATAGGGGAGATTTGCCTAACATAATCGTCTATGGGGCAAATCCATACAACATAAAATGATCACAATTAGAGATTACTCTTTTCAATGCATTCCTATGGGGAATTTGTATAAAGGAAAATTTGCTTAACAGAATTTCATTCAGAACAAATTCCTTTATACAAGGTACCACTGTAACTGCAGCCTAACTGCCCGATCCAGAAGCAATTTCCCGTAAACCTCAGAAGAATTTTATTCCAGGTAGATCCTGAGCTAAATGGTGTGGTTTACTATCTATCTGAAGCAGATTTTTAGCATTTTAAGTTTTTAAGCATTTTAAGTCTTCAAGCAAATTTTAAGCATTTAGGTCATTTTAAGTGGAATGGTGTTCATGTGGTTCTTGTTTGTTTGGTTTGGTTGTTTTTGGTTTGCGTAGTGCTGGAACAGCACTTAATTTCGTTGTACATATTGTGCACAATGAGAATAAATTTCTATTTTATCCTATTATTTCTACTAAAGTTTCTACCTGGAGATGTGTTCTGATTTGCTGTAGAGATTTAGAGAAATCTCACATTTGGAAGATTTTGCCCAAAGGAATGGGTGGGAAACTTCACGCACCAGGGAACAGTAGTATCTGGTTCACTTTGGAGCTTGCTAGTCATGAAAAAGTGAGGACCCCAGTGCTGTGGGTACAAGGTTTGAATTGTACCCCACAGAATTGCATCCCACAGAGCACATTTTGATGAGCAGACAGAAATCCAGTCGGCTCGCAGATCTTGTTTTAAGATATGGCCTTCAAGTTACGGCTGCCTTGTCAAAATTTGAAGCATTCAGTAGATCCCAGGAGAGGCCATACACATCTATAATTGAAGCATTTCTTGATTCCAAGTTAAAATTGTACTATGACTAAAACTCAACACCTCTCTAAAAACAGTTAGCACTAAGAAAGAGCCTATTCCCTTTCTTCAGTTTCAGCAAATACTTAACGGGGTGTATGTGTACTAGGGTCTTCACTGTTAGAAGGCCAGCTGCCAACTGGAGAATGGAGGTCTCCATTCCATTAGTAAGGACTAGAATGGCTCATCAATATTTGTTCTCGGCCTAGGGTGTTTCTAAATGCATTTTCTGGTTGGGTCCCCTTATTTCAGCACCATAGCAGATTTGAGAAATGACTTTAGCCCCACTAAAATACCCATGTTGATTCAGTGCCCCACTCCTCATAGCGCTACGAGGCCTTTAGCAAACCTGATTTACTTAATGGCAAAAGGTTTGCTAAAGGCCTCTGTGAGGAGTGGGCTGTGTAAGGGTTCCGTTAAACGTATCAACAGTTCCGGAGGAAAAACGCCCCTGGACTCCGTTTCTTTATCAAAATAAACTAAGCTTTTATTCATACAACTTGTAGTCATTGCTTCCTTGTCAGAGGAGGTGACATCAAAAGACATTGAATCATCAGAACACTGTCCCTTGAGTAACCTGTTCTCTACCTCAACCTCAGCATAGAACAGGTTACAAGGACTTATTGTGGTGATGCAGTCTCGCCATCGAGGGACCAGAGCACCGTGTCCCTCAGCAAGGGTGTTTGACGTATTCTGGGGAGGTTTCCCACCCCCAACCAGGGATCCATTTTGTAATATATCCTCTTCCTCTAGACACAGTAATTGTATTGTTGCTATTTACCGATGCACAGGATACAGGGATTGGCACTGGCAACCCAACATCTTTAGCAGTTATGATTTCTTCCTCTGTCTTCCCGAGTTTCTCTGCAACAGCAGACAAGATTATGTCAGCACACTAGCCTTCCCCTCCTTCTTCCCTCATTATTCCTTAGTTAAGCTTGCCATTAAGAGATCTCTGTGACGGTTACTTCATGTCCTTCCTCATTCCGAGTTGACGTTCGTTTCGTGATCACGTCACTCGCGGTCACGTGGTCTTGTCCCGGTACTGTCCCTGTTCCCATGTACCCACGGGCGTGATTGATGGTACCGTGATGACTGTTACTGCACGTTTCGTGACAACATCTGAACTTCTCAGCCTTTGTTCTCAGTTTTTTCTTTGGTCTGACCTTCCGTTTTTCAATATTTCGAATCTCCTCAACTTTGCCTTCAATGCGTTATGAAGACAAAACCATTTGTCTTTTAATCTCTCTGCACTGCATTGCTGACTCCATAGGGAATGTACTGGCGAATGGCACTTCACACTCCTGCCACTAGATGGCGAATGGCACGTTGCGTGACGAGCCTTATCTCACGGGCACTTGTCTCGGAATGAGAACCGAGACGAGCAGATTCCGGAGGCCAGGGAGGGGAATTACTCATCTCGCTTAAATCCCAGTTCAGGGGGCGTGGTTGGGATGAACTCCTGTTGTCACGCAATGGACGTGGAGTAACATTTATTCGTACTGGTCCCAAGCGGGATGGCGAACCGCGATGAAAGGGACGTGAAGTAACGGCCTTTGTCTTCTCCTATTACCTAGTTAAATTTGCCAAAGCTAATTAGAACACAAAGCCAATTAGAGCAATATCTCTTATCACTAAAGCTCAAGCTCACCAATTAGAGCAATGCACATAGGTATACAATACATGTAGAAATGCATAATAATTTAGACCTCCTATGTACAGTAAGACCTCTTTAACTATATTTGGGGAATTTCTTGCTGCGCCACGAAGAAATGATGTAATCAGCTATGTGTGTGTGTGTGTTGTTACAGTCGTGACCGACTCTCCGTGACTCCATGTGCATGGAGTTTTCTTGGCAGAAATACTGGAGTGGTTTGCCAGTTCCTACTCCAGGCGCCTACAGCACCTGGTATTCCCTGGTGGTCTCCCATCCAAGTACTAACCAGGGCCAACCCTGCTTAGCTTCCGAAATCAGGCGAGATCGGATGTGCTTAGGGCATCTAAGCAGCTGAATAATCAGCTCTGGTACAGGGATTAATAAAAGGAGGCCTCTTCAGACAATAGGAGAGCTCCTCCGCTGGTTTGGATCTGTGTGTGTGTGTGTGTGTGTGTGTGTGTGTGTGTGTGTGTGTGTGTGTGTGTGTGTGTGTGTGTGTGTGTGTGTGTGTGTGTGTGTGCTTCAAAGTGCTTTCCCATTAGTCCAGCATCCAGCTGCCCCGGCTGCCCCCAGTTAATGCAACAAACTGTCACCCCAACTGCCCCCAACTGCACACTCTTCTCCCTACTGTCCTTTAAATCCTCTTTTGCCCCTCTTTCCTTCACATGCCATTCCTCCTCTGACAAGTCAATCAAGAGAACCCTCCAAGCAACCTCTCCTGCTGCTGCCCCTCTCATCCCTTCCTCAAACTCCTATTTAACCTCTTTGTCCCACTTTATTAGATCATTATCATTTCCATTATTTTGTTTCTTTCTCGCTTCTTGACTTGTTATATGTCTCTGCGGCTTTTCCGTTTCTATCATTTCTGTTCTTTTCTGTCCCTGCTTCATTTCCACTTCTCTGGACGGCACACTGCCCTCACTTTCACAGGCTGCCAAATAGACATGGATCTTTCATTTATTTTGGATTTCAGCTCCCAGAATTCACCAGGAATTCCTCAAGGTAGAATTCTGGGAGATGCAGTCCAAACCCAGTTGTTTAAAGACTTCCATCTGGGCTTTGATCTTTTTTTAATGTCGGCCATTCAAGAAGAAGGACACTGTTCCTGGTCATGCTGGGGAGTAGCAAGGATTGATGGGAATCTCAGGGCATTAGGGACAGGTCATCTTGCTCCCTACTAGGCTGTAGAAGAGTGGCTCACAGACTTGAGTGCCCAGGTGTTTTTGGACTAAAACTCGAAGAGGGCTTCACCACTAGCACTGACGGCCAGGATTTCTGGGTGTTGTAGTCCAGGAACATCTGGGGACCCAAGATTGGGAGCCACTGAGGGCCTTTTCACACGACCCCTAAGATCCGCTGGCCACTTAAATTCGGACCAGAGATCTTAGGGGTTTGTCGCTGTTCCTGCGTTCCCACCCCCTCCGCACTCCTGGCTGCTGGCTGCGTGAGGGGAGGGAGAAAAAAAGGAAGAAAAGAATGCTGCTCACCTCCGTTCTGCCATCCCGGCACTGCATTCAGATCTCTTAAAGGGGCGGGGGGCAAAAAAAGAACAAACAGAAGCAAGGAGAGCCCGGCAGTCACTACTGTTATATCCGCATCAGGAATTTTCACCTCCAGAGAGCAGGTACCTGAAAAGTGCGCTGGGACGCGCTTAGGTGGGCGTGGTCGCACTTAATTATCTGTAAACTCCGGAGCTGGTGGGGAAATAATTTTAAGCTCCGGAGCTGGGAGCCATTTGCCGCGGAGTTTAGGGGTCGTGTGAAAAGGCCCTTAGAAAGCCTCTGAAAGAATTATTCTTTAAACTACAGTTTTGGGGCTCCATCTCCCAGGATTCTGACTGGTGGAATGAATCTCTAGCAAATTCAGGGAATTGCAATACACTACCAAATAATACAGGATAGTCCCATCCCTAATACTGAATCCATAATTTTTTTCAAATGGGGGAAACTTGTAATAATTTAAATATTAACAAATGTATTACAGGCTGAGCTTTTGTTGCAATCTCATGAAGAGTACAGTACAGTATTTGAGGCGTCATGTTTATATGGCGAGAATAGGTGGTTTTGGAGATAGAAAACCAAGTGAAATAGGATATGGAAAGTGACAATTGGATGATTAACCACTACTGAGTCTTAATTGTTAATAACTTCATTAATTAATAACTGCAATCATTGCATTAATGATGGACATGTAATGAGCTAGGCTTTTGTTGCATCTCATGTAATCTTACTTAACATGCTTTGCCCAGATCCCAAAAGCAAAGATGGTAATCAGCAATTTTTTTTTTTTTTGTTATCTGGAGATCCGTATTTTACAAAATCCACAAGCAGCTCCCCGTGATGATTTTTCTAACTCTGCTTCTTATATTATTCACTAATTTATGTTCATAAAGATAACTAGGGAAAGGCAGCAAAGCCAGGGAAGATTACTGCTTGATGACAGATAATGCTTCTTGTGATAGTCGTCGTTGTTCTAATGTATGGGAACAGGCACCTGATCTGGCAATGCAAAATAAATAGGCCAAGGATAAAGAGTAGCTGCATCTCATGACAAAGATCTAATCTCCTTGCTATAGGTGTGGGTTGCCTGTCAGTTTATCTGTAAGTTGAGTCATGGCAACTGGACTTCTTTTTCTTGAGAGAGAGAAATGCTTCACTGCTCATCCAAACAGCTTCATCAGTCTGAATAAAACTAGTTGCAAGTCCTCCATCTTATAGTACGCTTTGACCACTTGTCACCCTGGTTTGAAATAGGCTTATGAGATGAACAATGGCCTGAATGGGCTCATTAGGTAGACAGTAGTATCCATAGCCTTAAGGTGAACCAAGGTGACAAGAGGTCAAAGTGAGCTATAAAATGGAGGACTCGCAACTAGCTTTATTCAGACTGATGAAGCTGTTTGGATGAGCAGTGAAATGTTTCTGTCTCTCAAGAAAAAAAGTCCAGTTGCCATGACTCAACTTCCAGATTGGTGTGGGTTGAGGGCATGACTGCATGAAGACATTTCAAATGGCAGTTAGATTGCTAGTTCTTTGCAGCTTATATATAACTGCTGTTGTGCACTTAATTTCCCCGTGATAACTTAGGCGGTTACTTCACATCCCTTTCATCCCTCTTTACTGTCCCGCTTGGAATGGTACGAAAAAAACTTACTTCATGTCCATAGCTTGACAGCAGAAACTCGTTTCGACCACACCCCTTGAACCAGGAACAGAGCGTGATAAGCTGTACCTGCCCCTGGGCTGGGGAATTCTCTTGTCACACTTTGATCCCAGTTCTTGTTCCGAGACAAGGGACGTGAAGTAACGGCAAAGCCGACTGGAGCTCCTGCACCAGGCCAGGCTCGGCTGCCCGCCTGGCCCTGCAGGAGAAGGCGGCTCTTGAAGGGACAGACAGATAGCCAGTGTCAGGCGTAGGTCTGTCCTCCTTGGGTCCCGGAGGCGGGGCTGAGCTCTCCTTGCCTGCTCGTCTGCCATCCCGCAGACTGCTGAGTTCAGGGCAAGGGTGTCTTGGCCCACCGCCCATGCCGCCGCTGCTCACCCGCAGCAAGTGGTGACGTTGCAGCCGCTTGTACTCGCCCGGCTTCTCCTGCCAGGCCTCCCGAGACAGCCCGCGTGCCCGCAGCGGGGATTCAAAATATCGAAAAGCGGAAGCCCAACAATTAAAAAAAGGCTAAACGAAGCCAGAGAAATCCAGTAGTTGTCACGAAACAAGGACATGAAGTAACAGTTGTCACGAGACAAGTAATCATGCCCGTGGGTAAACGAAAACAGGGACTGAACAGGGACAAAACCACATGACTGTAAACAATGCTGTCACGGAACGAACATAATCGCAGAATGAGGTAGGACGTGAAGTAACCGCCCTAGATTCATTGAGTTGAGGTTTGGCCATTTGGACCTTCAGCCTAGGTCAGTGTTGGAAAACCTATGGCATGGGTGCCAAAGGTGGCACTCAGAGCCCGTTCTGTGGGCACCCAACATCACCCCTTTACAGCCACCTGTATTCAGGTTAAATTGCTGTGTTGGCACTTAGCGAAAAATTAATGGGTTTTGAATCACAGTTTGGGCGCTCGGTCTGTAAAATGTTCGTCATCATTGCCCTAGGACGGTGGTCCCCAACCCCCGGTCCGCGGACCGGTGCCGGTCCGTGGACCGGTCGGCACCGGGCCGCCTGGGGAGGCCGGGGAGGCTCCTCCCCTTTTCCTCCGCCGCCCCCCTCCTCCTCCTCTTCTCTCCCGCGGGCGGCCAGTGGAGGAGGAAGGCAGGAGGAGTGGAGGAGCCGCCGCCGCCGCCGCCGCCTTTGCCTCCCTCCTCCCCTCCCCTCCCTCCCCTCCTTCCGGGCCGGCCAGCCGCGACTCCGCCCCAAACGCTGGCGCCCGGCGGCGTTGGCGGCGGCCGCTAGGCTCCGCCAGGAGGACGCGCGGCGGCGTTGGCGGCGGCCCAGAAGACCGTTGCTCTCCTCTGGGGAAGAGGAGGCGGAGGCGCCCATCCTCCTCCTCCTCCCCCCGGGATTTCGCTGCTGCTGCCCCGCTCGCTTTCCCCGGCGGCGGCGGGAGGCCCGGCGGCGGCGGCAGCAGGAGCAGGAGCAAGCGCGGCGCCAGCGGGAGACCCACGCGCGGCACCCGCCCGGCCGCGCCGGAAGCGCCCTCGCGGCACCGACGAGCCGCCGCCGCTTCCTCCTGCTCCTGCTCCGGTTCCTCCTCCTCCTCCTCCTCCTCCTCCTCCTCCTCCTGCCGCCGCCGAAGGAGCAGCAGCGAGGGCAATTGCAGAGGGGTGGTGGCGGCGGCGGCGGGACGGGGGGCGGCGGCGGCGGCGGCGGCGGCGGGGGGAGGGTGGTGGGGGGTGGCTGCTGCTGCTCCTCCGGCGGGCGGCGGGAGGAGGAGGAGGAGGAGGAGGAGGAACAGGAGCAGGAGGCGGCGGCGGCGGCTCGTTGGTGCCGCGAGGGCGCTTCCCGGTGCGGCCGGGCGGGTGCTGCGTGCGGGGCGCGGGGCCAGGAGCCGCGCGCGGGTCTCGCTGCTGGCGCCCGCTTGCTTTCCCGGCGGAGGAGGAGGCCCACGGCGGCGGCGGCGGCAGCAGGAGCAAGCGGGGCGCCAGCAGCGAGACCCACGCGCGACTCCCGGCGCCGGAGGAGGGGGCCCGCCTGCCCAGGAGCCCGGGTTCCCCCCACCCCGCCCGTGTGTGTGGGGAGTGGCACGCCCGACGCCCCAAGCCGGTGAGTGCCGCCGCCGCCGCTCTCGTGCCTCCCCCTCCTCCTTCCCCCCATCCTTTGCTTTCACCCCCCTTTTGCCTCCCGCTGGACCCCCTTTCGCATTCTCCCCCCTCCCCACCCCCACCCCGGGCCACAGAAAATTTTTAAAAAATTTCCCGGTCCGCGGGGACAAAAAGGTTGGGGAGCACTGCCCTAGGATATATAATTCTACCTACCCTTTCTTGCTCCCTCCCGGAGATCCTAGGCCGGGTTAGTTGAGTTAGCAGTAGACCCCCTCCAGTTTCAACAGGGCTTACTCTGACATATTTCAAATCTGCACACACTGGCAATGTACATAAGCCTGCTTTTCCTTCTGTGTAAACTAATAATACAAGCAATTTTTAAAATACAGTGACCCCCTGCCTATTGCGGGGGTTAGGGACCCGACCTGCAATAATTGAAAATCCGCAATATATGGATAAAGGTCGGGTTGGGTCTGGGGGACCTAGCTGGGTGCATTTGTACTTACCCCCAGCCTAGTGCTGCCTCAAACCGACCTGGGAGGGCCTTCCCGGGCCTTCTGGAGGCTCCATAAGGACCTCCCTATAAACTGGAAGTGACTTCCAGATCACGAGAAGTGACTTCCAGATCACCGAAAATCATTTCTGAGGCCTCCGGCAGGCTTAAAAAGACCCTTGGAAGCCACATAAATGATTTTTGGCAATCTGGAAGTGACTTCCGGTTTACCGGAACTCATTTCCAGTTCTCAGAGAGGCCCAGGAAGGCCCGCCCAGGCCTATTTGGGGCAGCACCAGGCTGGGGTAAGTATGGATGCCTGAAACAGGCCTTTCACCCCTTACCCCAGGGGTCCTTTTTCATATACAGTGGTACCTTGTATAAAGGAATTAATCCGTTCCAAATGAAATCATGCTAAGCAAATTTTCCTTTAAACAAATTTCCCATAGGAATGCATTGAAAACAGAGTGATCCCATTTTTAGGTTGTACAGATTTGCCCCATAGGTTATTCTGTTAAGCAAATTTCCCCTATCTCCGGAATTTTTTATGTTGTACAGATTTTATGTTATACAAACCATTTGTTATACAAGGGTCAGAGCTAACTTCTTCTTTTTGCAGGAGCAAGGGGCGGAGTTTTAGCTTTAAATAGCTGCTACCAGCAGTCTCTCAGTCCTCTTCTGGCAGAGCAGCAGAGAGGAAGGAGCTGGTCAGAGGAGCACAGAACAAAGGGCAGAGCTAACTTCTTCTTTTTGCAGGAGCAAGGGGCGGAGTTTTAGCTTTAAATAGCTGCTACCAGCAGTCTCTCAGTCCTCTTCTGGCAGAGCAGCAGAGAGGAAGGAGCTGGTCAGAGGAGCACAGAACAAAGGGCAGAGCTAACTTCTTCTTTTTGCAGGAGCAAGGGGCGGAGTTTTAGCTTTAAATAGCTGCTACCAGCAGTCTCTCAGTCCTCTTCTGGCAGAGCAGCAGAGAGGAAGGAGCTGGTCAGAGGAGCACAGAACAAAGGGCAGAGCTAACTTCTTCTTTTTGCAGGAGCAAGGGGCGGAGTTTTAGCTTTAAATAGCTGCTACCAGCAGTCTCTCAGTCCTCTTCTGGCAGAGCAGCAGAGAGGAAGGAGCTGGTCAGAGGAGCACAGAACAAAGGGCAGAGCTAACTTCTTCTTTTTGCAGGAGCAAGGGGCGGAGTTTTAGCTTTAAATAGCTGCTACCAGCAGTCTCTCAGTCCTCTTCTGGCAGAGCAGCAGAGAGGAAGGAGCTGGTCAGAGGAGCACAGAACAAAGGGCAGAGCTAACTTCTTCTTTTTTTGCAGGAGCAAGGGGCGGAGTTTTAGCTTTAAATAGCTGCTACCAGCAGTCTCTCAGTCCTCTTCTGGCAGAGCAGCAGAGAGGAAGGAGCTGGTCAGAGGAGCACAGAACAAAGGGCAGAGCTAACTTCTTCTTTTTGCAGGAGCAAGGGGCGGAGTTTTAGCTTTAAATAGCTGCTACCAGCAGTCTCTCAGTCCTCTTCTGGCAGAGCAGCAGAGAGGAAGGAGCTGGTCAGAGGAGAACAGAACAAAGGGCAGAGCTAACTTCTTCTTTTGCAGGAGCAAGGGGCGGAGTTTTAGCTTTAAATAGCTGCTACCAGCAGTCTCTCAGTCCTCTTCTGGCAGAGCAGCAGAGAGGAAGGAGCTGGTCAGAGGAGCACAGAACAAAGGGCAGAGCTAACTTCTTCTTTTGCAGGAGCAAGGGGCGGAGTTTTAGCTTTAAATAGCTGCTACCAGCAGTCTCTCAGTCCTCTTCTGGCAGAGCAGCAGAGAGGAAGGAGCTGGTCAGAGGAGCACAGAACAAAGGGCAGAGCTAACTTCTTCTTTTTGCAGGAGCAAGGGGCGGAGTTTTAGCTTTAAATAGCTGCTACCAGCACCTTTGCGCCTTACGGCGCGTGCAAAAAAAAAAAATAAAAAAATTCTGGGTTTAATTGAGTTCCCAAGCCAACACCTCAGGGGGTCCTACACTTCCTGACGTCCTTGTAGTTGGAGTAGAGGTGCTTTAGCGGCCCCTACACTGTTAGATTTTGAATAAACAATAAAAGAAGTAAAGAGTCTTACTAGATTAAAAAAAAAAGTGCAAGTTTACATTTTTGAGACCTTGAATACATTTTATTGTAATCGTTAAAATGGAGTTGCAGGGAGCAGCTGTAGTTACCTGCAGTACTTGTGCCATGTTTGTTATCTTGACAGAGCGTGTGCAGAACTACATCTGCTGCAAGTGCAAGCTGGTAGCGCTATTGGAAGAGAAGGTCCAGCAGCTAGAGGCTCGCATAGTGGACCAGCAACATATTAAGGAGCTTGAGCAGTTCCTGGACAGAGCGGAAGAGACTATCCAGGTCCAAGAAGAGACAGGGCACACTTCAGAGGAGGAAGTCACTCCCCCAACTCAGGAGGTGGATGGGTGGACGAATGTGACTCAAAGGAGTAGAAGGCCAAGGCATCGCTCAGAGAGTCTCATCTTGCACAATCAATTTGAAGCTCTTTCCCTCAGCACACCTCATGAGGCACACATAGAGGAAGAAGTGGTTCCGCCGGAGGATCTCTCCCTCATCACTATTGATGAGATACAAGATCAGGTACATGTTGATGAGCAGGCTGCAGGAGAGAAGCTCATTGTGCTAGGGATTCTATCATTAGAAATACGGAGGGATGGATTTGTGAGGAGCATGATAACCGGATGGTCACTTGCCTGCCGGGTGCAAAGGTTGCAGACATCACCAGAAATATAGATAGCTTGTTAGAGAGAACTGGGAAGGAGCCAGTGGTCATGGTACACGTCGGTACCAATGATGTCGGGAAGGCCAAGCGGTCAGTCTTGGAAGCCAAATTCAGGTTGCTAGGTAGAAGATTGAAGTCCCGGGCTTCCAAGGTAGCATTTTCAGAAGTGCTACCTGTTCCTCGTGCAGGTCCCACCAGGCAGGCAGAACTCAGAAGCCTCAATGCGTGGATGAGGCGATGGTGTCGAGAGGAGGGCTTTAGATTTGTCAGGAACTGGAGAACATTTTGGGACAAGCCAAACCTCTTCAGGAGGGATGGGTTGCACTTGAATCATGATGGAACCAGATTGCTGGCACTCAACCTCAAAAAGGCAGCAGAGCAGCTTTTAAACTGATAACTGGGGAAAGCCAACAGGAGCTGTGTGGCATCCGGTTGAACACCTCATCCTCGGGAATGAGGTTGGAGAGGGTAGAGAATCACATAGAGATGACATAGCAAGTATTAACACTGGCAGAATAGCGGAATGTGACAGTTCGTCTACTGAAAATAAAAGCTGTGGGGGGAGAAGAACAAGGCAGCAGCTGTTGCGGGACCCACTGTACAAGTGCTTCTACGCCAATGCTCGAAGCCTCCGAGCAAAGATGGGAGAACTTGAACATCTGGCAGCTAGGGATAACATTGATATAATAGCCATAACAGAAACCTGGTGGAATATGGAGAACCAGTGGGACACAGCAATCCCAGGCTATAAACTCTATAGAAGGGATAGAGAGGGGCGGGTTGGAGGAGGAGTGGCCATCTATGTCAAAGAAGGCATAAAATCCAGCAGAATGGAGATTGACAGAGGGTCTGACTCCGCCATAGAATCACTTTGGGTTAAACTACCAGGTCCAAAGAGTGATATGATAGTTGGAGTATTCTATCGTCCACCAGATCAAAAACTTGAGGGGGACCTTGAAATGAGGAGAGAAATCATGGAGGTGGCTAAGAGGGATAGGATAGTAATCATGGGGGACTTTAATTATCCCCACATTGACTGGGCCAATGCGAGCTCCGGGCAAGAAAGAGAAACTGGGTTTCTCGACTTGCTGAATGACTGTGCCTTAGAGCAACTTGTCATGGAGCCCACCCGAGAACAAGCAACTCTAGATCTAATATTGTGTGATACTCAGGACCTCGTCAGGGATGTGAATGTCACTGAGCCTCTGGGGAACAGTGACCATGCTGCAATTACCTTTGCCATGCATGTCGGAGGAAGAGTGTCAACCAAATCAGACATAAAAACCCTTGATTTTCGAAGGGCAAACTTCCCTCAGATGAGGAAACTAGTTAGAGAGAAACTGAAGGGGAGGGTTAGAAGAATCCAATCTCTTCAGAGTGCATGGAGCCTGTTTAAAACAACAATAATAGAGGCCCAGCACAAGTGCATACCACAAAGAAAGAAGAGCTCATTTAAGTCCAAGAGGACACCGGCATGGTTAACGAGTGGAGTTAGAGAGGCTCTAAAGCACAAGGAGAGGTCCTTCTGTAAATGGAAATCCTCCCAAATGAGGAAAATAAAAAGGAACACAAACTCTGGCAAAAGAAATGTAAAAAGATGATAAGGGAGGCAAAGAAAGACTTTGAGGAACGCATGGCTAGCAATATAAAGGGTAATAATAAAAGCTTCTTTAAATATGTTAGAAGTAGAAAACCTGCCAGAGAACCAATTGGGCCTCTGGATGGTGAGAGAGGAAAAGGGGAGGTTAAGGAGGACTTGGACATTGCAGAGAAATTGAACGAGTTCTTTGCATCTGTCTTCACGACAGAGGACCTTGAGCGGATTCCGCTGCCTGAGCCGCCCCTCTTGACTAAAGAATTAAATCAAATACAGGTTAAAAGAGAGGAGGTTTTAGGACTAATTGATAAATTGAGGATTAACAAGTCACCGGGCCCAGATGGCATCCACCCAAGGGTTATTAGGGAACTGAGAAATGAAATTGCAGATCTCTTAACAGTAATATGCAACTTGTCTCTTCAAACGGCCACAGTGCCGGAGGACTGGAGGATAGCGGATGTCACACCAATTTTTAAAAAAGGAAGGAGGGGGGACCCAGGAAACTACAGGCCGGTTAGCCTTACATCTGTCCCAGGGAAGATGGTGGAAGGCCTCATCCAAGAGAAAATCTTAAAACACATAAAAGAACAAACCTTGCTGAGAGAAAATCAGCATGGCTTCTGTAAGGGTAAATCTTGTCTTACAAACCTTTTAGAATTTTTTGAAAAGGTCAACAGGCACATGGATTTGGGTGAACCGGTGGATATAGTCTATCTGGATTTTCAAAAGGCTTTTGACACAGTCCCTCACCAAAGGCTGCTGAGAAAATTGCATAGTCAGGGGATAAGAGGGCAGGTCCTCTTATGGATTGAGAACTGGTTGAGATCCCGGAAACAAAGAGTAGGTGTCAATGGGAAATTTTCACAATGGAGAGAAGTGAAAAGCGTGTGTGCCCCAGGGCTCGGTCCTGGGACCGGTGCTTTTCAATCTGTTCATAAATGACCTGGAGACAGGGATAAACAGTGTGGTGGCCAAGTTTGCAGATGACACAAAACTTTTCCATGTGGTAAAAACCAGAGAAGATTGTGAAGAGCTCCAGAAGGATCTCTCCAAACTGGGGGAGTGGGCTGAGAAATGGCAAATGCGTTTTAATGTAACCAAATGTAAAGTAATGCATATTGGGGCAAAAATCCAAACTTCATCTATCAACTCATGGGCTCTGAGTTATCCGTGACGGATCAGGAAAGAGATCTTGGTGTGTTGGTGGACAGCTCCATGAAGGTGTCTCCCCAATGTGTGGCAGCAGTGAAGAAGGCCAATTCCATGCTAGGGATTATCAAAAAGGGGATTGAAAATAAAACAGCCAACATTATAATGCCGTTATACAAAACAATAGTAAGGCCCCACCTGGAGTATTGTGTACAATTCTGGTCACCGCATCTCAAGAAAGACATAGTGGAACTGGAAAAGGTGCAGAAGAGAGCGACTAAAATGATTACTGGGCTGGGGCACCTCCCTTATGAAGAAAGGCTAAAACAATTGGGCCTCTTCAGTCTGGAAAAAAAAGGCGCTTGAGGGGGATATGATTGAGACATACAAAATAATGCAGGGTATGAGTAAAGTGGATAGAGGAAGCTCTTCTCCCTCTCTCAAAATACCAGAACTAGGGGACATACACTCAAATTGAGTGCTGGGAGAGTAAGAACTGACAAAAGAAAATATTTTTTCACCCAGCGCGTTGTAAGTCTATGGAACTCCCTGCCACAGGATGTGGTGATGGCATCTGGCCTGGATGCCTTCAAAAGGGGATTGGACAGATTCCTAGAGGAAAAGTCCATCACGGGTTACAAACCATGATGGAGATGTGTAATCTCTAGGCTTTAAACCAGGGTACTTCAAGGGCCAGATGCAGGGGAGTGGTATCAGGAGACAGATATCTAGTCTCATGCGCTCCCAAACGCATCTGGTGGGGCCGCTGTGAGATACAGGAAGCTGGACTAGATGGGCCTTTGGCCTGATCCAGCATGGCTCTTCTTATGTTCTTATGTTCTTATGTCCACTGTACTGCGGTCCGTGATGAAACGGGACCGCAGTATATGAACCATGAAAGGGCGGGGGACCACTGTAGTTGTACTACCCTAGGAGGAGGGAGGGAGGAGGAGACATACCAGGAAAACAGTAGAGGAGCCCTGCCAGAGGAAACTGGTGACTTACTATAAGTGATGAACCACACATAACTAGATGATTAAGACACTTAACAACATTCTATCCAATTCCACCTCTGGTTCTGACTTTTTTTCTATAATTTTTATTATTTTTTGGTTTTATTTTTACATTGGTGATTATGTTTTTGGTCTTGTTGTCATTTATTTATTTTTGTTAATGTTATTGTATCATTGTTTATTTTACCTGATCGATTTATAATTTGTCTGTTTTGCTGTTGTCCACCCGGATTGGCCTCCAGGCTAGATGGGCAGTAAATGAAATGAATAAATAAATAAATAGGTAAAAGAAATAAATACACGAGTAATAGTGAAGTTCTGGATGGAGACTGTGTTTTAAATGAAGCACAAAGAATAGAATGTGTTAATTAAATGCAGGAGTGGGCATTTGTGTTTGTTTGTTGCATTTCTATACACCCAGCTAATGGAGAACCACTACTCTGGGTGTAACCAATAAAATAACTCCCCACCTCCACTCACAACCAAAGAGTATTAAGGAGCATATGCATGAAGTGACAAAAGAAAAAAAACTCCAGTAAGAACAGTTAAATGCAATCAATTTTAAAGATTTTGGGCCAAAAGATATACCACAGTGGAGCTATTCTTAAAGGCTTTTTAAAAGAACTCTTTAAAGACCCACAGCACTGAACCCTGGGAGGAGCAGGTAGCATGGGTACCAGTTATTTGGCAGAGATGTTCCAACAGAGATCAAGGTCCCCTATTATTAAGGGCCTGATAAGTCAATATTCTTCTTCAAGTGCGATGTCCTCATAGAACATTGGTGATCGGTAGCCTGAACTGGTTCCTATCGAAAGCTAAATCAGATATTAAGTCAATATTAACACCTTGAATATGTCACAGAAGCAACGGAGGCAGGCCAGGATTGGGGAAGTGTGATCACATTTCAAAGCCTCCCTAACCAACCTGATCACTGCGTTTTGGACCCACTGAAGCTCTCATACTGCCTTCAAGGGCAGCCCTGCGTATAAAGCACTGCAGTAATCTCTGAGATTAGCAACACATGAACTAGTATAGTAAGGAATTTCCTGCCCAGATGCAACTGTACATCTTCCAGAGCTGGGAGAAGGCAGATCTGCTTCTCTATGGAGACAGACAGATCCAGAAGCACACACAAGTTGCATACCTGGCTCTTTAAGAGGAGTGTAGCCCCATCCAGACCTGGCAGAATACCACCTGACCAGTCAGGTTCCCCATCCACCAGCAAGATATTTGACTTGCCAGGACTCAATTTCAGCCTGTCGGCCCTCGTCCAGGCCATTTATCGAGGCCAGGCAGTACTCCAGGGTCTGTAGACCCTCCACTGACAAAGATGTAAAGGAGAGATGGAGTTGTGTGTCATTGGCATATTATTGACAGTGGACTTCAGATCTCCAGGTGTGACCTCACCCAGCAGTTTCGTATATAGTGGTACCTCAATTTACGAATTTAATCCGTTCCAAATGCATGCTCTTAAATTGAACTACTCTTAAGTTCGGGTACTGTACCTATCTCAAAAATTGAAAAAAGAAGTTAAAAATTAAAAAAATGAAAAAAAAGTTGAGCAGACCATATCTAAAATTTGTAAGGCAGCAGTTAAAATGCCAACAGATTTCCGCTCTTAGGTCAAAATGCTCTTAAGTCGAGCTGCTCTTATGTCAGGGTACCACTGTATATGTTTCAAAGGAATGGGGAGATAATCAGTCCTGTTGGGACTCCATAACAGAGAATCCACAGAATCAAGCTGCACCATCTGGCAGTGATTGTCACGAAAAGATGCAGTGTAACATTAAGACTCCAATCCCTAAACTTGACAGCCTATCCAATAGGATGTGTGGTGGAAGGTATTTATTTATTTATTTATTTATTTATTTATTTATTTATTTATTTATTGGATTTTTATACCACCCATCTGGCAGCAAAGCCACTCTGGGCGGTTAACAACAATTCATTGTTCATTCCTCAGTGTGCACACAAGAGACTCCCCAATCCCAAACAGCAATGGTATTAAAAGCCTCAGAGACATCTAGGAAAAATAACCCTTTGTACACGACCCCCTAAACTCCGCAGCAAATGGCTGCCAGCTCCGGAGCTTACAATTGTTTCCCCACCAGCTCCGGAGTTTGCAGGAAATTAAGTGCGACCACGCCCACCTAAGCGTGTCCCAGCGCACTTTTCTTGTACCTGCTCTAGAAGGGTGAAAATCCCCAGGTCCGGATTTAATCTGGTGAGTGCGGGGCTCTCCTCGCTTCTGATTGTTTTTTTTTTTTGCCTCCTGCCCCTTTAAGAGAAGGGGCGGGAGGAAAAAAAAACAGAAGAGAAGGAATCAGGAGGATTGTCAAGCCCCACACACAGAATACACAGCAAGCCAAGTTCAGTTCTTTGCCAGGAACTTTAGTTGTAATCCAGATAACGAACAAAGTACAGTCCGAATCAAAGCCAAAATACCTTACAGAGCCAAATGCCAAGTTCAAGGGTACAGAGAAATGTCGTAGTCAGAAAGCCGGTCCAAGGTCAGGAAACAGAGAACACCATAATCAGAAAGCCAGTCCAAGGTCAGGAAACAGAGAACACCATAATCAGAAAGCCGGTCCAAGGTCAGGAAACAGAGTCTGGATACACACAGGAATGTGGTGACAAGGTAAGTGACGCGTTGCTCCCACAGAGGTTTCAGGGTAAACTTGCTAGCTTTATCCTAAACCAGGGAACACACCCATATCTCTGGCAAGGCTCCTGCTAGAACTCAGGGCTTTCAGATCTAATTCTACACCTATCATTAAAGATCCTTTCCCTGGCTCTCCTGTTAGTTCTTCTTTGCAGGACCCTGTTCCTAGCCCTCATAGGAGGAGGAGATGTGCCCTCAGTTGCCTTCTCAGACTCAGCTGCCTGCTGAGTTGAACTGCAAGGCTCCTCCTGCTGTTCTTCAGCATTTAACCCTTCACATTCAGGTTCTATGACAGGCAGGGTCCTGGCAAGGATGGGGCTTCCACCGGCTTCTGAGGTGAGCCTGCATTTTTTCCTCTCTTTCTTCCTCCCTCCCCTCACGCAGACAAGATCAAGGAAGTGCGGAGGGGTGGGGACGCAGGAAGAGCAATGAACCCCCAAGATCCCTGGTCCACCAGTGGCCGGATCTTAGGGGCAGTGAAAAGGCCCAAAGTTACAGTCCCCTGGTCGGCCTCTCTTAATAGGTCATGAACCAGAGAGACCAAGCCCTCAGTTCCATGATCTGTCCTGAAGCCTGGCTGAAATTAATCTCAACAAAGAACAGCTGCAACAAATCTGCCACAACCCTGTTTGTTCATGAAGGAGTTATTAGCAATAGGTTGCTAAGAGTAGATTTTTTTTGAGAATGGACCAAACCAAGTAGTCCATTCATATCCCTGGCAGATTTCAAAAGTCAGGAGGAATATGTGTCCCGGGAGTAGCAGCTTCACAGCATACAAATATTTTGACCACATCATCAGATATTACAGGTCAATGTTTGTCCCATTAAAAAGGACAACCCAAGAACATTAACTGCATCACTGATGGGACCAGGATACCATCAGACAACCACAAGCATAGATGAAAAATAGCTACAAGCATTTGCTGCTGATTGAGATGCATTAATCTGTAGCCGTTGATGAGATCATGGACCACTAGATCAAGTGCCACCTGCTGATCTGAAGTCTGACTCCTCGTGAGTTTAGTGTGATAAGGCATCTTCACAGTTTTTCAAGTGCTCAGGTATTCGCTGGATACACGATGCTGCTTTGCAACTCCCATGATCTCTCATACATGAACGTGTTGATTAGAGTTGACCTGAATTGCAGTCCAAAAGCATGGAATACAACTTGCCCATCTCTTATTTGGTACAAGAACCACTTGCACAAGGAACACTTAAAAACGGCTTGTATTTTGCTTTGTGTATGAGCTGTTCAGTGCAACAGTACTGCTGTAAGTACTGTATTAAAGATCCTTTACCTGGCTAAACTCCTGCAAATTCTTCCCAGCTCTGGAGGAAAATGTTCCCCACCAGCCCGGAGTTAGGAGGAGGAGATGTGCCCTCAGCTGCCTTCCCAGCGACTCAGTACCTGCCCTTGGGAGGTGAAAATTGTTGATGCGGATGTGCCGGGCTCCTCCTGCTGTTGTTGTTGCATTTAACCCTTCACATTCAAGAGAAGGAATCAGGAAGGGTCGGGTCAAGGAGCAGCTTCCACCGGCTTCTGAGGTGAGCCTTTATTCTTTTGTCCCCTTTTTTTCCTCCCCTCCCTCACGCAGACAGGAGCAAGGAAGTGTGGAGGGGTGGGGACGGAGGAAGAGCAATGAACCCCCAAGATCTATGGTCCGAATTTAAGTGGCCAGCGGATCTTAGGGGTCGTGTGAAAAGGCCCTTAGTTGTTTGATTTGTAGATTGCCTTTCCCCTAACAAGAACACAGCAACATACCAATCATGAATGTTCTAGTGTTATTATGTTTTAGCAATCATTCTGAACGATTGGGATTTTTATGATTATGTGGTACCATCTGTATCATAATACAGCATACAATTTCCGTAGCATAAATCTAGAATGTGACACAAGCCATAGCATGACTGTTATTACATCAATCTAGAAGTTGAGCCATGGCCACTGGATTTCTTTTCGGCCACTGGATTTTTTTTTTCTTGAGCGATTGAAACATTTTGCTGCTCATCCAAACAGCTTCATCAGTCTGAAGAAAGCTAGTTGCGAATCCTCCATTTTATAGCTCACTTTGACCTCTTGTCACCCTGGTCTGTAATAGGCTCTTAAGATGAACAATGGCCTGAATAGGCTTGTTAGGTGGACAATAGTCTCCATAGTCTCATTGTCCACCTAACACCTCCCTCCCTGAGTTAGATTATCTTTTTCTGAAGCTCCTTGTGTCAAAACCCCTTTTTGATTTACCACAACAGTATGTCTGATTTAGCCTTGCCCCAAGGTGTTGTGGAGAAGTTTAAGGGATGGCTAGGCCTATCTACCTATTGCTGCCTGAAGTCATCTTTCTAAAGGGCCATTAAGGATCCCCTAACCAAGCCAGTGGCCTACCTGAGGGCATTTTGCTCAAGGTCCCCTTAAGCTTGGATCTGGTTCCACTACTGACTGTGTTGAGGGCTGCACCCTTAGTTTAGCAGTGACACTTAATATCTGTATAGCCCTTTGAAACATTTAAAGAACTCTTACATGTATTATCTTGTTGCAATCTTTATGCAGCTATGTAAGGTGATTATTATTATACCCTAAGGCTTGCCTAAGGCCATCTGCTAATGGAAATATTCACACTGGGAAGATCAACCCTGTTTCTTATTCCTGCTTGGTATCTTGCACTCGGCCTTAAAAACCACCAACATGAATTTCTAAAATAAACATGTGTGTATGGGAGCTTATAGTAACACAACCCTGATCCAAACTTAGTGTCCCCCCCCCACAAGCTACTCATGATTAAAGAGAGAGATGCCAGGAGAGCTCAATAGGGATATTCCCCTTGTCAGATCTGGCTTGTTCTATGATTTAATGGACATTACTTCACGTCCTACCTTGTTCCGCGATTACGTTTGTACCGTGACAGCATTGTTCGCGGTCACGTGGATTTGCCCCTGTTCAGTCCCTGTTTCCGTTTACTCACCGGCGTGATTACTTGTCTTGTCACAACTGTTACTTCACAGTTTTGTTCCGTGACAAATTCTGAATTTGTCTTGCTTTCTTAACCCTTTAAAAATATCATAAATAAAACTTTTTCGATATTTCAATTTGCTGGTCTTCCGGGATTTACATGTCAATGCTACAGAATTTTCAGTGCTTTCTTTAATAAACATTTGCACTGCATGGTGTTTCCCATAGGGAAGGTAATGTTGAATGCTGCTTCAGCCGCTGACCGCTAGGTGGACACTGGTTGTTGCATGACAGTTGTTACCACTCGGTCCCTTGTCTCAGAACAGGAACCGGGAACCAACCGTGACAAGAGAATTCCCCAGCTTAGGGGCAGGTATGGCTTGTCACGCTCTGTTCCCGGTTCTGGGGGCGTGGTCAAGACAACTTTTTGCTGTCACGCTATGGATGTGAAGTAATTGTTTTTGTACCAGTCCCCAAGGAGGGACGAACGGGATGTGAAGTAACCGCCAATGCCTAACTGGATGTCAGTCTCACCAGCTATCAGCTCTATGAACCGCAGGCCTGGAACTCCTAAGGAACTAACAGTGTGGATCTCAGCAATTGCAAAATACATTTACTTAAGGACGACCACCACCACCTGCCTCCTGGGAGTCCCCACCCCGGGAGATTCAAGGAAAACCCTCAGTTCTGACCTTGTGCCATTAAGAAATCACCTTCTCGCTTGTCCTTCAGATCTGTTTCAAAAAAAATTTAAAAAGTAAAAATATAATAATAAGTTAAGCTGCCTCACTGAGATCTTGAGCAGGGATGCTGGCGGGTCTTTGGGTCCAAGCCTTTTGTACCAAGCCCAAGCCCCAAGTCCAAATCTCTATTAAAAATAAGATTTTTTGTCCACGAAAAATAAAGGGAGGGATGGGTGTGTTCCAAGTCACGAGACGAGTCCAAGTTATTTAAAAAGCAAAACAAAACCATAAGACGAGTCCCTAGAGGGCGACCTAAGTCTGACTTAACAGAGGGTCGCAGACTTGAGTTTCGCTTCATACCTGGTTGGGTTTGGTGAACTAGTTCAGAAACACCAAAGTAGCTATTATTAATCCTTGCTTCAGATTGGAAAGTGGGAGTGCCAAATACACACATGTGTTGCTAGTTTAAATCTAGAGCAAAAATGTGGGACATTTAATTGTCCGTTGAATGCCTCTGTTGACTGCTCTGAAATGATGGTTTTGCGCACTCTCTCTCTTTCTCTCTCTCTCTCTCCCCCCCCCCCAACCACACACAACCCAACTGGGAAAAGCAAGCCCTTTTTAAAAAAAAGTCATGAACATAACCGGTTCTTCAACATACAAAATGATGTGTTAACCTCCATCCCTAATTACAAGTTACCCAAGCATACTGAGACATTGATAGGAATATGATAATTCTGGAGTAAGGAGACAGCCTGTCTTCCTGCTTTAGCTCACATTTCTAATTAAGATTTTTATATGCAGCAGCATCGAGGTTGATGGATGGCTCAGATAAACCCATGCCCAGTGGATTCCATCAGGCTTTCTTTCTAATGAACAAGGTTGTGCAGTGTCGATATTACAGTTCTCATTCCTATTGTCCTAAACCTGCATGGCTGGAAAAAGCACCACTGACTCTAGGGCAAGACCATTTTATGTTCTTCCCGGTAAGGAAGCCCTCCCTGCTCTTGAGAAGTGCTATTAAATGTCAAGACATTTACTTTCGGAATGCTCCCCCTGCCTTTACAGACACAACTTCAAAACACGGCCAAGAGTCCTGCGAAGGGCTCTACCCAATTACCTCTTGCCAGGCCCTGACCCAGAATGCTTGCTGGTAATTCATTTTAATTAGAGACTCGTGCATATTCTGGATTGATTTATGGAGACTGAGAGGGAAATTCAGAACAATTATTGCCCAGTTTTCTGAAACTGCAGGTTCATGGATTTACCAAGGGTCTCCAATCTCAATGTTTGCAAGGAGGGAGGCTGAAATATTTTACTGCAAAACTGGCCCACTGTGGAACATGTTCTGCTAATTCTCCCAAGAGAAAGGATATCAGCGTTATTTTGCTGAAGTATTTGGCGGTTACTTCACGTCCTTCCTTGTTCCGTGACTAGCTTTTTACTAGTTGCGATCACGTGGTTTTGTCCCTGTTTAGTCCCTGTTTCCATTTTCTCACAGTCATGATAACTTGTCTCATCACAACTGTTACTTCACGGTCTTGTTCCGTGACAAATTCTGAATTTGTCTTGCTTTCTTAACCCTTTTTTAAAATATCATAAATAAAACTTTTTCGATACTTCAATTTATTGGTCTTCCAGGATTTACACATCAATACTACAGAATTTTCAGTACTTTTTTAAATAAACATTTGCGCTGCATGGTGTTTCCCATAAGGAAACTAATGTTGAATGCCACTTCAGCTGCTGACCACTAGGTGGACACTGGTTGTTGTGTGACAGTTGTTACCACATGCTCCCTTGTCTTGGAACAGGAACTGGGAACAAACCATGACAAGAGCATACCCCAACCCAGCACCAGGTACAGTATTGTCATGCTCTGATCCCGCTCCGGGGGTGTGGCCGAGACAAACCCTCCACGACTTGGGACCAGAATACCTGGCAGAGCGGAACTTCCAGAGATCAACTGAGGCTCATTCAACTAGAATGTCACGGGTGCTTTCACTTCAGGTGGCCACGCCCAGGAAGGCAAGGAGAGCAGTAACCCACAACCAAGCCTTTTCTGTAGCTGGCCCTTCATTATGGAACCACCTCCCGAATGAGCTGCACCTTGCACAGTCCCTGCCTGCCATTAAAAAAGCTCTGAAAACCTGGCTTTTTCGAGAGGCATTTGGCGACCTTTAATTTTTTTCCCCTATGCCGCCATCTTGCTGTGTATATATATCCATATTTTCTGTTGTTTTATTTTATTATGAGATCCTGTTGTTGTTGTACTTGACTTTTATTTATGTTGTTAACTGCCCAGAGTTCCTCTGGAAGACGGGCGGCATAGAAATAAATAAATAAATAAATAAATAAATAAATAAATAAATAAATAAATAAATAAATAAATAAATTTTTTTTGTTGTGCGATGGACATACAGAGATAAAAGTAAGATTTTTTTGAGATCTGGAAAGTGTGGTTTCAGGTGCCTGTTTAGAAAATGCTGGATGATCCCTTACAGAGATAAAACTGCAGGTAAAACTGTGCTCACGACCTGGGTTCAACTAGCAGGCCTTTGAGCCTTCCACCTTGGTAAAATGAGTACCCAGCTTGTATCAGGTGCCTGTTTAGAAAATGCTGGATGATCCAGTTCTTCTGGCTCTGTGTGCTTCCCATCCATCCTCTACCTTGTCTTTCTTCCAGTTACTATGACTGTGGTGCCAAACTAAGTAGAGAACAGGGACCCAAAGACTTGAGTAGAATGGGAAAGCCATTTCCTTGTGTGAAAGGAAATGTAAGTTGCCACCTGTCCCTGTTTCATTTAGAGGAGCTGACTGGGATGGCAGCTGAACCCATGTTGCTGATGGGCATCGGAGTCAGCAGATTCATTTTGGGGATCATGGGATCCCTCAAAGAAGAAGGGACAAAGGGTTTCAAGGTTTGCCTGCTGTCTGAAATAATAATTTTGTTCAACTCCAGTGGCAGCCCCATCCCATAAACTGAGCACAGAACATATCCGTTAATGTATGTTAGAGAAGGGGTGGCAAAGTGGGCCGTTTGGCATTTTGTTGGACCGCAGCTCCCATCAGCCATAGCCTATGTAGCCAATGATGAAGGATGCTGGGAATTAACAATCCAGCTCCATCTGTAAGGTTGCACTTCACCCACTGCTGTGTGGAACAATGACAACGCATCTCATTTGTGAAAGCCTTTTTATGCCCAGGGATGGGTTGCCATCTTGTGGACCTGGGCTTTACTACAGCAGTAGACCTACAGATGAGTCTTACAACAACACCCCAGCAGAAAGCTCTTTGCTTTTATTACAGGTGTGGATCTCAAGAGGAATATAGTTTTTACTTTTACAGTATACACTGTGTGTGTGTTGTGTCATTATAGTCGTGACCGACTCTTTGTGACTCCATATCCATGAAGTTTTCTTGGCAGGAATACTGGAGTGGCTTGCCAGTTCCTACTCCAGGCACCTACAGCATCTGGTATTCCCTGGTGGTCTCCCATCCAAGTACTAACCAGGGCCGACCCTGCTTAGCTTCCGAAATCAAGTGAGATCGGATGTGCTTAGGGCATCTAGGCAGCTACAGTATACACTAAATTTGACAGCATATACAGTGGACCCTCATAGAACAAATGGTTTGTATAACATAAAATCTGTACAACATAAAAATTCCAGAGATAGGGGAATTTTGCATAACAGAATTGTCTGTGGGGCAAATCCGTACAACATAAAATGGTTGCGATTATGGATTACTCTGTTTTCAATGCATTCCTATGGGAAATTTGTATAAAGGAAAATTTGCTTAACAAAAAGGAATTAATTTGTTCCAAATGAAATTTTGTTAAGCCTGGAGTAGGAACTGGCAAACCACTCCAGTACTCCTGCCAAGGAAACTCCATGGAGGTGGAGTCATGAAGGGTCGGTCATGACTGTAACGACACAACACACACACACACACACACACACACACACACACACACACACACACACACACACACACACACACACACACACACACACACACACAAACTGTACAGGAAGGATATGAAGGGGCAAATGGGAAGTGGTGTAGGCTTGTATGTCAAAGAATGGATAAAATCATATGATTTGGAATATCTAGGTGATTTGGAGTCACCATTAGAAACTGCAGGTTAACAGTCTCAGGCCACAAGGATGGCCTGACAGTAGGCATATCCAGCGGCCTCCAACCCAAGTCCCTGAGGGGGACTGGCAGTTGGAGAACGTTGTAAAGGAGCATTCAAGAAGTTCCTAGTAGAGATGGGCATGACATGCCAAAATGGCATTTCATTTTGTTTTTCTTTTTTGGTGGGGTGGTAAAAAATAAAACAAATTATTTGTTAAAAAAATTGTTTTGTTTTTCATTTGTTTCATTTTGGTTGTTTTTTTTAGGGTTATCGCACCAACTAGCTGGCACGCGGGCTGGGTCGGCACTTTTATTATTATTATTATTATTATTATTATTATTATTATTATTATTATTATTATTATTATTATTATTATTATTATTATTATTATTATGCCGACCAGCTGGCCCATGGGCCAGGTCAGCGGGGAGGAGAGGGCAGGCTTTTTAAAAACTTTCCCCCGCCAAAGCCCCATGCTACAGCTGATCAGTGGCTTTTGGTGGGGGGGAAAGCCTACGGTTTTCCCTGTGTGTGGGGGACCACTGGCTTTTCCCATAGGAGTGCATTGCTTCAGTGCATTGCTATGGGAAAATGAAAAACAAAGCAAACGAAACGGAAATTTCCACTTCGTTTTGTTTCATTTTTCTTTAATGGGTCTGTTCGTTATTCATTTCGTTCTGTAATGAAATGAATAACGAATAACAAAATAAATTAAAAATTCATTTTGTGCCCATCTCTAGTTCCTAGATATGCCAATGATTGTTCTCTGGAAGAGATGGTTGAAGACCCTACTAGAGGTACAAGAATTCTTGACTTGATCCTGATTAATACACAGGATTTATTGCAAAATGTTAATGTGACTGATCCAACAGGGAAGAGTGACCACAACACAACTGGCAGGCAGCAAGATGGCGGGCGGCAGCAGTTCTCCTCTGCTGCTGCGAGGCTGCGCGTCTATTTCTGTTTTTCTTTTTTCTTTGTCGGATCTTTATTTTTATTTTTATTTCTAGCCTGCTGTGGGCTTTTCGCCAGTGCCTATGGGGGTCCTGGTCCCATTCCC
Source organism: Phrynocephalus forsythii (assembly GCA_029282475.1). Taxonomy (NCBI): domain Eukaryota; kingdom Metazoa; phylum Chordata; class Lepidosauria; order Squamata; family Agamidae; genus Phrynocephalus; species Phrynocephalus forsythii. Next base: position 9,497,064 of record JAPFRF010000002.1, on the reverse strand, counting down.
ACCCTGCTTCACCCCTTTTGCGGGTCCCTGCCTTGCTTCTTCGCCGGACGCTGTGTGTTCCGCTCGCCTCTCGCTGGACCTGGGGTTTGCCAGCAGCGGCTTTTGGCTTCTCTTTCTTCTGCCGGGCCGCCGGGCAGCTATTTCACCAGTGGGGGGCGTGTTGCCGGTGGCTTGGCCGCCCCCCGCCTTTTCTCCGACTTCGCCGGGCTGTGTGGTGGTTCGCTCGCGGTGTCTGTTGGCTGCCGAGCCACCGAGCCGCCTTGCAGCTGTTTCCAGGGTGGGGGAGGGTCGCGCTGCCTGTTGGCTCCTCAGCTTCTTTGGCGTGGACCCCTGCCTGTCCCGGCTCCTCAGCTCTTGGACTGTGGACTTGATTGCCTGCTGGGGCTGCTCCCGCCCTTGGTGCTCCTTGGAGCCCCAGTGCCCACCAGCTCGGTCTGGCGATGGTGACCGGGGCTACCTCTGAGCGCCAGCGCCTGGCCCGTTGGGGTTGTTGCATGTTCACGTAAGGGGAAATGTTGCTGGTCGGTCTTGGGACACCCCCCCGTGGACTTTCTCCCGTGGACTCCCCCCCCCGTGGACTTCCTCCCTTGGACTTTCTCCGGGCTTGCCGTCTGCCCCTGTTCCATCCTGTGCCTCCGGACACCACCTCCGACGGAGTTGGCGGCTCGGTCCAGTAGCAGCGATTGGAGAAGTTTTCTGGACGCGCACACCGCGAGAACCGCACTCCTGCCTGGCTATTGGAACTGCTGCTATTCTTCGAGGGGGGTCATCACTGGTTGACCTAGAGCGGGCCCCCTGCAGGAGGTGGAGTGAAGGCCCCCGGGCGTTCATGTCTGTCTACATCGGGGCTGCAGCGGATCCTTGTGGTAGATCTCGTCAGGACCCCCCACGGATGGCTCTTTTGGCGGCGGGTGTAGTTTGTCCCGATGGCGACGGCAGTGGTGGCGGAGGTTTCTTGTCCAGGCGTCCTATACGGGGATGCTGCTTGTTTGTCCTAGGCTCCCCCGCCCCTTGGATCAAGGACCATGGACCATCTATTAACTCCTTTGCCCCCCCCCCCGCCGGCTTCTGGAGGTGGACTACTGGCGACGGTTTGCCTTTGGCAGACCCCCCCATGGACCCTTTGCGGCTGATGTTGAGCGGCCCCGCCATGGTCTCACGAGAGGGGTGCTCTTGTTCCATCTGTGCAGACCCCCCTTCGGACTTTCCATAGACTTTTCTATTGCCCCCCCCCGGAAGACGGCTGCTGGCCCAGTGGCGGTGTGGTGGAGGTCCCTTCCCCAGTGGTGATTCCTTTCCCCCCTGCTCCTCCTTCCCTCCCTACCCCCCCCTTAACATCTTGGCTTACTGGCTTTTGCCCTTTTATGTTTTATTTTATTTTTGGTTCTTTTTAAAGTTGTGTTTTATTGTTACAGTTTTTTAGTATTTTAGTAATTTTGTATATTTTGTATTTTGTGTTTGGTATTTTGCTCTCTCTTTGTTTTTTTCTTTTGGTCGCCATGTTGGCAGGGACCTTAATTTCCGTGGTGTCTGGCCGTGGGAGATACGCTCTGAGCAGGGAGATTGGTCGGGTAAGAAGAACTCGGGCCAGGAAGTTGGTGCCTGTCCCCGGTTCTGGTCCCCCGGCTCACCGCCATGTACCTGGGTGCTATTCTGCCAGCGCCTCTGGCCTGTCCTGTCAGGACCCTGCCTGTCACAGAACCTGACTCTGAGGGGTTAAATGGTGAAGAGCTGCTGGAGGAGCCTTGCAGCTCAAGTCAGCAGGCAGCTGGGTCTGATGACAGCTGAAAACATATCTTCTCCCCCCTAGAAGGGCTATGAGCAGGATTCTGCAAAGACGTGCTACCAGGAGAGCTAGGGAAAGGGTCTTTGATGCTAGATGGGGAATCAGGTCGGGAAGCCCTGAGTACTAGCAGGAGCCTTTCCAGAAGTAAGGGTGTGTTCCCTGTTTTGAGATAAAGCTGGTAAGCTCAGCTTGAGCTCTCTGTGGGAGCAACGCGTCATTTGAACTTGCAACCATGTTCCTGTCTGTGACCTTGGCTCTGTTTCCTGATTTCGGACTGGTTTCCTGGACAACGGCTTAATCTGTTCCCCTGGGTTTGGCATCTGGTTTCCGTGAGATATTCTGGTTTTGACTTGGACTGTTAATTGCTGGGAGTTGGATTCTGTTATTTATCTTGCACTTGATTGTTGGCAAAGGACTTGAACTTGCCTGGCTTTCCACTAAAGATCTTGGCAAATAACTGAACCCTGTTTGTATGTGTGCTCTGTGTGCGGGGCTTGACAGTTTGCTCCCACCCAAACTTCTTCAAGCAGAATGGAAGAGGAGGGGGCTGTTGCGATGACACCGCTGGAAGGTTTGCAAAACCAAATGCTGTTTTTGTCTCAGGCGATTGTTCAATTGCAGCAAGCTCCAGCACTGGCTGGGTTGCAGCCCCATTGCCCTTTGCTGCCTCCTGACCGGTTTGAAGGCAAGTTAGAGGAATTCCCTGCATTCTTGGCTCAATGCAAGCTGTTTATTGAGGTGCGTGCCCAAGAATTTCCTACTGAGAGGTCTAAGGTCTGCTTTATCATCAGTTTGTTGAAAGGACAGGCAGCTAAATGGGCTACTCCTTTACTCCTCAGTGCCTCACCTCTACTGGATAATTATCAGGCTTTCCTGAATCACATTTCTTCAGCTTTTCAGAACCCCGTACAGGCTGCCAACAGGAGACTCAGAGCTCTGAAACAGGGCAAAGATTCAGTGTTTGACTACACCACTGTGTTCCATTTGATAGCACAGGATCTGAATTGGAATGAACCGGCACTGATTTCTCAGTATATGGAAGGATTGGCAGATGAAGTGCTTGATGAACTCTCTAGGGTGGAACAACCAAGCACATTACAGGAACTCATTACCCTGTGTCTCAGGATAGATGGACGCCTGGAAAGCCGCCGTCTCTCCTGAGGCAAGAACTACAACCAGCCACCTCTGCCAGCTGTGCCTAATCTGCAATCCGGTGAAGCCCGCAGAATAGATCCAGAACCTATGCAACTGGGAGCTGCTCGACCACGCCTCACCCCACAGGAAAAGGCAAGACAACACTCTCATAATCTCTGCCTGTACTGTGGAGGAGGAAGACATTTCGCTTCCAGTTGCCCTTTGAAGCGCTCCTCAGTAAGTGCTGCTACCTCTTCAGCAGTAAAAGGGCAGCTCCATCCTTGAAGGAACCCACAGGAATGAAGCATACCGAAGGGTTCCCAGACAATACCATCACACCCCAAGGACCTTTCCTGGTACCTGTAACTCTAGAGCTTCCTGATGGCTGGAAAGTACCTGTGTATGCCATGGTAGACTCTGGGGCAGCTCACTGCTTTGTGGAAGATGGGTTTGTGCGGTGCCATCGGATTCCAGTACAGAACAAGGAAACTCCTTTGCTGGTAGAATCCATTGAGGGTCGGTTACTTCGTTCTGGGCCGATAGCTCAGGAAACCTGTCCATTTACTCTTCAGGTAATGGACCACAATGAGCAGATTTGCTTTAATGTAACTTGGATGCCCCGGTTTCCTCTTGTCTTGGGACTTTCCTGGTTGTGAGCTCATAACCCATTGGTGGATTGGGTGCAAGGGGAATTGTACTTCAAGGTTCCTAGCTCAAAGAAAAATTCTTCTACCATTCTGGCAGCTGCCCATGCTACATTTGACCCTGTCTTGCCCCAGGTATACCAAGACTTTGCGGATGTATTTGAGGAAAAGGGGGGTGACAAGTTACCTCCGCATCGGCCCTATGACTGTGCCATTGATCTGATATCTGGGGCACCCCTCCCTGTGGGACGGGTCTATCCTATGTCCGAACCTGAGTTAGAAGCTTTGATGGCTTTCCTAGACAAGAACCTTCGATGTGGGTTTATACGCCCTTCCAAATCACCATTGTCCACACCGGTGATCTTTGTAAAGAAGGGAGGGGAGCTTCGTCCTTGTAATGATTACCAGGCATTAAACAAGATTACTATTCGGGATCGGTACCCTTTACCCCTAATCTCTGAAACTTTTGGACCGGTTAAGAGGGGCAAAGTGTTATACCAAGCGGGACCTTCGTGGGGCGTATAATTTGGTGCGTATCCGTAAAGGAGATGAGTGGAAAACCGTGTTTCAAACCCGGTACGGTCAATATGAACATTTGGTAATGCCTTTTGGACTGACAAACGCACCCAGTGTATTCCAGCGGATGATGAATGATATTTTCCATGATCTACTAGATCATTGTGTGGTCATTTATTTAGATGATATCTTGATTTATTCTGCTGATCCAGCTCAGCATGTTCAAGATGTTTGTCAGATCTTGCAGTGTCTCCGGGAAAACGGACTATATGTTAAGCTGGAAAAATGTGAGTTTGACATTAAGGAAGGTGAATTCCTGGGGCATATTATTTCTCCCCAGGGAATCCGCATGGACCCTAAGAAAGTAGAGGCTGTGTTGTCCTGGCAGCAACCACAAAACCATAAGGATTTGCAACGGTTCCTCGGTTTCGCTAACTACTATCGCCAGTTTATTCCTGCCTACGCCGACATTGCTGCACCTTTAAACCATCTCCTTCAGCCCAAAGAGCTTTTCCAGTGGACTCCAGAAACAGAAGAGGCTTTCTCTACTTTGAAAACTCGCTTCACCTCGGAACCCTTGCTCCATTATCCTGATCCACAATTACCCTTCATAGTGGAGGCTGACGCATCTAGCGTTGCTTTGGGAGCAGTGCTATCTCAAAAGGATGATCCCTCCCAAACCCCGAGTCCCTGTGCCTATTACTCTTGGCAGTTAAAACCTGCAGAGAAGAATTATACTATCTGGGAGCGTGAACTGCTGGCCATCAAGACGGCTTTTGACGTATGGAGACATTACCTCGAGGGAGCTCGACACCCTGTTCAAGTATTGACTGATCATCAAAACCTTGAACATCTACAAACAGCCCGGCGATTGACTCAGCAACAAATCCGGTGGTCATTATTCTATTACCGGTTCGATTTTCAGATCAAATACATTCCTGAGGCTCAGAATAAAAAAGCTGATGCGTTATCCAGAAAACCTGAGTATGCAGCGCCTGTGAAAGAGACATTAGTAGGGCCCATCTTGCCTCCCTCTGTGTTCACAGCCACTAATCCATGTCCCAGCTTGGCAGAAGAAATCCGTGAATCTCAAGCTCGCGATTCATGGACTCAACAACGTCTTCAGGAATTCCAGAACGGGAATCATGGAGAGTTTTCTGCACAGCAAGGGTTATTATTACATCGAGGGCGGTTATATGTTCCTGCTGGTCCTCTTCTTAACCAGGTGTTGCATCTCTCACATGACTCTTTACCTGCTGGACACTTTGGACTTTACAAAACCCTGCATCTTCTCACAAGGGAGTTCTGGTGGCCACATGTCTGTGCTGATGTTGCCCGATACGTGGGTTCCTGTGAAGTTTGTTGGCAGGCAAAGGATGTTGTGACCAAACCCTTGGGTCCGTAAAAAGTGGGAAGGTAAAACAGTATTTCCTTGCAGCCATGCTGGCCATGTGGCCATGGACTTGCACAACACTGGCTCTTCGGCTTGAATACGGAGATGAGCACTGCCCCTAGAGTTGGACACGACTAGCACGCATGTGCGGGGGGAACCTTTATCTTTACCTAGACAGGCCAGCAGCCTCACTCAGAATACAATTTTTCCTAGGCTCTGAAGCTCAGGTCCTAAAGATATGGTGCTATCTACCTATCACTATTTTAAGCTCCTAGCTATCCAACAACTTTTGTAACTTCCTCCCACTACTGCTGGAATCCTTCGCTTAGTGTTGTAGTGGTAGATCTTGCAGGACACATGCCGGCTCCCCCAAGGAGAGTCCCCAAATAGAGGCTGCTCAGCTGATCCTTTATCAAACCAGCTGTTCTAGCCATTTTTTGCTTCCAAAGGGACCGGGCCTTTTGGAAGGTTAATAGGTCTTAATTGCCCATTTTAGCCCAAGTCACTGTTACCCCAAATACTCTGCATTCCACTAGGCTCATAAGAATATATTTCTGCCAGAAAGGTATCTTTATCTTTCTCTGCTTCAGTGAAGTTTGCAGCTAAATTCAGAGGAGAGGTCACAAGACAAATGACATTTAAATGCAGAAGCATTCAGAAGAAGGTAAGTGGCACTGCCAAAGAGGTACATGTGGTATATGTCACTGTTTTTAGGCATTCTTTACAGCTTCAGATATTCCTCCCTTAATACATGTACACTTGCTGAGCCACGAATGGCCTGGGCAGATATAAAATTGTAAGAGCCTTCTGGCACGGATAAATATTTTATTGTATATATAGAACAAAGGCCCACAATATCTATGCACACCGTCAGCTGCAATGCCTGCGAATCACTGCTTTGGTGGAAAACAGGATCTGAGGATGTGGCTGTGTGTAGGAAACTCATTAGCGGTGTGACATCACCCCATTAGAATGAATCCAGATAAAGTTATCTCACCTCTACGTGTTGCACATATATGGGCATTAAAAGCTCTCAGAGTCTCACGGGAGCTTTTGCAACATGAGATGGCACAAAATTACAATATCATCTCAAGGCTAAATTCTGTTCCAGGTTAAAGCAAGCCCAGTGTTGCTTCGAACAAAAGGAAGCCAAGAGGTTGTAAGCAAATGTGGCCAGACTGTATCTGTATGATTTTAGCCAGTGGAAGATGAATCTAGCACTGTTTTCAAGTTAGCACTCGAATGGATTTTCAATTAGAAATCTGGCTGAACCTAATTTGGGGGTATTGCTGTGCATAGTATGTGAGGCAGGGATGAGTAGAAGGCCAAATAAAGATCAAGAGTTAAACATGTGAAGAGCATGTGTTCGTCTGTGCCAGAATTCCAGGCAAAAATTGAAGAATCAAAAGAAAACAATAGGCAAAAACATGTGGCACCTTAAAGACTATTATGTTTTAAATCTCCATGCATCCACTTCATGCATATAGTAACAGAATGGGATGTTCAATATAAAATACAATGGAAATATAAGTTTCGTACCAAATATTCATTGGCTGTTGGATGTATGATGCATTTCCATGCAGTGATTTGGCTTGTGTTGTTTTAAGGCCCTGCTGTTAAAATTCCTCAGGAGACAGAAACACTGTGTATACAATGTAGTAAAAGAAACCAGGGAATTCCCAAGAAGAGACAAGGGAGGACAGCTCTCTACCTGCCAAAGGAGGGGTGGGAAAGTCTTGCCTGAATAAATTTATGTTTGTTATTTTTAAATTAAAAACAAACAAACAGCCATGCCATGCTTTGAGTCCTCGCAGTTCCCATCTCAAGTCTTTTTATTTAAATCAACCCAGGGCCGCATTGCCGCACATTGTTTCGGGACAAACGTGTTCCTGTTTCTCTGCTGGGATAATGTGGTTTTATTACTGGTTTTCCTCACGACACAAGCATTGCCCTGACAAGAGGCCTCTGGATGCAGTGCCTCTGGCTGAAAGCTGAACATGCCTTATATGTCTGCTGCTGCATAAGCAGAGGCACCCAAATATCCTGCGATGGCTAAAAATACAAAGTTAGGTGGCTGAAAGCAGGGTTGGCCATGAGGCAACCTCTGAAATCCAGTGTTAAGGGACGTTTATAAGGCCAAACAAAATGGCAAAGATGGGTACCCAGGCTTCAGTTTCTTCAATAGGGAAGATGTTGAAATCACGTTGATCTTGAACACGTTGCCTCCGCTGTGTCATGGGTTTTTTTTTTTAAAGCTGTGGTAGTTTAGCTAATGCTAATAATTTGTGCGGTTTTCAGACACGTAAACAGGCTAGTTCTGAGTACTGTATATAGTACAGTTGTTTCTGCTTAAGTGACAGCTGGAAAACAATGGTACACTCCCTTGGCTGGGATTTTTCAACACCATTCCAGCTCAGCACAGACTTTCAGAACAAAAGACCTGTTACATCAAAGACAGACATTCCATTTTTAAACAGGGTGTGAGCTCCTTTGCTGAGATATTATCATGGAGATATGGGAGCGGTGTCTTGGGAATTACCTGAGAGATAGGCCTATGCTTGTCCCAGTTTTAGTGACATTTGGAGGGAGAAGAAAGCATATCAAGATAGAGGGCAAAACAACACCGATAGTGTTGGGGAGGAACCCCATGAAATGCCTCAACTCTTTAAACAAGAAGTCTTAATAATCAGGCCTAAACTGATTCCCTGTTGTGTCATAGCTATTAAACTGTTACCCTTTTGAAGTAGCTCACTGGGAAGAACTATGAAATGGAAGTGACAGCAAGGTTTTCACAGGGTTCTTCATTAGAAATGTGCCTGAAGATTCTCAGTTTTTATCATTTGGATGACCTTAGGCTGTATACTAGTCACAGGTGCTAAGGTCTTCTATAGTTGTTTCTTCTTGTCATATATTAAGGCCAGTTGGTAGTTAACACAAGAGATGTACAGTATTATGGTAAAAAATAATATCTTGACTGATCTCGACTGGCCACAAAGACAGCAGAGTTCTCTGCTTGAGACACCTCACTTACGACATTATAGGAGAGTGTCAAAACACAACATTGAAAGGACCAGATGGCATGTCACTGCAATATGTAAACAGGAGATGTAAACACACAGTGTGACAGGGTTGGTTGAGGGAGAAGAGAATGATGGGCCACAAGTGTTTTATGTCTATCTGTCCCTCATATATAACTATGAATGCAACGTGTTGTTGGTAACCGAACAGTTTGGGAACATTTTCCCGCATCAAAAATGTGACCTGTTATAAGGAGTAGTCTTGAACAAGGTAATGTTTCTTGGACTAGATTGTAAACCGCCCAGAGTTCCATATTGGAAGATGGGCGGCATAAAAGTGAAATAAATAAATAAATAAATTTATAGGAATAAATTGTTGAAGTTTTAACAACCTTACATATTGCCTGCACTTTGCTTGACTGGGCTGGCAGCAGGAGGGGGGGGGCGACTGTCAGTCTATCCAGCACGGTTCCCTCCTCCTTCTCATTTCAAAGAGAGCCCCGTCTCTCTGCTTCTTAGGTCTTTTCCCCCTCTCAGGTTGGCCGACTGCTTTGAGAGATTGCTCCCACAAAAAGGTTCTCAATCAACCCTGAGCGCAGGACATGCAACAGTGGTTAAGAGAAACCAGCTTTCGGCTGGATATCAGGGGGAAAAACTCCTAACTGTTAGAGCAGTACAGCAATGGAACCATTTACCTCAGGAGGCATTCAAAAGAAATTTGGACAACCACCAGCATGAAGTGAGGGGTTGAACTTGATGTTCTTATAGACCCCTTCCACCTTATTTATTTTATTTATTTATTAGACTTATATACCGCCCATCTTCCCGAGGGAACTCCGGGCGGTTTACAACATAAGAGAATACTAATAACAGCAATTGAGTTAAAACAATTAAACAGTTTAAACAAATCAACACGAGTAACCAGACTAAGCGATAAAAACGACTTTGCAGATGGCGGCGGGGGGGGGGGGACTTCACCTTCACTGTTCTGTGGTTCTATAATCAAACTGTCTCAATTTTAGCCCTTATTTTCTGACACCTTTAACATAGGGCAGGACTAGGAGTGACAGGGTCCCCTTGGACAGAAGAGGCAGTGGGAATGCGGGTCATCTGGCATTGTCTTCCCACCACATGGGTTACTTTTTTTTAGATTGTCTCACGAGAAAGCAAAACATCCATTTAAATAGAGTAATAAAATAAAACAGAAATGCAGAGTGCGATTGTGTGATTAACTAATGTAGGATTTGCTCTGCTTACAAAACGGGTGCATTTGAAGAATTCTTTTACTGACAAATGCTGAATTGAATTGGTTTGGCCCTTTTTGGTCCCAAAGCGGCTAAGGTTAAGGGAAGAGCAGGAGGCCTGATACGCTAGTACAGACTAGTAACTTGGCTACCTTTTCTAAAACTATATTTAAAATTTAAACAAACAAGGTCACATAGGCCAAGAGAGTGCCTTTCTTTCGTGTAATGGAAAAGCCAACCTTTTTCCTATCTTTTATCGACAACCTTGTTTTCATCTGCTGGTATTTAGGAAAGAGTCTTGCACACCTTGAAATTCTTCTTTTTTCAGTTTCTTGGCTGATACACTTTCCTGTTGCTTCCTGTGCTGTGCAAATTATATTTGCTTTCTGGGTCAGCAAATCAGGAAGTCTGGTGAGTGCTATTTTTGCCTATTTCTACTCCTTGTTTCCTTTCGCCGGACTCTGGCTGCGCCTCCTCCCACAAGCGACAACTGGGTCTGTTCCTTTGGTCTGTGCTGCCTCACTCCAAGTCTGGCTTGCAAGACCAATGAGATTACTATTGGGGCCTGCAGGCAGCCATGTTGATTACATCCTGCACTGACCAATATTCCATGCTAACAACTGGAGGGAAAATCATCTGTCGGGGTGAACAAGACCTCACATTGCTCTCTTCCCATTCGTCGTCTTTTATTCAAAACTTAACTAATTTCGTTACAAAGGGAACACCTATCTCTGTGAAACCTCTTTAAAACAGAGGTTTAATTAAAAATGAAACACTGGTGTGCCAAAAACAGGTTCAGAAAGGACATTTGGTGTCTACTGCTCACCATACCCAGTGTGGTGTATTGGATTGAGAGACAGACTAAGACGCAGGAAGTCTGGTTTCAAATCCCTACTCAACCATGGAAACTCTTCGGGGGAGTGGTAAATGTATTCCTTATTTCCCATGAAAGCCCTGTTAGGCTTGCTATGGGTTCCAACTTGGTGGCACCAACTTGCAGTCATCTATGCACTCTTATTGTTGTCTAGCTTATTTAAGATACAGTGGACCCTTGTATAACAAACAGTTTGTATAACATAAAATTTGTACAACATAAAATATTCCAGAGATAGGGGATATTTGCTGAACAGAATCGCCTATGGGCCAAATCCGTACAACATAAAAATGGGATTACTCCATTTTCAATGCATTCCTATGTGAAATTTGTGTAAAGGAAAATTTGCTTAACATAATTTCATTTGAAACGAATTAATTCCTTTATACAAGGTACCACTGTACATTGTTTTGAAGATATGTATATAGTGAAGCAGAGGTCCTCAAACTTTTAAAACAGGGGGCCAGTTCACTGTCCCTCAGACACTGTCGGGGGCTGGACTATACAGTATGTCCTCCATATCCGCTGATTCGCCATCCGCAAATTCAGTCAACCGCAGATAGCGAGTGGCAGTGCAAGAGCCCAGGCCCGGCGGCAGGCCTGCAAAATCGGGTGCAAAGGAGGAGGAGGCTGCATGGCTGGGGAATGCCCGCCCGCCTGCCTCCAACATCGGCAGCGACAGCAGAGGCTGCACAGCCCTGGCGCACCTGCTCGCTTGCCTGAGAAGGAGAAGATGGGGGTGGAGAGGGAGGGAGAGGAAGGCAGCAGCAGGCAGGCTTGCAGAAGTGTCTGTTGGCGGCGGACAGCAGAGCTCCATGGGCTTTTTGCATGGCTTCCTCTTCCTCCTCCTCCTCGTTGTCTCTATCTTCTCCCCCCACTCAATTTGCTCCAGCCTGCCCCATGCCCCCATCTCTCCATTGCCATTGCTGCCAGGCAGAAGCAGGGCTGCCCTCTCCTCCTCCTCCTCCTCCTCCTCCTCCTCCTCCTCCTCCTCCTCCTCCTCCTCATCTCTCTCACCTCCCCCACCCCATCCACTCCAGACCATCCCATGCCCCCATCTTGCTTTTGCCATTGCTGCCATGCAGCAGCAGGAATGAGCCCTCCATGCAGCTCTCACTGGTCTGTCCTCTCCTCCTCCTCCTCCTCCTCCTGCTCCTCCTCCTCTTCCAGGGCTACTCCTCCATGGAGCATCTGTGAGCCTGGACTGTTGAAGTTTCCTGGTGGTGGCGGCGGCGGTGGGAGCTATGTGGCCTCGGAGCTCCTGATCACCTGCCTGCCTGCAACAGTGGTGATGGTGGCAGCAGTGGAGGAGGTCGCTCAGCCCCTGAGCATCTGCCCGTATGCAAGATTGGCATTAGCAGAGGAGGCCACACTGCTATGGAGCACATGCCCGCAAGCGCCACAAGTAGGAAGAGGCAGCCTGGTCAGTGCAAAGGTGTTTGCAGTGGGCCTGCGCCTGGCCTCCACCACTGAGCGGGGTGGGGGATCTGCACTTGCCAGGGGGCTGGGTTCAGCCCCCTAGCAGGTCTGATCCAGCCCCCGGGCCTTAGTTTGAGGACCCCTGTGGGGAAGGAAACCCTGACCTATAATTGACCTCGACACTACTTTCTCACTACACCCATATGTCTAAATATTTTTCAGTCTTCTAAATCCTCTTGTCCTTCCATTGTCTGGCTCTGGACTCTTCTGGCAAGCCTTTAAGCGGTAAGTTATCTCAGGAATGCTGGTTTTCCACTCACCACTTTTAAATGTGTTTTATTTGTTTTTATGCTTGGATGTTTTAATCTTAACAATTGTTTAATTGCTTTTAAAATTGACTTTATATAGTCTTTTTTATTTCATCTGCTGTGAGCCATCCTGGGTGCCTCGTGGGCATAATGGAAGACCATGCTTGTGTTTTAATCAGAAGCCGACTGGAGCAGCTGAATCCTACGTCAGCTCCTCCTATTATGAAAGCGATGCTCAGTGTCCCAGGTATGTTTGCCTGGTATTGAAATTTAGATCTGAGACTCAGGTTGTGTAGCCCACTTTCCGGGTCTCAGGCTTTAGATCTAAAATTTCAGGGAATGGAGAAAGGGAAACCCAACATTTTGGGTTTGGGACATACCATTTCTACATGCTTAGAAACAACTCCCATTGGCTGCTGTGCCTTCCACTCCATCAACCACAGTGGGTAGCGGTGTACGACTACATGGTTAATTTACTTGAAAATGGATGTACAGTAGGACCCCGTTATCCACTGGAGATTGGTTCCAGGCCTTCCCGTGGATAATGAAAACCGTGGATAAGAGAGAACACCTGCCCACCCACCCCCAAACTGCTGTTTCCTGACAATAGCTTGCTTTATGGCCACTGTTTTGAAACAGTAGCTTGCTTTACAAATGCTATTTGTGACAATAGCTTGCTTTAAAAATGCTTTTTGTGACAACAGCTTGCTTTACAGCTTGCTTTGTGGCTGCTGATTCCCCCCCCCTGCCAACAGCGGATAACTGAATCAGTGGATACGGAGGTCCTACTGTGACTTTGTCTCAAAGTCTTCTATCAAAGTTCAGAGACAACTGGACCTAAGATCTTTTCTTTTTTAAGGGAGCCAGTTCAATTTTCAAAAGGACATTACTCTGGAGAGTCATAATTTTCCCCTGTCATTGTTGTCATTTTATACCTACATTGCTCTCAGGCTTAATTAGGAAGTGTTCAGCTTCAGGCTCACTGGGTACATGGAGAGGGCTGTGCAGTTTTTCTCCATACAATGTACTTACAGGAATTTGGTGTGAGCTTGAGTCAGCTGAATATTCTCCTCCAGATACTCCTTTGACTTGCTGCCAGTATTTCCACATGGAAAACATTTTTGATCATTATTAGCATGGGATTTCTTGCAACTAAATAAAGAAATCTCATCATAAATGGCTTCCTCTGTGCCAAAGTCTAACCATTAACACTGAAGCAGTTCAGAGTTTCTTTTTAAAAATGTGGCAAGAAGCCTAATATTTTCTATTTTAAGCTGCCTATATATAATACAGTGACTTTCAAGGACATTTGGTGATTGTGAATGAACAGCTGGCTATAAATATCATACCAGCATCATATAGCAGCACTTGTTTTCTTCTTCTTCTTCCATGTAATATTAATTCCTTCCTGTTGAGGTTTCTTCCTTGACCGATAAACAAAGCATTTCATTGGGGGCTTTAATTCAAGCAGTAGAACTCGCTGATTCTACAGTTTCATATACAATATCCTGGTGCTCAGAAGACATAAATATTCAACTATTGAAGACCTGGTTGTGCAAGTGAGAGGACAACACTAAAAAAACACATTCTTTTGGCTACATCTGCTTGCCTTCTGTTATTATTTGTCTGCACTTCCACCAGTAAAAACCATGTATAGTTAAAATATGTGTGTATGTGCACACGTGTATAAATATATGAGCAATAATCATCATAGCTTGCACTCTCTGGGCTCAGAAGTGAGGTGTCCTTATCTTCTTTTGTCTGGTAATTAATGCATTGCTTTTTTGGCAGATTTTTACATATAAGGGGAAGTTATGACACCACTGGAATACCACAATATTGTGCAAGTATTGAGTATATCTAGGGATTGTAGATGTTTATACTCCCACCAGCCACTTGTAATCCATGACAATCCATGACAGCTTTGAACGGCCCCTTTGTGCATCTGAATAGTTTACTGGGAGAGGGGAGCTCCTGTATCTTAGAAAAGAGGAAAAAGTCCAGTTAAGAAGGTTAATTGCACAAACAGCCTGTGGACATAATTAAATATAAGGAATTACTTCCGGATAAGAACGAAAAATGGGCTGTGAGATCAGGACTGCTCAAGCAAGCAAGCCTAGTTATTTTTTATTTGACTTGTTCATATATCAAATATAATGAACCATTTCCAAATTGTTTTACTAGAAACTCAATCAGCTATAAGCATTACTCTCAGGCACGAGTGGCCACCTTCTACCTTTTTAAAGTTGAGGTATCAGAACTAAAAAATATTTTCCCTGACGTCAGTCTTGATGAAGAGATTATCCGTTTATGCTTTCTCGCCTGGCTACTTTTAGGCCATGAAGAGACTGGTTTTCTTTTAGTCCTGGGTGTGATTAGGATATCTGGCTGACACACAAAGGGTGATGCATCCCATCTGGTGTTTATTTAAATAAAATGCAATTGCTTCTCCTGTGTCTGTGAAAAATTTAGCACGATCCTCTACTGAACTAATAGGAAAAGTATCACGACAGGCTGAAAAGAGAAAAAAGCTTTGGCTCGCAGCTATTTTTATGGTAAGCAGTCATCAATATCGAGTTCATTACATCTGCCCACACCAACAAGAAGGGATCAATATCTAGCAGCAGCTTTAACAGCCTGTCCCTTCTTTCCTAATAGCAAAAAGACACACTGCTACTGACCTCTCCTCCAGAGAAATAACACTGAACCCATCCAGCTCAGCTCCCCTTATCTGTTTCTGAGCCCCAACCCTCACAGCTCCTGAGAATTATTTTCTCCTGGATGTAGGAAATTTGCTTTAACAGTAATCCCTGAGTCAGAAAGCCCAGCAATACCCTGTTTCCCCGAAAATAAGACCTACTTACAGTTTTGCCTCTTGCTGAAAAATAAGGCATCCCCCGAAAATAAGGCCTCACTGATAATAAGATAACAATAAATGTGTACCGTATTCTTCTTCATGGAAAAATAAGACATCCCCTGAAAATAAGACCTAGTGCATCTTTGGGAGCAAAAATTAATATAAGACACTGTCTTGTTTTCGGGGAAACACGGTATATTAAACAAATCCTCCAGCACTTCCTTTCTCTGTGTGTTTGAAACACTGGCTAGAAGGCAAGGCCCTGATCAAGACCCAAGGGAAACTGGGGGGAAACTGAGTTGAACTTCTTTTCCTCTAACCACATTCCCAATGTAGACTGCAGACACAACATGCAAAGATACGTTTTATGTAACGTGGAGTGTGATGCCTGCCACACAAAACATAGAAAGGCAACCAAACAAGCAGCTTTTCCTCAGCAAGCAAGCAAAGCTATTACAGTGGAACCTTGACTTACGTCATTAATCCGTTCCGGAGGTCTAGACTTAAGTCAAACATGACTTAAGTCAAACGAACCTTTCCCATAGAAAGTAATGGGAAAGTGGATTAATCCGTTCCAGATTATGAAAAAGACCCCTGAAAACAGCAATTTAACACAAATTTGACTGGGATAGGAGATTCCTTCCAGGGATGTAAATGAAATGTCTCTTCAAAGAGAGGAGGAGGCAGTGGAATTATAGTCCACAAGCTATATGCCTCCACTTTTTAATGTTCATAGCAATAATGTCTAACATTTAAGTTTTACTGATTTTTAACCTGACGTTCCAAGTTCTGAACAATTCTATGCTTACCATTAGAGTCCCACAACTGTACAGCTCCCCAGCTAAAATGCTTCCATTGTGGCCCAGACTTCTGCAGCCAGATTTTTTACAAGACTGAGCCGACTGTCTAACCAGCGAGGCCAGCCCCGAGCTCCCGACCCTTCTTCTCCTCTGGCAGCAGCGGCAGCTTCGGTGAGGCCAAGGAGCAGCTCCAGGTGCTCAGAGCTGGCCTCGCCGAAGCCACCACTGCCGGAAGAAGGCAGGAGCAGTTTGGAGACGGCAGCCGCGATGCTGGGTTGTGGCTGCCGCCAGATTCCGGTGCCTTCCACCTAGGCTCCACGCTGTAAGTCAAAGCCTGCGACTCAAGTCAAAGAGGCCCGTTCTTGTTGCAAGTCAAATATGATGCAAGTCAAGCAGCATGTAAGTCAAGGTTCCACTGTACTGCTAAAATTGTCTTCTGTGAAAAACGCATGATACTGGTTGAACTCTGTTTCCCCCTTGAGTCAGGAATAGAGATGGGCAGGAACCGCTGGTTCTGTTGTTTTGTGCTGATTCATTTATTAGGCGTGGTTCATTTATTAGGGGCATGGTGGCTTAGCGGACTAAGGCTCTGAAAACTGTCAGCTGCAAAGTTGGCAGCTCAGTACTTCGAATCCCGGGTGCTACGCAGCACAGCGAGCTCCTGCTGATGACCCCCAGCTCCTGCCAACCTAGCAGTTCAAAAGCATGTCAATGCAAGTAGATAAATAGGTACCGCCGTAAAAAGCAGGAAGGTAAAACAGTGTTTCCTTGCAGACATGCCGGCCAGGTGGCTATGGACTTGCATCACCCTGGCTCTTCAGCTTGAATACACAGATGAACACCACCCCTAGAGACAGACACGACTAGCACGCATGTGCGGCGGGGGGGGGGAATGGGACATCTTGACCTTCACTATTCATCACTTCCAAGCCTGGCCTCCTCTGGCAGCACCTGGAGAAGGCGAGGCGGGGAAGCCAGGATGCTGTTTCCAAGTGGGTGCCCAACAAAGGGGGTGGGGGTAGAAGTGTCAAACTGCTGTTCATCTGATAAACCCGTAGTTCATGCCCATCTCTCGTCAGGAACAACCTTTATTAGTCTTCAAGGTGCAGACAATTCTTTGTTTTGTTTGCTGTGTTTCAAAAAATGGGCGAAATGAAAGAAAGAATTTTTTGTACGACAAAAACCTTAAGACTACAAGGCAGCAAATGGACACCTCCAACGTGCAGGTCCTCCATCCCCTGCCTGTTGAGGTCCCCCTTGTTCTCTGAAGCCACACTCTTTGGAAAAGGGATAGTTGTTGGGTGGCAGCCACCACGCTGTGGCTGAAGCGCCTTGAAGCAAATCTCGAACACTGGATGATCCCTGGAGACTTGATTCTTTTTTTTACAGATCCTTCAAAAATCACTTGAACCTTCTTGTTTATGTTGCACATAGTATGGATGGATATTGTGTGTATGAATCATATTGAAATGCTACATAAACAAGGCATAATTGAAAGTGTGTCTACATTGTATAGCGTTCCGTTTTTATCATAGAGTGGCCGTGCTACCAGATGGCGTGGTAAACATATCCAATAACAACAACAACAACAACAACAAATACATTCAAAAGAAACCCCCTCCATCCTTCTACCTCCTTAAAAATTGTCTTGCAGCACTTCAGTAGGCACTTTAGGGAACACAGACAGCATACACCCAAAGTAACTTGCAATTTTTTTTCATTCTGTGTACTTAAATTATGTACTGAGTCATAATTTGGTAACTATGGTTACTTGGAAACAGGTTCCATTGTACAGTATTAAGTAAGACTTGCTGTGAAGGAGCTATACTTAGGAATGGGAGACTCTGACAGATGGAAATTCTCTCTGGATGAGATGAATAACATTGTCCAGCTGAATATTTTATGCAGCAATAAGTCAATTGCACTTCCCATTCTTTGCCTTTCTCCCTTTATTGATGTGAAATTTAATCAAATCAATGAAAGACGAAAGAGGGGCCAAACATATCCAAGAAGCGAGAATAAAAACCTGCACCTCTCCTGAGTAAAGGGCTGTCAGATAAATCACAACTTCCTTTGGGAACTTGGAAAACATTCCAGAACAGTAACACTAATGTGATACCGTTTATTATAAAGCTAGAGCCCATATTAATTTAACAGGGAGAAAAGTTCAAAGTACTGAAAGGCAATGAGTAGGCTTAACTTTTCGGAACTATTTAATCCCCAGTATGCTCTAAAGTGGGGATGCCCCTGGTAGGGCAGCACAGTGGTGACAAGTGATCATGGGTAACCCAGTTGTTCTTGGACTGTACCTCCCAGAAACTCTGGCTAGCACAGCTGGTAATGAATACTTCTGGGAATTGCAGTCCACAAACACCCTGGTTACCTAGGGTTGGCAAATGACAACCAATGGGGTAGCAGATGGACTGACAGGCCAGGTAGAACTCAGGAAACCTGGGTTTGAATCTGTGCTCAGCCATGGAAACTTAGGGAGAAGGGGGTGGACCTAGCAAAACCACTCCTTAAATATCTTGATAGCACATCACACACAGTGCTCCAAGGCAGGCATTGGGACTGCATGGCCGGCCATCCAAGCATTGTTGGACTGCCATCTCCTGTCAGCCCTAAACAGCCTAGCCCAGTGGTGGCCAAACTTTGGCCCTCCAGATGTTTTGGACCACAACTCCCAGAATTCCAAGCCTGTATTGCCAATGACAAAGGAGTGTGGGGGTTGTGGTCTAAAACATCTGGAGGGCCAAAGTTTGGCCACCAGTGGCCTATCCTATAGTAAAAAGATCATGGGAGTGGTGGTTCAGTGCATCTGGAGGGCCACACATTTCCCTAATATAGTTCATTTTGTAAAGAAAATATATCAAAATTAGTTTTTTCCTATCTTGTCTGTCCCCACAACCCCCCATCCAAATAACTAATTCATATTCTTCTAAACACAGTCATTACAGGACCATAATTCATTCCATCACTATTTTTTTGTCAGACTGCCATGAATTTTCTGTTTTACTAAGGAACATTTTCCATCCTACACCAATCGCTGCAAGAGGTAGCTAAGGGATAGCTCATCTGTTCCCTCACCCACTCATCCACCCATGCAGGAGCAGGAAGGGGCAGATGAATCTAATTCCCTTTTTAATACTAACATCCTCAAGAGATGATCAATGATGCTGTATGGCATTTCACTAACGGCACTAATCTCCATAACAAGAAAATAGTCTTTAAAAGTGGGCAGACTCAAACACAGCTGCATTTGTCAGTCCCATAACAAATCCTATACCCTACTTCCAAGGCAGACCACCCCTAACAGGCAGCATCTGCATTATACCCTTGGAAAAGCCTATGAGATATTTTCCCGATCTTATCCTATTTCACTTCTTGGAAATTATTATCGGCATGTATGGAGAGGTGTGCGCATGCCCTGAGAAGCAGACGCCGTTGCTCCCCCGCTCTGTATAAACGAAAGCAATTAGCTTGCTAAAAGTGTCTGAAAATAGCTGGAACTGTGCCTAAAGCTACGAAGAACAAGGTGTTCTGGAAAACAGCAGCTATTCGGGTAAGGAGAAGCTATTGGAACTCCTTAGATAAGAAAGCCTAACTGTCGAATGGCGACTACAATTAAGGCGTTGTCAGAGCAAATGGCTCAATTCCAAGCTCTGATGTTAGCTTCACAGGAGAAAATAACTAAAGACATTGCTGAGATAAAACAAGAGATCCAACAGATTAATATAGAAATGAAAGGAATCCGGGATGAAGCAATGTAAGCAAAGCAAATGGCCTTAAAGAATACAGAGCAAATAACACAATTAAAGAAATTAACTGCAGAACTCTCAGATAGAATGAGAAGAGCGAACCTAATAATTTATGGGATTTCAGAAGATATAGATCAAAGGAAATTGGAACAATGCATTGTGAACTGGCTCTCTGAACAAGGAATAGAGCTGGAAGGAGAACTGGAGAGAGCACACAGGCTGCAGAGTAAAAGAACAGGGGGTGAACCACGCCCAGTGATAGTAAAATTTGCAAGAGAGAAAACTCAACAGCAGGTATTTCTGGCCTTAAAGAAAATGAAAGAACTCAATTTCAAGGGGAAGAAAATCTTTGTTAGAAGAGATTTTTGCCCGGAAACACTGAAACAAAAAAGTCTCATGAAACCATACGCCCAGAAGCTTCATCAAAACAAGATAAAATTTAGCTGGATATATCCAACTTCCATAGCCATTTTCAAAGAGGGAAAGAGACTACTCGCGAGAAATCCACAAGAAGCAGCAAAGCTACTGGTGAAACTGAAGCTTGATACCAGACACCTGGAAGACCAGACATCAATGGACGAAGAGGAAGGAGAAGAAGGACCCTCTACGCGCAAAGAAAAGAGACAAAGGATGCATTCAGACGAAGGACTTTAACGGAAGTGAAAGGTCATAAATAAATATGGGACTAATAATGGATTAAAAAGACTGAGAGGGGAGGAGGGCACACCTGGAGGTGTAGAGAGAGGATGAAATTTTTATCCTCAAACAGAAGCTCTACATCTAGGGGAGGGAAGGGAGGAAAAGAGGGGAGAGGGGGAAGGAGGGGGAGAATGGTTAAAAGAATAAAAACAAACTCTCAGCGTGTGGAGGGAGGGAAGCCTAGAATAACAGAATATGGTTAGAAGTCTAAAGGTGCTGACACTGAACGTTAATGGGTTAAGTTCGGATTTAAAAAGATATAGACTTTCCAGCTTTACAAAACAGCAGAATATAGATATCTTGTTCCTCCAGGAAACACACAAAGCAAAGAGAGACAAGAAACCATTGTTAAAAGACCCAAGGTGGAAAGTAATAGCAGAGGCAAGAAGCAATTCCAAGGCAAGGGGAGTAGCTATTTTGGTACATAGGAAATACTATATTAAGTTAAAAGAAGTAATTCCAAATGGGGAGGGTAGATATCTCTTAGTTAAATGTTTATTTGAAGGCAAAGTAATAGCATTAGTAAATATATGTGCCCTGAATAAAGGGCAAAAACGATTTCTGATAAAAATCTTTAAAAAGATACAGAAATTAGCAGAAGGAGAAGTAATAATAACAGGAGATTTTAATATAGACTTTACGAAAAGTAATATAATTAAGTGGAAACAATGGGCTTTAAAAGAAGCACACGAAATACTAGGCTTAACTCCACAACCAACATATTTTTCCAGCAGACATAAAACAGCCTCATGCTTGGATTACATAATTCTTAATGAATTTAGCAGATGGGAACTAAAAGGAATAACTACACATCCAATATGGATATCAGACCATGCGCCCATTAGTGTAGAAATAGAAGTAAATGGAGATCAACCCAAAAGATGGTGGAGATATAATAATATGATTATGTCTAAAGAAAAGGATAGAAAATATATGGAAGACCAAATAAAATTTTACTTTCAGGAAAATAGAGGAACAGTCACTACAGACATATTATGGGATGCTGCAAAATCTGTCATCAGAGGGTATTGCATAATGAAAGAGAAGGAAATAAAAAAAGGATGGTACATGGCAAAAAAAGAGAAGATACAAGAATTGGAGGAATTGCAAGCACAACAATTGCAGACATTCTGTCAGGCTAGAAGCAGAAAAATTACAGAATTAAAAAAGCAATTAGACTCCCTTGATTTAAAATCACTTTGGAAAAAACAAGTCATGGTAAAGGATGAATTTCAGAGAAATACAATAAGATCAGTTAAAAGATTAGCAAAATATTTAAAAATTAAGAGGGAAAAGCAAAAAGTGAAAGCTATTAGAATAAACAGGAATATAACACACAACCCGAAAGAGATTAACGAAGCCTTTATGAATTTTTATAAGACTTTATATAAGAAAAAAGATACTGGAGAGTATGAAGAATTAATAGGAATTAAACTCAAAGAGAAAGAGAAAGAGGGCCTTGAGGCAGAAATAACATTGCAAGAAATAGGTAATAAAGGGATTAAGAGTAGGTAAGTCACCAGGTACAGATGGGTTTACACCAGAGTTTTATAAGGAAATGAAGGGAATCTTGATACCAGAACTGCAAGAAGTTTTTAATAATATAATAAAAGGAGGGAAGGCACCCAACACGTGGAGGAAGGCAGAAATAACAATACTATTAAAACCACAGAGGGACCCAAAGGAACTGGGTTCTTACAGACCAATAAGTCTATTAAATCAAGATTATAAGATTTTTGCCAAAATAATGGCAAATAGGCTTAAAAATATTATCCCACAATTAATAAAGGAAGATCAGTATGGGTTTGTGAAAAATAGAAGTATAGCCCACCCAATTAGGAAGATACTAAATATATTAAGTCATGGTCAATGTAAGAAATTAGGACCACTTAAATTAGATGTATATAAAGCCTTTGACACTCTGTCTCATGAATTTTTATGGTGTATAATGACGAAATATGGTATGGGCCAAAGGTTTATAAAAACAATACAAGAAATCTATATAGTTCAGCCGTAGTCCGAATAAATAGTAAGCACACTGAACAATTCCCTATTACAAGGGGAGTAAGACAAGGCTGTCCACTCTCACCCTTTCTATTTATAATGGCAATAGAACAATTAGCCGAAAGAATTAGAAATTCAGGAAGGATAGAAGGTTGTAAAATAGGGAAAGAAGAGATGAAGATCAATCTGTTTGCGGATGACATAATTATAATAATGTGCAATCCAAAGGAAGGAATTAAGGAAATTAAGGTGATATTAGAAGACTTTGAAATAACTTCAGGTTTAAAAATTAATATGACAAAATCAGAAGTAATGTATCATAATGTGAGTTTAGATGAAAAAAAAGAAATTAATAGACTAATTAAAATAGGATTGGGAGTGAAGAGATTTAGATATTTAGGTATAGAAATATTTCAGAATATTAATAAAATAGTGGAAGTAAATTACAACAAAGTTTGGAAGAAAATAATAAGAGATAAGAAAAGATGGAAAAGGGACCCTTTAAATGTAACATCTAGAATTAGAAGTGTACAAATATTTTGGTTACCAAAATTAATATACCTATTTCAAGTCCTACCATTGGAAATCACCAAACAAAGAATAGAAAAATGGAATGTAAAAATAAGGAAATGGATTTTTGACAGTTCAAATACTAGAATCTCTAAAAGTACAATCCATAGACATAACTCAGAATTAGGGTGGGGCGTACCAGATATAGCAAGCTACTATGAAGCCTTTCAGTTGAAAACATTCTTAGAAATAGAGGGTGAGAACTCTAAATGGGTCAGATTTGAAAATGAGGCAAACAAAGGGGTAGGAAAATTTGGTATACAGTGGAACCTTGACTTACATACTGCTTGATTTGCATCATATTTGACTTGCAGCAAGAAGGTGCCTGTTTGACTTGAGTCGCAGGCTTTGACTTACATCTCAGAGCCCCGGCGCAAGGCACCGAAATTGGGCGGCAGCCACAACCCAGCATCGCAGCTGCCACCTCCAAACTGCTCCTGCCTTCTTCCTCTCCTCCGGCAGCGGCGGCTTCGGCGAGGCCAGCTCAGAGCACCTGGAGCTGGTCCTTGGCTTCACCGAAGCCGCCGCTGCCGCCGGAGGAGAAGAAGGGCCGGGAGCTCGGGGCTGGCCTCACTGGTTAGACAGTCAGCTCAGTCTTCTAAAAAAATCTGGCTGCAGAAGTCTGGTCCACAATAGAAGCATTTTAGTTGGGGAGCTGTAAAGTTGTGGGACTCTAATGGTAAGCACAGAGTTGTTCAGAACTTGGAACGTCAGGTTAAAAATCAGTAAAACTTAAATGTTAGACATTGTTGCTATGAACATTAAAAAGTGGAGGCGTATAACTTGTGGACTATAATTCCACTGCCTCCTCCTCTGTTTGAAGAGACATTTCATTTACATCTCCAGAAGGAATCTCCTATCCCAGTCAAATTTGTGTTAAATTGCTGTTTTGGGGGGTCTTTTTCATCATCTGGAACGGATTAATCCGCTTTCCCATTACTTTCTATGGGAAACGTTTGTTTGACTTAAGTCATGTTTGACTTAAGTCTAGACCACTGGAACGGATTAATGATGTAAGTCAAGGTTCCACTGTATTTACAAATAAGGCAGCTAGAGAAGACGAATTAGAAAAGGGACCTAGGAGAAACACTTTGAAAATTTGGAAGAAGTGGCAACCAAAATGGTTAAAAGGTATATCTAGATGGGCACCAATAGAAACATTAGAAAAAGACAATACAGATCCTGGATGGTGGGATTTACTCAGGCAAAAAGGATTTAAAAGAATAAAAGATTTGTACAATGGAGAAGTGTTGAAAACAATTTCAGAGTTAGAGAGGGAAATAGGCCCACAATATTGGCTAAAAATAGCTGGCCTATATAAGAAGGCTTATAAATTAATTGAAGAAAGGGATATAGGTACAGAAGAACCGATAGAAGAAATATACAGAATAATGAATCAAAATATAAAAGGACTAGCAGGTGTCATATATAGGAAAATGACTACGGACGAGGATCATGCAATTAAGCAATTACAAAAAAATGGGAGATAGAAATGCAATTATCAGAGCAAAAAGCTATAAGATTAATGAATGGAATTACTAAAATAAAACTATACAAATTTAAGGAACTAGAATTGAAATTCTTTACTAAATGGTACAGAACCCCTGCCATGCTAGCAAATATGTTCTCAGGACTAAATCCCAATTGTTGGCACTGCAAAGAAACAAAAGGATGGTATTCTCACATGTGGTGGGAGTGTTCGGAAGTTAAAAAATTTTGGGAAATGATTGTTAATAAAATAAATAAGTTACTCCCAGCAAATATAAAAATAGATGATGAACTAATGTGCTTAAGTTCAATTGGAATTGATATAATAGAAAAGAAGCAGACAGAACTACTAAAAGCAATGGTATTAGCAGGCAAAGCAGTCATAGCGGCAGGATGGAAAGACAAGAGCAAATAGACTGAAAAGAAATGGCATAACTATTTGTTTGATATCATTCAATCAGATGTAATTTTTATTATCGACCAAGATATGCCGTGGAAAGACAAAATAGAGAAAATCAAGGAGAAATGGACTGTGTACCAGAGTTGGATAGAGGAAGAAGAGATCGAAGACGTTCGGTGGAAGCTCCAGACCTTGTGCCCCTGGCTGAGAGAAAAAGACTGAAAATAATGAAATAGGGGGAGGGGGGATGATAAGAGGGGAAAAATGTAACCTTAAAGAGGATAAAAAATGTACAATTGAAGAATGTTATCAATAAAAAGACATTAAAAAAAAAAGATTATCGGCATGTAATCAACATATTTCTCCATACTCCTAAGAAGAGTCCTCCTTCCAATAAGAGCTTCTATATACATTCCCCTGAACATTCAGACTAGTATCCCCCTCTCCTCAATTGACTGGGTTCCTATGCATTTAAAAGCAAATGCAGTATTTGATAGCTGTTGTGAGTTTTTGGGCTGTTTGGCCGTGTTCTGGAAGTTTTTCTTCCTGGCGTTTTGCCAGACTCTGTGGCCGGCATCTTCAGAGGGCAAGGAGCTCAGGGAACTAGGAGTTCTCTCTGCACTCTGGGGTATAGAGTGAGTGAGACTGTGTGGTTATAAAGTTGTGGGAAAGAGGAAACTTGTACTGTGTAAAAGAATAGGTGTTAGTCATTGGACTGTGATGAAGGACTGAGAAGCTTCACTGCAATCTGGGTGGCAGCAATCCTCTGTAGTTGATGGTTGTCATTAGCTGTTCTATTGTGTGAAATGATCAAGGGTGCTTGTGGCTGGGTGGGAATATTGAACTTTGACCTTTTGCAGGCTGTAGTTTTCAGAACTGGAAGCTAGGCTTTGTTGAATTTTAGACTTTCTTCTTTTTTGTTGAAACTGTGCTTATGTTTATGGATTTCAATGGCTTCCCTGTGTAGTCTGACATAGTGATTGGTAGTGTTGTCCAGTATCTCTGTGTCCTGGAAGAGGATTTCATGTCCAGTTTATTTCAGGGTGTGTTCAGCTACTGCTGATTTTTCTTGATGTTTTAATCTACAGTGTCTTTCATGTTCTTTGATTCTGGTCTGGATGCTGCACTTTGTGGTCCCAGTATATACTTAGCCACAACTACAAGGTATCCAGTATACTCCTGCAGTGGTGAGTAGGTTCCTTTTGTCCTTTGCTGACTGTAGCATCTGTTGTATTTTTGTGGTGGGCTTAAATTCTGTTTGTAGGTTATGTTTTTTCATCACTTTTCCATGTGGCCTGTGAATCCTTTTATGTATGGCAGAAATATTGTCTGCTGGAGACCGTTTTTCATCTTCAGTTTGGAGTTGTTTTCTTCAGCTTGATGGCTCTTTTGATTTCATTCTTGGAATAGCCATTGACCTGTAGGGCCCAATTCAGGTGGTTGAGTTCAGTGTTGAGGAATTCAGCTTCACAGCTTCTGTTTGCGCGGTCCACAAGTATTTTGATTATACCTCTTTTTTTGTCGTGGCCCGGTAGTGGTTGGAATTTTTATGTAGATATCGGTCTGTGTGGGTGGGTTTTCTGTAAACCTTGTGTCCTAATCGGCGGTCCAGTTTGCATATGACCATGACATCTAAGAATGGGAGTCTTCCCTCTATTTCTTTTTCCATGGTGAATTGTATATTTGGGTGGATATTGTTGAGGAACAGTAACACCCAGCCTATCGCGGGGTTAGGGACCCACCCGACCTGCGATGCTTGAAAATCTGCAATATACGGAAGCGGGTTGGCTGGGGTCTGGTGGGCGGCGCGGGGCAATGCGATCGCTCGCCGCCGCCCCCCGCACAGCTCTGAGGCTTCTCGGAGGGGCGGGGGGAGCGGCGCCGGGTGATGCGATTGCCCCCCGCCGCCACCCCCGCATGCCTCCTAGGCTTCTCAGAGGAGCACGGGGGGCGGGGGGGTGATGCAATCGCTCCCCCCCGCGTGGCTCTGAGGCTTCTCGGAGGGGCCAGGGGAGCAGCACGGGGCGATGCGATTGCCCCCCCCGCGGCTCCTAGGCTTCTCGGAAGAGCACGGGGGTGGTGTGGGGTGATGCAATCGCCCCCCGCCACCCCCCTGCACGGCTCCCAGGCTTCTCAGAGGGGCCCAGGGGGGCGGCACAGGGCGATGCAATCGCTCCCCACCGCCCCCTGTGCAGCCCCAAGGTGCAGGTACTGGGATCCCGTGATATAGTGGGACCGCAGTACCTGTACCACAAAATGGCGGGGGTGACTGTAGTTTAGAAATTCTTCCAATTTATCTTCACTATGGTTCCAAGTTACGAATGTGCCATCCATGTATCGGAATCAGACTGTGGGTGTAAAGGGTGCCATATCCAGAGCTTGCTTTTTGAAATGTTCCATGTAAAAGTTTGCTATTACCAAGCTGAGGGGGCTCCCCATGGCAACTCCATCTGTTCATAGAAGTCATTCTCCCACTGGAAGTAGATGGTCATCAGGCAATGTTGGAATAGGGCCTTAATGTCTTCTGGGAATATCTGCTGGATGAGTGCTAAAGTGCCCTTTATTGTACCTTGATGAAAAGCTGATCAGTCTGTCCCTGGGGTTGAGTTTTAGGGTGCTGATCTTGTCTATGAAATGTCCTGAGTCCTTGATGTGGGGTGAGGTCTGTCCAATATGGGCCTGTAATAATAATAATAATAATAATAATAATAATAATAATAATAATAATAATAATAATAATAATAATAATAATAATAATATATTGTCATTGCATGTATATACACAATATACACATACAACGAAATTCAGACACCCAGAGACCAGATTCAACACACACACACACACACACACACACACACACACACACAAATCCCCGAACACTCTCACACACATTTAAAAATCTCCTCAACACACACACACATAAAAAATCCCCAAACACTCCCCCACCCACCAACCCCACCCTAAAAACAAAAGCATCTACACAACAGGCTAGGTATATACTGTCCAAGTGCTCACTGCTGGTGTTCCTTGAGTTCATTATTAAGTGCAATTATAGCTCTGTAGGAGGGTGGCAAAAGAACTCTGGGTGGTTTAAAAACAGAGCAACACAAACAATTAAACCATCACAATTCCACTCAAATAATACATAACAAAAAGAGGGGAGAAAAAAGTAGAAGTCCAGCAAGAGGCATAACAAATACTAACAAAAACAACAAATCACAAAAGGACACAAACCAAACATTAGCGATTGGCATAAACCTCCTGGAACAGCCAAGTTTTCAGTGATTTCTTATAATGTCCCCCACCCCAATTGTGAAACTGGCATGCTCACCTGGGAAGGCTACTCAACTTTTCAAAACCAACCTTTTCCATTTCAATCTAAACGTAATCCAAAGTCTGCAACTACTTACAGTATAAACATAATGTTGGGCAGCACCCCAATATGGTGAAACTGGCATACTCAGTGCATAAACTTATTAAGAACTACAAAACAAGGGTGTGACTTAGGCAGTGAAATTATCTCAGACTGGATTGGACTAAACAAGGGTGATTAAAAATGCTAGATTGTGAAGAAAATGGCCTCTCCCTTCAAAAAAAAAAAGGTGAGGGAGAAAGACTGGCATACAAACTACTGTACATCTGAAGAGAAAAGAGCTACCCTGGCCACTGTAATCCACACACTGGTAAACGTGAGATTGGATGATTGCAATTCAGTTTATGTGGGGCTGAAGACCACATACGTACTATATGAATAACAAGGGATTATATCATTTTAACCAGTTGTGCACGTGGATGTACTATATACAAAACAAATTTTATGATTTTGGTATAGGACTGGAGTAAAAGGGGTAATATTGGATTTTGGGGTGCAAACCAGGAATCCCAATTTGATTAATTGCACTGTTTTGTATGGATGCTGCAAAATAAGAGTTTGTGCTGCATGTGAGTAAGAAAACTTTGGCATAACTTTTCAGGGTATTTGAAATTATGGGCTTCATGATTGACCAGGCTAAGATTGTTTTTAATTTCTGTGTGTTGAGTTCTCAACTTCTGTGAAAAAGAGGGTCAACAAACACAGTAGATTGGTGGCCAATGTCCCCTTGCAAGGGTGGTATTTAACACCATGACTGGGCACTCATGGGCTATAGCAATTAATGGACTCCCCCATTTTTAAGGAAGGGGACAGGACAGTGGCCAAAACAAGGGTATGTGATTTTGGATAAAGCTGGTTGTCTGGATACATTTAATTTTAATTCTAATAATTCCAATCCATGACATAAACTCATTCGAGCTGTAGACGATCAAGTTGGAAAGGAATCCCTCTTGTTGTTGATATGGTCAGATAGCAGGTTTACCTGGTCATCATCATCATCATCTTGGATGGAATGGACCCTATGGATCATGGACTCCAGCCCCTCTCAAGGAGGCCCAGTTACTGACTGTACTGGAAAGAAGACAGAGGATGTCTTTGTTTATCTTTCCAGATTTCTCTCCAGCTTTCAGGACCATCAACCACAACCATGCATTCCAAAGTCCATTTGCCAGATTGCTGATACTTTAAGTGAATCCAACATCTGGTGAACAGAATCTGGCACCACATGGATTCCTATACTGAAGGCCTTGTTGCCACTGCTGTTTTAAAGCAGGTGAATGAGAGAGAGAGAGAGAGAGAGAGAGACCTTATAAAATAGCAGGGCATTCAAGAAGACTGAAGAGAGGGAAAGTTATTCAGAATGAACACCGATAATGGCTGGCTAGGGAGCCATCTCTTGTAGGTCCCTGACAAGAGTATCTTTCTCAACCTTGACCAGGATCTGGGAGTTGTGGGCACTCTGTTGGTAAACCACATGCTTTGTATACAGAAGGTCCTAGGTTGCAAAGTGTTCATGTATTTGAAATCTATCTCCATTTTCTTTCCCAGTTTAAGGACACGAGGTAGCTTGTAAAGTAGCGGAGGACAGATAAAAGTGAATTAAAATAGTTAAAATGGAATTAAACACATCATGATACCCAAATTCTACTCAGTCAATTTAAACCACAAAAATGCAGAAACATTAAAAGAGTTTTATTCCTTTTAAAAGTGAGGAAAGCATCCATTAAAAATGCAGTTTCTCCTGCAGCCTGTGCAATTCCCAGAATCTTGCCTCATACGAAAGGCCTTTCTTTCCCTGCCAG
Organism: Phrynocephalus forsythii; assembly: GCA_029282475.1. Taxonomy (NCBI): domain Eukaryota; kingdom Metazoa; phylum Chordata; class Lepidosauria; order Squamata; family Agamidae; genus Phrynocephalus; species Phrynocephalus forsythii. The sequence continues at coordinate 9,466,978 of JAPFRF010000002.1, read as the reverse complement.
TGGAAGGAGGGGAGGAAGAGAGCCAGCCTATCTCCGAATGAAAGGGGATTCCACAGCCTAGGAGCAGATACTGGAGAGGCCCTCTCCCGATAGGGAGAGGTTTTAGTACTGTGAGGGTTTTAGTACTGAGAAAAGGGGCTCTTAAAACCTCTAGAGCAGTGTTAGTGGATAGTGAACCTGTGGCACTTGGAGTCCTTTCTGGGGGCACCCAACATTGTCCCTTCACAGCCACCTGGATTTAGGTTAAGTAGTTGTATTGGCACTTTGCGAAAAAAATGAGTGGGTTTTGAATCACAGTATCGGCACTCGGTCTCTAAAAGGTTCACCATCCCTGCTCTAGAGGCTCCAGTGTGGAAATAATGCCCTTATGAGCCTGGACGCAAAATATAAAGGGCTTCAGGGGTCATAACCACCAAAGTGGGTTTGAAAATCAACCGCTAGACAGTGGAGCTGCTGTAACATGGAATTCGTCTTGGGAAAGAAAAATGAAATCTTTGCCATTTGTTTTGGACAAAGGTGATCTCTGGTCATCACCACCTCCAGCTAATAACGATGTTAAGCCCACGCTCCCCGGCAGCACCCCAATGATGATGGAAAAGCAACGGCATCTCCCCTCCGCCCACTCCAGACTGGGACCTAAGAACATAAGAAGAGCCCTGCTGGATCAGGCCAAAGGCCCATCGAGTCCAGCTTCCTGTATCTCACAAGTGGCCCCACCAAACGCCTATGGGAGCGCACGAAGCTAGATCTGATCCCACTCCCCTACATCTAACCCTTGAAATACCCTGGTTTTAAGCCTGGAGATGACACATCTCCATCATGGTTTGTCACCTGGGATGGACTTTTCCTCCAGGAATCTGTCCAATCCCCTTTTGAAGGCATCCAGGCCAGATGCCATCACCACATCCTGTGGCAGGGAGTTCCACAGACTAACAACGTGTGGGTTGAAAAAAATATTTTCTTTTGTCTGTTCTCACTCTCCCAGCCCTCCATTTGACTAGATGACCCTTAGTTCTGGTATTTTTTGAGAGGGAGAAGACACATGCCCTGCATTTCCGAAAATCCCCCAACCAGACCCCGCAGAGGGGTGTGTGTGTGTGTGTGTGTGTGTGTGTGTGTGTGTGTGTGTGTGTGTGTGTGTGTGTGTGTGTGTGTGTGTGTGTGTGTGTGTGTGTGTGTGTGTGTGTGTGTGTGTGTGTGTGTGTGTGTGTGTGTGTGTGGCGGCGGCGCTTCCCGCGCCGTCTCGCGCCTCACTTCAGCCCCCACCCCACCCCCCCTCCGCCCGCCCGCAGCCTCCGCGCCAACCCGCCGTTCTAGGCAAATAAAAAGGGGCGCGAGAAAAGAGACGGGCGGCTCCCGGAGGAAGGGCAGGGTTTGTAGCGGCGTCGCCATGGCGACAGTGACGTCCGCTCGCCCTGGATCTCATTGGAGGAAACCCCGTGGCCCCAGCTGCAGCAGCAGCAGGGGGAGGAGCAGCAGCAGCAGCAGCAGGGGGAGGAGCCGCAAGAGCAGCATCGCCAGCCAACCTAGCCTTGCGCCCTGCCTCTGACGGCGGCGCGCAGAAGGGCGATTGGCCGCCGGAGAGCCGAGGGCGGGGCTTCGGCCCTCGAAGGGTCCCCTCTGATAGGCTGCGCCCCTCGAGCGCCAGAGAGAGAGAGAGAGAGAGAGAGAGAGAGAGAGAGCGTGTTGAGGGACAGCCTCGCTTTGTGCCGACGCCCTTTTTTCCGCAAGGCGGTTCCCTTCGTTCGCCCTCTGAGAGACGGGAGCGGCGGCCTTCCTCCTCCTCCTCCTCCTCCTCCTCCTCTTCCTCTTCCCCTCCCCCTCCTTTCTCGCCTCTCTTTCGATCCAGCCCCGGAGCGGAGAGAGCGAGCCCAGGGTGACCTCTCAGGAGCCGGCCCCCGGCCTCGGCCTCGCGCGCCTTTCGGTGGGTGACCCCGGGTGAGAGAGAGAGGGGGGTGGGGGGTGGGGGGATGGGCGCGCGGGGGGGGACGGCCTCGGGGGGAAAGGGGGGGCTGGGAGGAGGAGGAGGAGGAGGAGGAGAACGGGGGGGGCGACTCTTCCTCGCCTCGCCTGGATCTCTGGTGATCTCGGCCGCGGCGTCCATTTTGTGGAGGCGGCGCGGAGCTGGAAGTCAGCCCCCCCCCGCCCCATACACACACACACACACACACACTCGCCCCCACCACCCCTACTCCGCCCCCCCACTCCGCCCGCTGGGGAGTGTGTGTGTTGTGTGTGTGTGGGGGGGAGAAGAAGATGAGGCGCCGCCCTTTCGCCCCGGGCGGGGAGCTCCGGCAACATGGGCTGGGAAGGGAACCGGGAGGCGGGTGAGGGGGTGTGGGTGTGGGTGTGTGGGGGAAAGAGATTGAGGAGCGGCGGGTGCCCCGGCCTTCCTCCTCCTCCTCCTCCTCCGCCGGCGGGGGACAACAAAGGCACCCTCCGCCCTGGACGTGGAGCCTCTTCCTCCTCCTCCTCCTCCGCCGCCTTCTTTCCCCTCAGGGGGAGGCGGGAAGACCGGAGGCAGAAGGTGGTCTCTCTGGATGTGTGTGTGTGTGTGTGGGGGACTCCCGGTCGTCCCTTTGCCTCCCTCCCTCCCTCCGGGGTTTCCGCCGCCTTTGGACCGCCGCCCTCCCGGAAAGCGGAACGGCCTCCCCTCCGCCCCACGTCGCCTCCCGGCCCGGCCCGGCCCGGCCCTCCTCCTCCTGCGGACAAAAACGAGGCAGCTCCTCGACCCCCTCCCCTTCCCCCCCCCGTCGCTGCGGAAGAACCGCGGCCCTCCTCGCCTCCTCCGCTTCCCTTAACCCCCCCCCACCGCCCCCCGCCTTGCTCTGATCCCGGTGCCTCGTCCCGTCCCCCTGCCCCCCACCCCGCTCCCTGCGCCCCCCCTTGTCCCCCACCCACCCCGGTTCCTCCTTTCAGCCCCCCCCTCTCTCCTAGTCTAGCCCCAGAGGCTTGTCTGCCCACCGACTAGCCTCCCCTCCCCAAGCTCCCCTCCGACAAAGAGGTCAGTTACCCGCCCACCTCTTTCTTACATTCTCAGGAACACCTCCCCCCCCCCGGTTGGGGTTGGGTTTCTACTGTCATTTTGGGAGGCTCTGTTTGGTTTTGGGCAAAAACGGGGAAGATTCCTCCGAGGGACTGGAGCCTCCGGGTCCCCCTCTTTGATTTCTCTTTGCTGTCCCAACAAGAGATGTATGGCCTGAGTCCAGAAGCCGGGGGTCTCATTCACCAGCCTGGAAAAGGGTCTTTGGGGAATCCTAGTCCGTTTCAATGAAAATGAAGATTCCTTTTGTTCTTGTATTTGGGCTGCCCCCAAAATTCTCCCTATTATTATTATTCACTTTAGTACTAAGGAATGAATTGCTTCTTAATGTGTGTTGTGTCATTATAGTCGTGACGGACTCTTTGTAACTCCATGTCCATGGAGTTTTCTTGGCAGGAATACTGGAATGGCTTGCCAGTTCCTTCTCCAGGAACTTCTTAATAATCTCCATTAATTAATAATAATTAATAATCTCCGTTAATTCACTGCTTTTCTTGCCAGCCTGGCATTCTATATAGTAGCTCTTGATTCCCCAGAAGGTCTGCAAGTTTCAGGATGTCTTTCTTTCTTTGTTGTTCCAGGTTTTGCTGTGCCTTCTCCTCTTCACTGGGTGAAAAGAACCAGCCCTTTTCTCCCCTCTAAATTAGTTGCCTGGCTGGCCAACATGGAAAAGACCGAGATGATCCAGAAAGCCAAGCTGGCTGAGCAGGCGGAGCGCTATGACGACATGGCGACGTGCATGAAGGCCGTGACCGAGCAAGGTGCTGAGTTATCCAACGAAGAGCGCAATCTTCTCTCTGTGGCATACAAGAACGTTGTAGGGGGCCGCCGCTCTGCTTGGCGGGTGATCTCTAGCATTGAGCAGAAAACCGATGGCAATGATAAGAAGATGCAGCTTGTCAAGGACTATCGAGAGAAAGTGGAGTCTGAGCTGAGGTCCATCTGCACGACTGTTCTGGTAAGTTGTCTTGCATTTCCATTGGGTTGAAGAATGGAACCTAGAAGAGGGGGAGAATTGCATTGTGAAGTGTTTGTGGAAAATACTAATGTCGCTGTAAAATAAATGAAATAATGGGGAATTGATACAAAAATAGGTTACTAATAGGTTAGGAAACTGTTACAATCAGATACAGCTGTTGGAGAGTATGGAGCATTGAGGTGGAACTGAAATGTTTTCTTTACTGTTTATATCTATTCTGAAGCTTAACAATTTAATTTTTGTTAATTTTTGTTGTTTTCATAAAATAAATGTTTGAAAAGCCTACATGTAAAATCCATTGGTGTGCTTCTTCAAGTGTTGAAGCTTTATCCTAAATTCAGGAAGCAAAACCAGTAACTAATCTACGAAAATAGCATTGCACTTGTTTGTGTGAAAATTACTTTTAAGGGCTCTGGGAGTGGTTTAACATCACCTACTGGAAGTCATGGAGAATTGCAAACAATAAAGTGAAGAAAAGCCCAGGCTGCCTTCTAATTTTTTGTAAAATGGCAAGCAGGATAAATTGACAAGTTTTAGTATTGACTCTGAATCTTGAATCTACATCTGCAAGTACAGTATGGTACAATTACTAGATTGTGCATTGAGACTTCGCTCCATTTTCCATCAGGTTACTTAAATTGTAATTGAAATCATGTTATGCTGATCAGCAACCAATGAAAAACAGTTCTCCTGTGCTTTTTTAAATGTATAATGGAACAGATGCTTCTGAGGTGTTGGTAGTTATGTAGCAATTGCAAATTCAAACCTGCATTTTGGAACAAGCTCCCATGTAAACTCAGTGTAAAGACTTGTTTCTCTAAGTTAACAAACATTTCCAAGAACAGTTTTATCAGATGCAATCTTCTCTAAATTCAAAATTATATTTGAAATAAAGAAATTAGGCTGCTAGTAAAAAAAAAATTATCTAAGCATGCCAAAGCGCTTGTTTGTATGATAGCTTCCTGGGTCCTATCCAGGGTCATTAGTCACATTTACTGCACTGTTTTACAAAAATAGAACCCCTTTATAATTAGCTTGAACCTTCTGATTTAAGAAATGGTCTTTTCCAAAAACATTTTTCTTATTGAATAGTCTTGGCATAGTTATATTGGCATTGCCTTCCGAATCATATATTGTTTACATTAAGTATGAGATTGTCACTATTTCCCTCAATATTTTACAATTGTAATGTTTTAAAACGGTAAAGTAGGCATTTCAGCCAGCAGGAAATCTCTCAGACACCAGGAAATGTTTAAATAGTACTTCTCAATTGCTAGCTTGGCTCTGAAAATGTGGATTTGGTTCAGAATCATTGACACCCATGATATGTGCTTACATAATATTGTTCAACAAGTACATTATTCTGCTAAGGGCATATATTTGCATTGACTCAAAAAGGCATGTATCCCTCCAGTGAAACACAGGCAAGTTCTTCACTCAGGGAGGTGCAATCAGTTTTCTTCCTCCAGTATAGACAAAATACAGTAGGAGAAACACATGCCCATTAAGTACAACTTTAAATTAGACCATGATGTTCCTAGCCAGAGTCCTGTTTCTGTGTGTAATGGACATGATTCTTGTTAGTTTCAGCACTGAGTTTGTGTCCAGTGAAACAAAATGTATGATCCCAAGGATTCTAACAAAGTAGTAAATAATACTGCAACTTAAAATCGGTTCAAAAATATGGAACAGGATAGGCTAACAAGGTAAAATAAGGAAGGGTTCATTTGGATTGATAAAAGAGTTGACTTTACCATGATAAACGTGGTAATGTTAGGAAATTTTGAAAGCTTATGAAAACAAACAGTTTTTGATGGTGCATAGAGAATCATAGAATCATAGAGTTGGAAGAAACCTCAAGGGCCATCTAGTCCAAACCCCTGCCCTCCAGGAACCCCCATCACAGGACTCCCAACAGATGGCCATCCAGCCTCTGCTTAAAAACCTCCAAAGGAGGAGACTCCACCACCCTCCCTGGCAGCATATTCCACTGCTGAACAGCTCTAATTGTCAGGAAGTTCTTCCTAATGTTTAAATTGAATCTTCTTTCCTGTAGTTTGAGACCATTGCCCCGCATCCTAGTCTGTGAAGCTATGGAAAACAAACCAGTCCCCTCCTCAATGTGACATCCTTTCATATATTTAAACATAGCTATCACATCCCCTCTCAATCTTCTTTTTGTAAGGCTAAACATTCCCAGCTCCCTAAGCCGCTCCTCGTAAAACATTTCTTCCAGACCCCCAGTCATCTTGTTTGCCCTCCTCTGGACCCGTTCAAGGTTGCCAACATACTTTTTAAATAGAGGTGCACAGAACTGGACATAGTACTCCAGGTGGGGTCTTAACAGAGCAGAATAGATTGGTACTATCACTTGATCTAGACATGATGCTTCTATCGATGCAACCAAGAATTGTGTTGGCTTTCCTGGCCGCTGCATCTCACTGCTGACTCATGTTCAATTTGTGGTCCACCAAAACTCCCAGATCCCTTTCACAGGTACTATTCTCCAGCCAGGTGTCTCCTATCCTATATCTGTGTGATTCATTCTTTTTACCTAGGTGTAGCACCCTACATTTCCCTCTGTTGAAACCCATTTCATTAGATTTGGCCCAGCACTCTAATCTGTCAAGGTCATTTTGGATTTTTCATCCTATCCTCTAGGGAATTAGTAAACCCTCCCAATTTGGTATCATCTGCAATTTTGATTAGCCTACTTTCTATTCCTTCCTCCAAGTCCATTAATAAAGATATTGAACAGCACTGGACCCAAAACAGAACCCTGGGGCACCCCACAGGTCACTTCTCTCCAAGATGAAGAGAAGCCATTTATGATCTCCCTTTGGGTGCGATCAGTCAACCCAATTACAAATCCATCTAACAGTGGCATTATCTATCCCACATTCTACTAACTAGTACTGAGAGCTCCAGGTGGACCTGGTTAGAGAGAATGTCAAAGGTGAGGAGCCACCAGCAGGCTGCCTTTTCCTGTGACTGTCACATGTCAGTGGGGCTAGCTAGAGAGAGGCCACCAATAAACATCTAATAGGGCAAGTAAAAGCAGCCCAGCAGATGTGTTGAACCTAAGCTGTTTAAGTCTTTAAAGCAGGAGTGGCCCTCTGGCAGCTCAAGCCAGACTGTTCTCGAAACAGGGGCTTCTGTTTAGACAGATGTGCTAGTAGAAAACTTGCTTTCCATTCCGTTGCACTGAGTATGTCTCTGGAATGAAGGCAGAATTATGCTTTCTGCTGACAATGAAGAAGAGAAGGAACAAGCCTGCTGCTTATTTTGCAGAGTATCCTGTTTAACAAAATAAGCAGATAATATTGACTGGAAGTGGAGTCATGGCAACTGGACTTCTTTTCTTGAGAAGATTGAAACGTTTCGCTGATCATCCAAAGTGCTTTGTCAGTCTGAAGAAAGCTAGTTGCGAGTCCTCCGTGTTGATCATCCAAAGTGCTTTGTCAGTCTGAAGAAAGCTAGTTGCGAGTCCTCCGTGTTATAGTTCACTTTGACATCATGTCACCCTGGTCTGAAATAGGTTCATAAGATGAACAATGGCTTGAATTAGGTAGTCTCAATAGGCCTTTAGGTGAACAATGGCCTAAGGTGTTGAAACCCCTAAAGTATGGGTTGTTAGCTATGGCCTTGGTGATGAGGCATGAAGTAGTTCTGATTTGTCTGGGTATTGTTGAAATTACTGCCTAGTAAATTTTATTGCGGTATAATCCAACCAATTCCAGTACTTCCAAGTGAACACAGTGGGCAAGTTGAGCATATGTTGAAATATAACATCACTGGCTCTACAATTGTCCATTTGTACGTTTTCATTGATATCCACATTGATCTTCTCTTATTTATAGTTCTAGACTAAAATGTAAAGCAAAAAATGTATATGATACAAATGTTTGTTCTGTCACATAAGGGTAAAGAAGCACCTTGCAAAGATATGTAATTAAGCTGCATCAATGACCTTGAGAAGAAGGAATTCCAAATTTAATATCAGACTTGAATCAACATGATTTACTTTAACATACTTAAAACAGTCTACCAGAACAAAATGTTTTCTCATTTCATTCAATCCACTGGTTGTAAGTAGGCTAGTATATACCATACAGAATGGATAAAAAATAATTGATTTTTTAAAAACTGAATTGAGTTAAATTGTTAATAATCTTGATTTTAAAAAAATTAAATCATGATTTGAATTAAATCTACCCTGGTACCTTATGAGGAGTTAGGTACAGGAAATACCATCTTGGCTGGTAGACTTGTTTGTTTGTTTCTATACTGCCCCCTTAGTGTAAACGGCACTGCCTAGGACGGGTTACAAAAATTATTTGAATAGTGGATGGTATCTTGACTGTCGTAGTGCAGTATACATAAATAAGAATTCATTATTTTCAATTATACAGAGTGTGGACATTGGAAAGGCCATTCCTTCAACGTAGGAATAGATCCATCCTTTTATGGAATTACTAAGATGTAGTGGAAGTTTTCTGCTGAAAGATGTGTGCGAGATATAGGGTTTTTTTTTCTTCCTCTCTTGTCCCCTTTCTGTTGGAGTTCAACATGATTTTTTCGTGCTAAGTCTAATATCTCTGAATATCCAGAGCAGTCAGGTTTGCAGGAGGGAAAGAAGAGTTAGGAGTTATTGCCTACCTGCCCCAAATTCTCTAGTTTTGGTTATCTCTGCCAGTCATAACCGTTACATTGAATCTGTTGGCTTCTAATACACTATCAAAATCTCAGTTACAATTGTATTTTGGATATTTGGGTACTAATGAAAAAAGTAAACTTCTAGGTCAGATAATGAAGACTGAATACTTGAATACATTTCACTTATAAAACAATGAGATTTTAAATAGACCACTTGGCCATTAGATTTCAGTACAGCCACAGACTCAGAGTGACCTAAAACAAACAAGTGGATAAATAACTAAGCAGGGCAAAACAAGTTACTGCATAGTGTAGTAACTTGTCTCTTGAACTCCTTGTTAAGACAGTCTAGCACTAGTGGTGAACCTTCAGCACTCCAGATGTTTTGGACCACAACTCCCAGAATTCCACGCCTGTATTGCCAATGACAAAGGGCTGTGGGAGTTGTGGTCCAAAACATGTGGAGGGCTGAAGGTTCACCACACTTGTCTGTAGACTCAGAGCTGTGCATAATGCAGATATTGTTGATGTGGAGTTAAGATAAATCTTTATTGATCGCATATCTGGGGAAATGTACTTGTTACATAGCTCCCAATATAAAAAACAAGTAAAGATGGGTAGGTGCACAAAAAGTGTAAGGTGTGTGAGAGAGAGAAAATAGCAGAGATTAAATAAAACAAGAAACCCAATATACAAATATTACACTATAAAAATTTGCATATAAAATAAATATATATAAAGAGAAGCTACAGTATACCCCATATGAATATGTTGAACTGTAGAGTTGAAGAGTCTCCCAGCAGTGGGAACAAAAGACCTGCGGTAGCGCTCCTTCACACACCTGGGATGTCTGAATCTGCCACTGCAGGAGCTACGCAGAGCCTCCACTGTCTGGTGCAGTGTTTGAGAGGTATGGTTCATAATGGATGTCAGCTTAGCCAACATCCTCCTCTTACCCATCTCCTCCACAGTTAAATGTGACAAAATAGTATCTCTGTGAAGTTTTCATTGTTGTACTGCTCAAACAGTTTGGAAGTCTTTCCTGATAGTCAACCAAAATCTGGCTTCCCATAACTTGAGGTCATTATTACATGCTTTGCACTCTGGGATGATTGAGAACTGATCCTGCCCCTCTACAGGACAATCTTTCAAGTGCTTAAGCTGGGACTGTGTTGAGCAATATATTGAGGGAAAGGAATAAGAGTTGTGTCAGTCTGTTCATGTAAGGAAACAGGTTCAAACTGAATCAGATCATTGGTCCATTTAGTCTAGTACAGTATGACCAAGACTGACTGGCAGCAGCTTTTCAGGGTTTTAGGTAGGATTCTTTCCTCGCCCTACCCAGAGATCATGGTATCCTTGGAGGTCTCACTGAAATACATGCATGTGTGGGAATTGTGCATGCACACACACACAAGAGCGAGCTGTGCACTGCCAGGAAGAAAATTAGAGAGCACTTTGCTAATCAGGCCTGTTCCTGTTTAGTTTCCCAAATGAAACAAGATCAGGGTGTTAGTTTTGATAGGGAAACAGGAAGCATAATGTGTAGACCCTCAAGAGCAACTAGAAAACGTTGGGCCAGGTGACCCTTGGCTCATGGGCAGAATGCTGTATGTGATCTATCTTATTGCAGATAGGTTTTTGGCCTTGGGATAGGAATACTGTACCTGTTTCCCATCCACACACAAGGGATAGAACGTTGACTTCTGACTATGTGGGGGATGTACAGTGGCACCTCGACTTACGAATTTATTCTGTTCTGAATGCATGCTCTTAAGTCGAACTACTCTTAAGTCAGGGTACCTATCTAAAAATTGAAAAAATAAGTTAAAAAATAAAAAAAATTTGTAAGTTGAGCAGACCATATCTAAAATTTGTAAGGTGGCAGTTAAAACGCCAACAATTTTCTGCTCTTAAGTCGAATTGCTCTTCAGTCCAGCTGCTCTTAAGTTGGGGTACCACTGTATTCTGTAAAAATATTTCAAGTCAGGTTTGCTTAATGGCTTATTGGAGAGTTGTGTAACTTCAGAACCTGCAGTGAAAGGGGGCAGGCCCACAACCTCTTCCCAGATGCCTTCTTAGGCTTGCTGACCCACCCTCCCCAGAAAATGTTTCCATTTAATTTTGTTTAAATGTTTGGAAAGTTGGAAGGCATCAACACTCGGGACTCCAGTTCCTTAGTTCTCCTTTCCCTTGCCAAAAGTACATCTTTTACGAAGACAGGGGAAGAGCAGGGCAAATGGAAGATGCAGCAGGTAAGGCAAAGTGCCAGAGCTCTGCTGTTTTCCAGCCACCCAGCATGCTTTAAAATGGGGGGGCAGTTTGGGGTAAAGTTCAAGAAAGGGGAGTGGCTTGAGTTGATGGAAAGAGGGAGGAGCAGCAGGAATGCTAGAAAAGCCAGAAAGAAGGAATGGCCACTGGTGAGCAACCTGAAGATTGGAAGAGAGGGAAGTGTATTTGATGGATTTGATGGAGGGCAGCGAAGGACATGTAGAGCTTTGTTTATGCGGGAATTGTGAGATATAATAGGACATACTTTGGGATTGTTCCCTCTGCCCAACTTGGGGAAGTATAATTAGTTTAGGGGTGATTCAACAAAATCTGAACCACTTCACAAATTCAAATGTTTCCATAAGCCCTAAAGGGTTGGAGGCCTTGACTTTTGTTGTCCCCTTGCTTGTCTACAAATGCTCATGTTATATATTTACATAATTACACCTGCTGTAATTTGCATAAGGAAGTAAAAGGTAAATAGCCACATAACAGCAGCTTCATGTTCAGTGCTGCTGGGTGTGGACTTGGATTCACAGTGAGAGTAAATATTAGGACCGGGGACAACGTAGCATTTGCCAAATTTACTAGATGTTGTCCAGTGATCTTCTGGATTGTTTTTCAGCTCAAGAAATGGAACTAAACATTTAACTGTGGTTTTAAATGCCAGAATATTTTCTTATATGATATTGTACAGATGAGGGTCTGTCAGTGCAGAATGTTTTATTGTCTTGGTTGAAAGTACAGAAAGACCTGGTAAATATAAAAATTGAATTCTTAAGAATGAAAAAAGCCATTCAAGACAGTTATTCTTAAGTCAGCATATTTTTGGTGGACTACAGACTTTTGTTGCTGTAATTCTTACTGCCTATGGAGACTTCACATTAGGTGTCTCATATTTATCTGTTGAGAGTTGTTCACAGTGGTGATTTTGTGTACATTATTTGGAGGAATTAAAGATGTGATATTGATTGGCATGTTTTGGCCTACGGTGAGGATTGAGTGTACCATGATTTGCAACAGATATGGGTGGTCAAATAAACCTCAGTCTTAAAGCTTTAACGAAGGTAAAGTGAGACGCTGATTATAGTAAGAAATATAGTTCAGGAACTTGCAGTCTAGAAAATAATAGACCGGTTGTTGCATGCATGTGAAAATAGGTTAAGGTTAGTAAAATGAAAACTGTCAGACCTCGCTGGGAGAGGCTCTGCAAATGTCCTCTTACAAGTCAATTTAAAAGCAGACCTACAAAGCAAATCAAAGTCATTTTTTGTTTGCCGTACCTGACATTATCCCTATAAACTTGGGTTAATCCCTGAATGAAAGCAGACAATTAGTGACAAGCATTTCAGAATTTTTCAATAGGTAGTTTTGTTTGAATCCGGAGTAGGCGGTTGCCAAAGACATGTTATGGAATTGACTTTGTTCGCTGGACAGCTTGTAGAAAATGTCTTCATGCCACGTATTTAACAGTAGCATACTTTTAGGACAGTTCCAGAGAAATTTTCTATACCTCTTTCCCATTGTTCTCATACTCCTAAACAGATAAACAATTACAACTTGACAAAATGAAGAAGAGTTAGCCCAGCACCTTGAGGAAAAAAATAATGCATTAAAATAAAAGATGCAGAGGTTGCTGTTGTATGTCTGATCTCCTGCCAAACATGAATGCTTCATTAGGGCATGGGTTCGACTTTTAAGAATATGCTTAAGACCCAATGAACACATATCTCATAAATTTATCATTTTTGTAGCTCACGGAATGTAGAATTGGATCCTTTAACACTATTCAGAACAGTGAAAGCATTCTAGACTTGAGTTGAAATATCCCGAGGTAGCTGAGAAAACACAGGTAACATTGATTTCCTTGTCATGTTGAGGACTATTAAGTCTTAGTACATGCACAATGTAACGCCAGGTTAACAATTAGTATTTTTGAGGTTGTCTGGCTTCACCAGTGGCTAACCTGTCCTCCTCCTCCCTTGCCTTTGCGTACTGATTCTGTCATACAAATGCTAATGTTGTATTTTGTTTTTTTGTTCGAAGTAACGAAACAGTACTTCTAACACATTATTTGTTAGAAGGAAGAAGTGTAGGTGTGAAATTGCAAAACACCTCCTGGTTGTCTGTTTCCTTCTGATTGGCTTCCTCCTGCTGACATTTTAAGCGGAATGACACTGGATTTCTGCTTTGGTGGTCAGTGAGCCTGGCCTTTTATGAGGAAGAGGCTAAAGGAGCCCCCACACATTCCATTGTTGAAGGCCTCAAGAGAGAAGCCATTAGGCTATATAGCAGACCCCGTGCATTTTAAGTTGCAGGCAAACATAAGGGACTTCCACTAGGCCAGTGTTTTGGACCGCAATTCCCAGAATTCCAAGCCTAGATTGCCAATGACAAAGGACTGTGGGAGTTGTGGTCTAAAACATCTGGAGTGCCGAAGGTTTGCCATCACTGCACTAGGCTTTTGCAGTCTTGTTTTTCTTCTTTCTTACCCTATCATAAACCTCTTTGTGTGTGTGTGTGTGTGTGTGTGTGTGTGTGTGTGTGTGTGTGTGTGTGTGTGTGTGTGTGTGTGTGTGTGTGTGTGTGTGTGTGTGTGTGTGTGTGCGCGTGTGCGTGTGTGTGCGCGCACATGCCTACTTGCCTGTCTATGGATTTTGAGTGCTTCACTTCAGGATGCCAGGGTCTCTCCAACCTAACCTGCCTTTCCACTTTTATTTATTTATATTTATTTATTTTTGCATTTATATACCGTTCCCATTTCCCAAAGGAACTCGGGGCAGTTTCTTTTTTCCTTGTTGGTGTGATAGTACTCCTGCCACGATAGCAGTCTGCTGTGCCTCCCTCCCTGTCTGCTTCATATATGTTTTTTTACCCTTTCACGTGATAAGGGGACCCAAGGGGACTCACTATATTAAAAGGAATAGAGTTTAAAACATCATAAATTAAAGCATTAAAGAACAATTAAACAATATGCAAATTAAAATACAATTGGATCATTAAAACAAGTGAACATAAAAACTATCTAAGGAAGCATTCAGGGATTCGGTCATGGCTGTTGAATGTGATCAAATAATTCTGACAAAAATAACGTCCGTGGCAATTTTTGAAAAGTAAAACAAACGCACACTCCTGCATCTTGCTCAGATGCAATTCTTCCCCTAACATATATACAACATTAAAATTGGCGGACTATCAGCAGAGTCTGATACCATAAAAAAGAGAAAGGTTCTACTTAATGAGGCGAAGATCCTTCAGCCCTCTTAATAGTACTCCTACAGACTTTCTGTGATAGTTTATAGTATCCATAGTTCCGTCCAGTGGACTTTTGTAAGTTGTCAGTGCTTCAGACTTGAGGCTACTAATTGTTACTCAAAAGCAGAGATGCCTAGGAATGTGCTACAGTGGCTGAATTGGACTGGGAGAACGGACTGACTGATGAAGATGAACGGGATATTTAGTGTTTTGAGAATCATAGAAACTACAGTATATCATGAAGTATATTTTTGGACACAACTGCTATAGGAATAATGGATATAGTGATAAAATAGCTGAAAAGCTGGTAATTATTAGGGATGTGAATTTGCCCCAAAACAGTATTTAATTTGGACCTATTCAAAATACATCCTTTGAACGCTGCCCAAGTTGGCTGTCATCTGGGTTATGAATCCCAGGCGTCATTCTTCTCATTGACTATCACAGGAAATTTTAAAAAGGCGATGTCTTTAAACAGCTGTTAAACTGAATGCCGTTTGTTGCGTTACGAATCACACGGGACACAGAGTTTCGGGGTGCAATATCTGGTGCTCAGGGCAGCATTCCTGTTTGTCTGTCTGTCAGGGTTCCATGGATGTTTGTGTGTCTCTCTGTGTCTGCCTCGGCTGCGTGCATGTGAGATTGATGATGATTCTCCCTTCTGTGTGGTGATGATTCTGCCTCTGAGCCTCCTGCTCCCTGAGCCTTCTCTTCCCTGAGCCTTCTCTTGCTGCTGCCTGAGCCCCAGTCTTTATTAGAGAGTCAGCACAATAGATACAGACAAACATTCCTCCGTGGGGGGAAAGAATGCAAGCCTTATGTGTGAGACCATAGTAAACACATAGACAATGGTCAGGGGAAATAGGTTCCACAGGTGGGGGGGGAATGCTCCCTAGCTAGTGAGGCATTACTGATAAGGGGCTTCCTTGGGCCTGAGCAGATGTATCCTGATATCCTGGTTATCTGCCCTCCTGACCTATGCTTAGATCAGCATCAGCTTAGCTGCACCTGGGTGCCTGCTCAGCCCTGGGGATTTCTGGGAAATCCAGGTCCTCAGCTTCCTCTAGGTGCGCTTTTGTGCTCTGCCCATTTCTTGGGGTACAGAGCTATCGGGGTATGAATATGAAATCCCCACATCTCTCCCTTTCCTTTTAATTAAGAGAGTGCCGGCAAGAGCTGTGACCCTTTTGCATACCAGACAGGAGGCACAGGTGTAAACCTAAACAGACCAGAAATCAGGCACTCATCTGGTGCTCAAGCCATGCAGACCTTGAAAGCCTGGCACCCTGAGGTCTTTTGCCCCAGGGGCCTCATTGCTTGGCCCAAGAGGAAACTCAGCTCCTTATGTAGGAGGGAGTGACATGCCTCTGGCAAGACAAGCTTCATATATCTGGGCTGAGATGTGAGAATTATGCCCTAAAATGTGAGATGTCTTATGGCTGTGCATGAGAGTTGCTGTGGTGACACTCCATGGCCATTTCCTCCCCCTCCCATGCTCATTGTGAGAGCACTAAGCTAGTGCATGGCATAAATCATTGGCTGTGATGTGTTATCTAATGTGGGGACCCCTCTGGAATGTTGGCTGCATTCTTTCTCCCACCGAGTTACACAGCACCCGATATTCATATAACTTTCAGAGATATAAACTTGAGCTCCTCATAACTTGCAATAAGAAATGAACTGGCATAATAAGCATGATTGTCTCCCAAAACCCAAAAGGTACATAGGCATAATCTAGCATACAGATATACATGCATTTAGCAAGAACACTGATAGCGTAATAGAAAACAGTTGCTTCTCATAGTAGGATAGCAATCAATAAGCAGTACATGAATACCTTTGTGGCTAAGAGGTAATGCATAGCAAGAAGTTCCATGACATGTGAATATTTTCCAAATACATGAATACATGAGAATACATAAGTAAGCAGGATCTGTCTGTGCTAGGGACTTACATTTTTGTGGAGGAAGTGTGAAAGACTACCTAACTATATTTCTTCTCTGCTTCAATGGATGGCTGTTTGCTGAAAAGTCTTTTTAAGAGTCCTTTTGCTAAAAGTTCATGGGTCTGGGAAATGTCTTCTTCTTCTGGTGGTGAACCGATTCTGCTTGGCATGAATGTTAACAACAGCTCCCAGATTACCCATAGTCCATAAGCCTTTGCAGTTGAGAAAATGAGGAATGTATGAGGAATGGGAAT
This sequence comes from Phrynocephalus forsythii, assembly GCA_029282475.1. Lineage (NCBI taxonomy): Eukaryota > Metazoa > Chordata > Lepidosauria > Squamata > Agamidae > Phrynocephalus > Phrynocephalus forsythii. The sequence continues at coordinate 9,450,575 of JAPFRF010000002.1, read as the reverse complement.
ATTCCTTAAATGTCCTTCTGGAATCATTCTGCTGGTAAACTTTGAACTGCCATGGAAGGCATACCTGTGAGAATATTTATCTTTCTCTCAGGGTACATATAGGTATAATTAAAGTCAAGCCTTGCTTGAAGAGGCTTGAAGGGGGGGCATTTCTCCCCCTTCCTTTCTAATTCTTTTTGGCTGTTTTGTTGTAAATTTGAAACTCATACCCTGAGAGGAAGGTTTTTTCCCTGCTTGATTTTTGGAGGCAAAAGGAACATGCATTAGTGATGATTTTTATACATTTTTAAACCCTGTTGATTGCTTGTGCCCAAAAAATGTAAGGCATATGGGATTTGTAGTATTTGCTTCCAACTCTGAAAGATGCCTCTGCTTGCTGACTTGTAATTACAACCCACAGGAAGGTGATAAGCTAGCTTTGTGTATACAATGTCTCTAAAGATAACAGTCTACCCTTCCTAGCAAACTGATAACCATTCCATGTTTCCTGCTATCTTGCATGCTTGTGCGAGTGAGATGGATCAAACCCATATAATTCCTTTTTACCCCATGAGAATAGTGGACAGATTAGATCTTTGGGACATTTTCCTTCTAAAGGAGCTTGAAATCCTCAGGAATCTTTCTCACAATTCCTGACTGACAACTGATACCTGCCTGCTTTCCAGCAAACTTCGTTCTCCAGCAAACTTTCTTATCCAAAACCTTTTTCCTCCCCTGCTTGCTTGCTTTCCAGCCCCCTTCCCCCCGCTCCCCGAGCTGCTTCCAGTCGATAGACAGAGAGGGGGAGAGAGAGAGAGAGAGAGAGAAGCATTTTTGATTCCTAAATTTTCCTGTAGCTTGCTAAAGAAGGTATGAGGGGAATTCTGGCTGCCTAAGCTTTCTGAGAGAGAAAATCTAAATTCTCCATGGCTTTGGAGAAAGATGAAAATCTCTTAGGGAAAAATAGGGTACAGATTTTTGAAAAAATTGGACTTTCTCCTATACTTGTACTGAGGGTGCCTGGCGTTTGCCAAAGCAGACGGAAGGCTGGCCTTTAACTTTGTCCTTTTGAAAAGAGGTCTATCTTTGGGATTCCCTCTCTGGGCAAATCTGCTTTGGTCCAGCCCAAGGCTGAACTCTGCATTTGCTCTGAAGCTGGCTGCTTCTGATTCCTGAGGTGCCTTCCCTGGGAAATGGAATCCTGAGCTTTAAATGGTTTCAAGGCTTGCGTTACTGAGCCATGGACAAATTTTTGGCCTCTCTGCATTTCTTTGGGAAATCTTGCCTCATGGCTTGGCTCTTTGCTGCAAGAAAGTGACTGCCTTTGGGGCATCTCCTTGCCTTTTGGAGATACATTTTCTGGCAGGACAAAATTTTTCCCCTCTTGCTTCTGGGGTTTGATGAGATCTTCCTGAGTGTCATTTTGCCCTGTGCTGAGACCATTCTTGATGGAAATTTTTGATCTTAGAACAACGGTCTCAGCACGGGGTTCCCTTTTTTCCTCCACCAATTCCTGATTGTGGGACACTGTTCCTAACTGCAGGTCACTAGGTGGAAAAATTAAGGGACATCTGAAAATCTGTGGGGAGAAGTGAAGCGGGCATTTCCATGCGTCCCCAGTGCTGCTCTGCTCTATCACCTGCATTCTGCTTGCCAATCCTGGAATTTTCTGCCTGAATCTCCGTTCCTGCTACTGGTTTCTGACCCAGGGGTTGCCCAGACTCTGCTCTAGCCTGTAGATTCCTTCCTACTGCTGGTTCCCAACCCAAAGGCTGTTGTGACTCCCAAAACTCTATCTGGGACTCTTGGCTTTCCCAAGGCTTTCCCTGCCCCCCTGATCCCACCTTAGGGACTGTGGGCAAAGGCTGTACTATTACTGGCATGCTTTTGCTCCGAAAATTAGCTGACCCACTGAATTCATTTCGCTCTTCAACCGAGAAGAACGCTCCCATCTCACCTTTGGGATCCCCTGGGGAGGATGTCTGGACGCGTCTCGAAGCCTTTTCACAGGCGTAGGGAGATGAGGATGGGCCACATTCGTGCCGTCTGGCCTGGAGCCTGGTCCTTGTGCCTAGTGGTTCCTCTGCATCTGCCTTGCTGCAGGAGATGGCATCTGTGTTGCCTTCTGGGAATCACGTCTGCTGTTGCCTTGGGGAATCACGTCTGCCGTTGCCTTGGGGAATATGAATCACACGGGACACAGTTTCGGGGTGCAATATCTGGTGCTCAGGGCAGCATTCCTGTTTGTCTGTCTGTCAGGGTTCCATGGATGTTTGTGTGTCTCTCTGTGTCTGCCTCGGCTGCGTGCATGTGAGATTGATGATGATTCTCCCTTCTGTGTGGTGATGATTCTGCCTCTGAGCCTCCTGCTCCCTGAGCCTTCTCTTCCCTGAGCCTTCTCTTGCTGCTGCCTGAGCCCCAGTCTTTATTAGAGAGTCAGCACAATAGATACAGACAAACATTCCTCCGTGGGGGGAAAGAATGCAAGCCTTATGTGTGAGACCATAGTAAACACATAGACAATGGTCAGGGGAAATAGGTTCCACAGGTGGGGGGGGAATGCTCCCTAGCTAGTGAGGCATTACTGATAAGGGGCTTCCTTGGGCCTGAGCAGATGTATCCTGATATCCTGGTTATCTGCCCTCCTGACCTATGCTTAGATCAGCATCAGCTTAGCTGCACCTGGGTGCCTGCTCAGCCCTGGGGATTTCTGGGAAATCCAGGTCCTCAGCTTCCTCTAGGTGCGCTTTTGTGCTCTGCCCATTTCTTGGGGTACAGAGCTATCGGGGTATGAATATGAAATCCCCACAGCCGTTTAAAATGATTGCTATTCTTTCTGAAGCGTAAGTTTCTGCTTAGAAATCTGCCAAGTTTTTGAAGACTGTGCACAGTAAATGTTGTGCTAGGGCAGCCTCTGTAGTTTGGGGGGAGGTGATGAATGCTTTTTAATGTCCTCCCCAATTTTAAGTGATCTGTATGAAAATGGTACACAGTATATCATAGAGGCACGCCTTTCAAGGAAGCTGTGGAATTGCCAAGTAGGGAAATAAAACTGAAGAAACGTATTTGAATACTTGTATGTGTTTTTCTGCTCACTTCTCATCCAATGACAGGAAGTAGATTAAAATATGCAGGAGACAGTGCCAGATGATCCTGTGGCTGAGACAGGAAATGGTTTTATAAGCAGGCGACCAGTGTAACAGCATCCTAAGTACTAATCAGTAGAACAGTTTAAACAGAACTGTCCACTAATTGACAAAATTAATTAAACAAAAAATGGCTTGACAGCTCAGTGGTGTAGGTCTCTGGCTGTGGAGCCAGAAGCTGGAGGTTTGATTCTCCTCCACTGGCCTCCTTAAGAAGGACTGGACTTGACATTTAAAACAGTTTTGTTGTAGGCTATTAATCTGAATTTTTTTCCCTAGGTAGAAATTGAAGGATGCTGTGATGGTTCATCTTCCCATTTCTTCCACAGTAATTTTAAGAATACAGTAACACTTTGGTTTATGAGCATAATTGGTTCCGGAAACATGCTTGTAAACCAAAACACTTCTATATCAAACCAAATTTCCCCATAAGAAATAATGGAAACTCAGATGATTCATTCTGGGATCCCATAGACCACATACTCTACATACAAAATGCCAAAACTCACAAAAGAAGTTGGCTGGAAGTCCAGGTCCACACCATGGTTTAGGGACCTGGCTGCGGAATCTGCTCTGTTTGGGATTAACTGGATTTTACTCTGTATTTTTAATGTGACAATAATAAAATGCAATTTTGTAACCCTATACACATTTGACGAGCTGCCCCATGACTAGAAATTGTTTAAAAATGAGAATGTTGAAAACATATTAAATAAAAATAAAATGCTAACCTTTGAAAATGTTCCTGGTAGGCCTCTCTATTCCTCTCTCCTCCCTCTGATTTGGAGGCTTGCCTGAGATGGAACGTTCCAGACAATCATCCACAATCCAGCAGGGGGAGGGAAAGCCCCCATTGGCTCACTTACGATCATGTGACCTGCTCCAGTGCTTGTATATCAAGACATTGCTTGATGCAAGGCAAAGGTTAGAAGAAACATTTGCTTGTCTTGCAAAATGCTCTTAAACCAAGTGACTCTTAAACCAAGGTATTACTGTAGTTTCATAGTTGGCTGCGGCCATGATTTTTCCTGCCCATCTGCTGTATAGGTATTACACATCAGGGAAGATAGTAAAAAAATCCTTCACAAATGTGACTCTTCTAGTAAAAGAATTTTTTTAATCTTACTAAAGTGCCATTATCCTGCCTCTAATGTATAATATTCCAAATAGAATTTGTAAATTACCTTTGATGGTAATTGTAGAAAGCACTTGCTGTATTTCTGTCCACCCCATATAGATCACACTAAATGGGCTTTTTCCCTCTTTTATTAGGAGTTGCTGGACAAATATTTAATAGCTAATGCAACAAATCCAGAGAGCAAGGTATTCTACCTGAAGATGAAGGGAGATTACTTCCGATACCTTGCAGAAGTTGCCAGTGGAGATGACAGAAAACGTAAGCTCCCTGTTCTTTAAAACCCCTGCTTTTCAATAATGATAAATGTATTGGAATAAGAACATGCGGTGTGGAGATCATGCTGAGACCTGGCAGGTTCTCCAGCTTCTTCCTCTCATTGGTTCGTTATCTTTCTCCACAGAGACAATAGAAAATTCACAGGCAGCTTATCAGGAGGCATTTGACATCAGCAAGAAGGAGATGCAACCCACACATCCAATTCGCTTGGGCCTAGCGCTTAACTTTTCAGTGTTTTACTATGAGATCCTCAACAACCCAGAGCTGGCTTGCACACTGGCAAAAACAGTAAGTTGTCTTGGGTTGTATGTGGGAAAGCTGGCTTGAATTAAACCAACAGAACTTGATAACCTCTTTACCTGCCTATATTCTTGGATGTTGAATTTTAAAAATACATTCGGGTATGTTTCTTAGGGGTAGATGGTGCACCCTGTTTCTGCTGCCTTCTGATATTGTATGTAACTTGCTCAATTTTAAAACATTTTACTTGGAGGTGGGTTGTTAATTATTAATAATGTTTTTAATGACTTTTATAGGCTTTCGATGAAGCCATTGCAGAACTTGATACTCTGAATGAAGACTCATACAAAGACAGCACTCTCATCATGCAGTTGCTTAGAGACAACCTCACAGTAAGAGATGCATATTTCTACAATAACTTTGGATAAGTGTTCCCATATATTTAGCCTGGGCTTTTGTAAGGAGCATTAAAACACCTGTGACCTGAGACAGCTACTAATTAGACATAATCTCAATTTGTATCTCAACGTGTAGCCTGCATACTGTCATTAAAAACTGTAAACCGCCCAGAGACTACTTGAAGTGGTATAGAGTGGTATATAAGCAGAACACTTTGCTTTCTAAAGGTGTTTTTCATGGCGAAAATTGAAAGTACATTACCACTTATGCTTAATTTTGGAGGTGAAATTACCAGGATCTTTGGTTATGGTACTTTATTTTAGAACCAAAAAGTTGGCTAGTAGATGCCCTTCTGTGGGTCATTGCTTCCCCACTCAGTGGGGAATACCTCAGTGGGGTATGGACTTAGTATGGACTCAGTGCCATACCAAATTGTTTTGTATCATGACACTTCTGAAGGTGAGGATAGATTAGTTGTCCGTTTTGTATGTGGTGTCTACATTAATTTGTTTGTTCTTTTTAGCTATGGACATCAGACAGCGCAGGAGAAGAATGTGATGCTGCAGAAGGTGCAGAAAACTAAATTGCATACAGAATGTCATTATCCTTCTGAAGAAATCTTTTTACACGTCTCATTCCTTATAGCTCCACTTGGATTTCCTATAGCAAAGAGAATCCATCCATGTGTATGGAAATCAATTTATAGTCTTTTCACACTGCAGCTTTGGGAAAACTCCATTCCTTGATTTGTGTTTGTCCTGGCCTTCCTGGTGTGCGGTTACTGCTGTAGAAAAGTATTAATACTGGCTTAATTTCATATAGACATAAGTAATTTCCAAACACTTATGTAGTGGAATAAAGTTTTCTGTTATTTAAAAAAAAAGACATTTGAACCAGTTCCTACAGCTGTTGTATTTAAGTCATGAAAATACAGTTGATGCAGCTCAAGATTGTTCAGCACAGTTCAATGCCCCACATTCCTTTTTCTGCAGGGGTTATTTGGTGAATTTGACTTCATGTGCTACTGTGTATTTTTTTGTAGGATTTGGGAATATTGGGCCAAAGGGGAAGCGTAACAGAAATGCTTCTTACACGTGTATACAGCAGAAGCTACTGAGTGTCTAAATACAGGGACTTTTCTTACTCTTCAGTTGCTGCTGTTCAACTGCTATACCCTCCCAATAAAAATTCACTTACACTCCTGGTCTCTGTAGTTCTGGTGTTCACTTGATTATGTATTAGAAGCAGCATGTTACTGCCAGAATACAGGGAGTGCCTTTTTGGCAGACTAAATTGCATGTCATTTGTTAACACTGGAATGGGGGTGGGGGGGGGAGAGGTCACATGTCCAAAGTATGAAACTTTTCCATGCAGATTTGTGCACATGTATGAAGGTGTCAAGTTCGTCCAGTGATTCGTTCCGTAGATAGATGGACCACTATTGTGTGTTGCTAATCATTGATTGTAGTCCCCCCCAAAAAAAAGCCTTGTGAAAATGTTAATGCCCTATGTAACAAAAATAACATTAAATAAAATTACGTTTTATAAACCACTAAACTGTTGCTTTGTAACATTTGCATGTAGCTTCCCCTGGGATAGGTCTTCTGTCTTTACAGTTTACTATCTTAGAAAGACTTCCACAACAATTAAGTTTCTCTCAAGTGTGCAATTCTTTGGTGCAGTGCATGAAACAATTGCTAAAAACTGCTAGTAGTTGCATACTGGAACACAGTCTTAACACCAGAGCATGTATCCTTCACCCTATACTTAATTACTGTTGTTGTTGTTTTTTCTCCCTAATTTTTAGAGGTATGTATGTGTGGAAAAAAATAGTCGCACATACATACTGCGGAAAGGTCTGGAGGTCTCTGTGGCGGGAGCCTCCAGGGCCCCCACCCCTTGGCATGTCCCAGGAACTAGTACCGAGAGACATCTTCCAGGCTGGGCTCAGCCTCTGTTGTGTGTGTGGTGGCGGCGGCTTCTTCTGTTGTTGCTGACTCCTCCTCAGACGTGGCCATCTTCTCCTGGCGGCTGAGAGGAACGTGCCCCAGTTCAGACCAGTCCGCTCCCTGGGCCCTCTGCTTCCCCTTCCCGGGGAGGGGCCAGCCTGCCATTGCAGCTCTCTGTAGTAGCTCCTGGGACATGCTGAGGGCTGGGGGCCCTGGAAGCTCCTGGTGGCCGCTGCCACTGCAGAGACCTCCGGACCTGTGGTGGCCGCTGTGGAACCCCCTGCTGCAGCCCATGGCTCCCTTTGAGGGAGGAAAGGAGCCATGGGCTGCAGCCGGGCCGGGGGCGGGGGGGGGGTAGTGGTACAGCGGCTGCCGCCAGGTCTGGAAAGCTGTGTTCGCTCTCTCTAAGACACACAGACATTTCCCCATTTGGGGGTGTGTGTGTCTTACAGAGGCAAAAAAAATATGGCAATCTCAGTGCTACTTCTGGAAGAATTACTCATAGATGTCAGTATGACAGCAGCTACAAAATACCAACTATCACTTCCTGTTCAGACTTATCCATTATTAGCTCATACGTACTAAAGCTTTGGATTTTCCTGATGAATGTGATGGACCTGGTTGGAAAAACAAGAAAATGACTAAAGCCATGCTCATTTTCAGTTTGGTACTGTGACCTCTGAATGATCATAAATATTTAAGGATTTATATATAAGTCACAATGTATTTGCATTTAAGCTTTTTTTTTAAAATAAACTTTTATTTTTCCCCAAGAGAAACAAAATAAAACAAACACATCAGCCCCATACTGAGCCCCTCAGGGACCACTCCTTAATACATTGTGTGTACACACACACACAGTATTTTATAGTAACATTCCATTCATCTTTTAAAAGGCCCCTCATTTCCAGATATATCTATATTCGTGCCCTATCTTTTATCTTTTCCCCTTATTCAGTACAGCATTTACAAACCATCCTATATCTCATTAAATATATTGATCTTTATTGTTCCTTTTCAGAAGTTAATTTCAGATGTCAATTAATTTTTAATCACAATATTCCCCAAATGTTCTTGTTCCATTCATGCAATTGGGAAATCTAGTTTTTCCATTTTTTTGCTATAATCGAGCAGCAGTTATATTTAAAACAATTTATTTACATTATTATTAACAGTAATGCTATTCTTGGTGATGCTTCAATGTTGACTTCTAGTATTTCTCCTTGATTTCTCTAAAAACGTGCCCCCAAACCCTTTGTACAGTAGCACTGTCCTTCATATTCCCATAAATGCAGGTATTTACTCAATTGTTTATTACACATCCACCACACCTTACAATATTTATAATATTAAATTTTGTTGGTATTAGGTACCATCTCCACCTTGTTTTATAACCATTTACTTTTATCCTGCCTGGCATGCGTTTCCATTTAAACAAAGGTTTGCTTTTCAAGGCTGGTTATTCCATCAGTAGTGAAGGTATAATGCAAATATCTCTTGGTGTTTAGACTATAAAATTTGTAGATCTCCTTGAGAGGAGATGAGAGCTTGGGATAACAGTTGAAATGGGAGTCTATTCCTCCTACTTGTTCGACCGAGTACAGGTGCTGTTTGTAGCCTGAAACATGTTTTAGAGATGGCAGCAAGTTGAAACATAGTTATGACAGGCCAGTAGCTTCTAAATTGTGCAAGTGTTTCACCCCTTTCTTGAGAAACCCTCCCACATCTTTACCGTCATTCAACCCCCCCACTTTTAAAAATGAAATCAATTTGTTTTAATTTCAAAGCGGGGTATTGAGTCAGCGTGTATGTGCATGTATGAGAAACAGGTGGTGGTGGGGCGGAGAAGCCTCTTATTTTTATAGAAGGGATGGTCCCAACTATATTTTTTTTTAAAAGAGAAAGGAAGAAATGCCAGCCAAAAAAAAAAAAAATATGATTGCTCCCACTTCTGCAAGAAAGGGATTTTAACGAAGATATATCACTTTGGGAAACCCTAAAGAAAGGAAGGGGAAAAGCACCTCCCAACAACAAACCTTCAGGAGGTGGAAAGCCGCGGCCTGCCTCTTCTGCAGTGGGTGCAGTCAGCAGCCGAAAAGGTAGGACGGTGATCAGCAGCAGAGGTGGCATTGATGGTACAGTACTGCTGCCATGTCAAGGGGTGACCACATTTTTATGCAAATACGGTAGGGAGTCACTAGTTACTAGTTTTCCAGTAGTGATGTGTGGAAGTGAGAGCTGGACTGTAAAGAAGGCTGATCGCCGCAGAATTGATGCTTTTGAGCTGTGGTGCTGGAGGAGAGTCTTGAGAGTCCCCTGGATTGCAAGGAGATCAAACCTAGCCATTCTGAAAGAAATCAGCCCCGAATGTTCACTGGAAGGACAGATTTTGAAGCTGAGGCTCCAGTACTTTGGCCACTTCATGAGGAGAGAGGACTCCCTGGAAAAGGCCCTGATGCTGGGAAAGATGGAAGGCAAAAGAAAAAAGGACGGCAGAGAATGAGATGGTTGGAGGGTGTCATCGATGCAACCAACATGGATTTGACCAAACTCTGGGAGGCAGTGGAAGATAGGAAGGCCTAGTAAGCTCTGGTCCATGGGGTCACGAAGATTCGGACATGACAGCGACTGAAGACAACAAGTTATTTGTGTGTTATAAAAGAGAGTCCTAATTTGGAAGGGCTCCACATTTGTACACATCCTCATGCCAGTATGTCAGCTGAGATAGAAATCAGAAAAACAATGTTTTTAAAGAGAGATGGGACTTTAACATTGTTAATTACTAGAGCTAGCTTCCCTGTGGCAAACCAATCTACCCAACATGCAACTCATTACATTGCCAGGGACTGCTAGAGGTCAAAATTTGTTCAGGGGAATAACCATTTTATACCCATAAGGTAGTGTCTGAATCTAATGCTTTATATATTTCACCACGTGGGCTCTCGTGTTGTAGGTAGATCATTCTACTTCAAAGGAGAATGCGGGTACTAGACATGGATGCCCAGCATCACATACCATGAACTATTGTGTAAATATGCAAGGAGACTGTCTCATTGCTAGTCCTAACTAAGAGCAGACGCAATTGCTGAATGAGAAATTAACATTTATGTGAGTCACACTAAGTTTGTTTTAAGTTGTGGCTAGCAACAGAATACTGGCAACAAGTGACTGAATGTCCAAAATGTCTACTCAGATGTGGTCCTCCAAATGTTACCAGATTGCACCTTCTTGATCCCTCATCTTTGGCTATGTTCCCTGGCACTACTGGGAGCTGTAGTCCAACAACATCTTCAGAATAAGGAAGTTAATCTTCATAAGTGACAGGTGCCTACCACCAGGCAGGTCTGTGGCTTGTTCTGTTTTAATCTTGTTGAACCTACTATAGGTAGCATGAAAGAGCATCCTGTTTCATTTTACCTCCCCATTCTTAATATTCCCGCAGTAACCACATTTTCTATTCCCTTTGTTTCAGGATCATTGGGGCTTTATATCAGTTTCCCCCTTTGTGTTTTGCATTTTTCCTTTGCTCCTATTTTATATTTCCCATTTAACAGAAAGACAGGCAATTTGAATAGGTGGAACCTGAAATGAAAAATCTCTGTGTATTCTCATGTGGGTAGAACCTAAAGGCTTGTCTATACTTTTTACATGCTTCTTTGCAGGCCATGCAAGCACAAATATAGGGAAGCCTCCTGCTATACAATGTTCCTTCAAAAAAAACACTATAGAGCCAGCCTTCAGGGATTACTTGTAGCAAAGGATGCTGTGTACCGCGTAATGGCCAGGATGGCCTTTCCCTCTTGGATTTTTGACAGCCATAGATTGCAAGAGGCAAAGAGGATAAAAATCAATTATTTATTTTTTTTAATTTAAATCACAATTTCAATCAATTTTATTTAAGTCATTAACAAAACCAATTTTTTTTAAAATTGTAATTTATATCATTTTTGTTTTAATTTAAATCAAATCCATCCTGAAGAACATAAAAAAATTGTGGGACTTTATGGGCTGATATTTCAGTGGAAGTTTCATGGACTGTAAACTACTTTCTCAGGGACGCCGAGTACAATATTTAACTAAAGGTTTTCATGGGCTCTAGATGTCTGAGTAAGTAATGACAAACTGAAAGGTAGACATGCAGATCATGAACTCTCAAAGTGCTTTTACTAACTATGTGGTAATCCATTGTAAATAATGCTATTTTTTCTTCCAAAATCATGAGCTCTATCTTCATTTGGTTCCAACAACCACATTTTTCTTACATGTGATGAAGCATACTGACCAGCCACATCTTCAAAAACCGTAATAAAAAGTACAATGGACCCTCGTATGTTTGTATAACATAAAATCTGTACAACATAAAAAATTCCAGATATAGGGGAAATTTGCTTAACAGAATTGTCTATGGGGCGAATCCATACAACATAATTAGGCATTACTCTGTTTTTAGTGCATTCCTATGTGAAATTTGTGTAAAGGAAAATTTGCTTGACATAATTTCATTGGGAACCAAATTCCTTTATACAAGGTACCACTGTATTTTCTTAGTCCATGCTCCAACTAAGCAAGAACTGTAGCTCTTTTCTACCTCTTTATTTTGATTTTTTTGTTTTGTTAACATATGTTATTTTGAATGACTTCAAGCCGGCCACTGAGATAGCTGAATTATGTCACTTGCAATCTTGTAATGTATCCAAAACCAGGCAATGGAACAAGAGCTTTCTTTAGGGAGGAAAGACAAATGTAGCAATGCTGCCCAAGTCTCAGCAATGCTGGTGAGGGCTGGTATGTGCAGCAGTGCTTTTGCTTATGGCTGCCCCACCCCCCAGATGTATCTTGAAGATAATACAAATACATAATACATCCAGTGTGTGCCAATGACCGAACGACTTCATCAAACCATTCACACCATTAATCACCGGATTTACGCACAATTCACAATGACAAACAGATCGCGGTGCCTCCTTTCTGTTAGTTCCAGTGCTGTTGTAGTCCGTCTTGTGCAGAGTGAACGTGGAGCTGAAGAAAGATTTCGATGCTTACCACAACACTGCTGGCAACCAGTTTGTACTGCTGGCTTTGTAAAAGAGGTACCTTGCTAAAAAACAGGAATGGGAAACCGTCTTCAGGGTAGGAAATGGAAGCTGTTAACAATAAGCAACCCTGCAAACCTTCCTGTCCAGGCAACAGGGAAATGCAAGGCAATGAGAAGCAATAATGGGAAACCTCCTCTCTCAACTGATCCAGTCCCTGAGAGAAAGCAACCCTTTAATAGTAGTTTTATAGAGGAAAAGGCAGCCCCCCTTCCACTCCAGGCCCCTCTTTGCCCTCCCCCAAAGCAATATTCTAACTACATACTCTACAGTACAGTGGTACCTTGTATAAAGGAATTAATTCGTTCCCAATGAAATTATGTTAAGCAATTTTTCCTTTATAAAAATTTCCGATAGGAATGCATCGAAATCAGAGTGATCCCGTTTTTATGTTGTACAGATTCGTCCCATAGGCGATTCTGTTAAGCAAATTTCCCCTATCTCCGGAATTTTTTATGTAGTACAAATTTTGTTATACAAAATTGTTTGTTATACAAGGGTCCACTGTACTGTGTTTATAAGCTATGGCGGTTACAAACAGCAGTTCTGCCTGATATAAAACCCCGCCAAATTGGTCAGCTTTAAGGAATACAGCTGCAGCTTTGTTCAAAAGCAGAGGCTTTATTTAATGAATGTGAGCCACTCCAATCTCCAAAGAAGAGGGACGTATCCTTGAGGCCACTGCTCTCACCAGGGAAACCAGAGCCATTTACACCTTCTGTTTTCCAGTGGCCCTGTTGCCCGATGGGCAGTCTCTAAATGCAATTAAATAAATATCGCTTCTTACACCCTTTGGCGGAATGTTAAGACTCTGCTGCTGACCATTCGCAAGGTACTCATTATTGGCCAGCCAAAAAAGCAACCTTGTGTGTTTCCAGACAGCATCGGGCAGGGGCGCTGGTGCTTCATTGAACAAGATTTGTGGGGAGAACTACCGGTAGAACCTGACTTTTGAATGTGAATTAACAAAAGAACCCGGCGAGCACTTCTCTGATGATGAGTTTTAGGGCCTCTGTGTTTTGTGGTGGCACAATAACCCCTATCTCTGCGGGGCTCAGCCTCATGGCTACGTGTACAGCAGTGTCCAAACTTTGGCCCTCCAGATGTTTTGGACCACAGCTCCCACAGTCCTTTGTCATTGGCAATAATGCAGGCTTGGAATTCGGGGGGGGGGTTGTGATCCAAAACATCTGGAGGGCCGAAGTTTGGACACCCCCCTGGTGTACAAGGTCGAAACCGAACTTACATTTATAATTTTGGGTGGTCTAAAAAACAGTGGTTGTCAACCTGTGGGTCCCCAGATGTTCCTGGACTACAACTCCCAGAAATCCTGGCCAGCTCAGATAGTGATGAAGACTTCTGGGGGTTGCAGTCCAGGAGCATCTGGGGACACACAGGTTGAGAACCACTAGTCTAATAGAAAAGGACCTTTGACTACTTAAAAGGCTACAAGGGCTTCGGCGGTTTTGTTTTGGGGTTGTTGTTTTTTTTTTTTTTTTTTGCCCCGCTTTTTTCGTCCGCAGGAGGCAAAAGCTGCCAGCCGCCTCTTGCCTGCCCGCCTCAAAAGGCGCCCGAGCTCCAGCGGAACAAAACAGAACAAACGGGAGTCCTCCCCCACCCCCCCCGCCCCCGCTGCTGCTGCCGCCGCAGTGGTGCATCTCTTTTTTTTTTTTCGCCCGAGGTCTATGGGCGACTCCCTCCGCGCCCTCGTTCGGAGCGTTACAAGATGGCGCCCGGCCGCCCGCCGTACCCATAATGCTCCGCGCCTGCCCCAAACAAGCCGGGCTGCTCTTCCGGACTCGGGCGGTGGGAGCTGAAGAAACGGTGGCGGCCGCTGGTTTCCTCCTCCTTCCTTATGTGAAAGAAAGGCGGCGGACGGGAAGGACGGACGGACGGAAGGAAGGCCTCGGCTGGCCGGCCGTCCTTCGCTCACCCCGGGAGGGACCATGCGGGGGTCCCTTCGGCGCCGCCCGCCCTTCCCGGCTCTCCTCCTCCTCCTCCTCGGGCTCCTGCTGGCGGCGGCTGCTGGCGGCGGCGGTGTCCGGCGTGCCGGAGCAAAGGGCGCCGAGGCTCCCGTCCCGCCCGTCCCTCCATCCCCGCCGAGAGCGAGGCGAGCACGGGGCGCCCAGATACGGTGAGCCCCTGGAGAAAGAAGGGGGTGGGGGGGTGGGGGTGAGCGCTTGCCTTGCCTTGCCTTGCCGGTCCCCCGGGGCCAGGGATGCGCGGGAAAGGGAGGGAGGGAGGGAGGGAGTGGGGGGGGGGGGGGAAGGCGAGCCCACCAGCGAGCGGACCGGGGCTGGCAACAAGGGGGGTGGCGGCGGTGGCGGTGGCGGTGGGGGGAAATGGGGGCTCCTGCCCTGAACCCCTTTCGGATTCTGTGCGCCTCCTACAGCCCTTTGGGTGGGTGTCTCTACTTTCGCGCTGTTGCCCCGGGTGTGTCTGGGTGGGCGTGGAGTTGCCCCGTTGTTGCCCCACTGTTGCCCCGGGTGTGTCTGGGTGGGCGTGGAGTTGCCCCGCTGTTGCCCCACTGTTGCCCCGGGTGTGTCTGGGTGGACGTGGAGGTGTTGTCTGGGTGGGCGTGGAGTTGCCCCGTTGTTGCCCCACTGTTGCCCGCTGTTGGGTGTGTCTGGGTGGGCGTGGAGTTGCCCCGCTGTTGCCCCGCTGTTGCCCCGGGTGTGTCTGGGTGGACGTGGAGTTGCCCCGCTGTTGCTCCGCTGTTGCCCCGGGTGTGTCTGGGTGGACGTGGAGTTGCCCCGCTGTTGCCCCGGGTGTGTCTGGGTGGGCGTGGAGTTGCCCTGCTGTTGCCCCACTGTTGCCCCGGGTGTGTCTGGGTGGGCGTGGAGTTGCCCCGCTGTTGCCCCACTGTTGCCCCGGGTGTGTCTGGGTGGGCGTGGAGTTGCCCCGCTGTTGCCCCGGCTGTGTCTGGGTGGACCTGGAGGCAGGTCCAGGTCCTTCAGGGCTTTTGTGCCTTGGGGGGGTGGGAGCCCAGGAACGAGGGGCGCCGCCACTTTTCTCCCTTCTTTCTCCCCCCCTCCACAGCCATGGACTGTGCAGTAAGTATTGGGGAGGGACCTCTGCGACCCCCAGCCGGGCGCTCAGTGCTGATGAGGAAGTGGCCTGTATCCATAGGTGCCTGGGGGGGGGCGGCGGGTAGCTATTAATCACTATGATCCCTAAATTTCATTGGCGATTTATAATTATAACGGCAAATAGGAAGCGATGTGTCTTCTGCGTTAAATGTTCATAACTGAAGAGCCCATGAGAGCGTTGCACGGATCAAATGTGAGTCAGAAGTAGAAAAAGTGAGAAACTTTCTTCTAGCAAGGATTTGAAACCCACTGTACCCTTTTCATTGTTGCGAGCCACCTTGGGTCCCAAGGTCCCAAATAAACTTAGGTTTATGCGTGTTGATTCTGTCCTTGGGATACATATCTATTGAGTGCACTTAGATTCCCTCCCGCCCCCGCCCCCCATGGGTATGCATGAGAGTGTTACCTGAGCTTTCTGGAACTCTTACTTGTAGGGTTGCTAAATTTTGTTAATGGGTACTTGACTGGGCGATAAGCTTGTTATTGTTGTTGACTCTTGAAAGGGGAAAAGGTAATAGTAAATAAATTGGTACCTTGTATAAAGGAATTAATTCATTCCAAATGAAATTTTGTTAAGCAAATTTTCCTTTATACAAATTTCCCATGCATTGAAAACAGAGTGATCCCATTTTTATGTTGTACAGAAGAATATCAGCTTTCTGTTAGCCAAACAGGCCCATCTCCATAATTTTTATGTTTTACAAATTTTATGTTTACAAACCATTTGTTATAAAGTCCAATTATAAAATCCTTTCTTTAACTCCTTTATTTGAGGGGTCCTGATTCAAGAGAATTAGCCCCCAAGGTCCTGAATCCGGCCCCTGGGTCAATGCAACCCCCCACCACCCCCTTTTTGTTTTTAACATTTTGCAGCTGCTTTTGACTGTGATGCCCTCAGTGGTTTTCTGGGTGGTGGTGGTGCCTTTGCCCAAAAACTTTGAAAAACACTGATCTAGAGAGACCTCTTAGGTCAGTGATGGTGAACCTTTTAGAGACCGAGTGCCCAAACTGCAATTCAAAACCCACTAATTTTTTTTTTGCAAAGTGCCAATACAGTAACTGAACCTGTATACAGGTAACTATGAAGGAAGGGGTGATGCCGAGTGCCCACAGAAAGGGCTCCGAGTGCCACCTTTGGCACCCGTGCCATATGTTCGCCATCACTGTCTTAGGTTATGCAGCTATAGTGGCTGTTGGGGATGTGGACAGAATAGAAATACAGTGGTACCTCGACTGATGAATTTAATCCGTTCCAAATGCATGCTCTTAAGTTGAACTACTCTTAAGTTGGGTTACCTATCTAAAAATTGACAAAATAAGTTAAACCATGAAAGCAAAATATTTGTAAGTAGAGCAGACCATATCTAAAATTTGTAAGGCGGCAGTTAAAATGCCAACATTTTCCCACTCTTAAGTCGAATTGCTCTTAAGTCGAGCTGCTCTTAAGTTGGGGTACCACTTGTATATTATTGATACTGAATGAGTATATTTTAATAGTAGTAGCAGGATATGAGGCTGTTAATGGGAGGAGAAGCCTTTCAGGAGAGATCTAACATGGATGCATGAGTAAGGAGGCAGCCAGTGGATACCATAGGATGAAAGGCACTGCTGTTTTTGCTGAAACTCAGTGGCTGAAGCTGTTGACGACACACAGTGCCCAGTTCCTGCTTTCATGCAAGGAAAGCATTGTCTACAAAAGGAACGGAGCTCATGATGACGGTACATCTTTAGACTTTGAGAAAATAAAGGAAGTAGGAATGCCTCCTCTCTGTATGGGCGGGTAACAGGGAATATGTGGCTTCTCAGGCTACATGTGCACATATCCTTTCTTATAATAAAATGGTGGGCAGTGGCTCCATTGATAAGTGATGGCCACTGATATTTAAGAGCATCGGCTCCTTTATTATTATTTTTAAAATAAATATGTAAATGTTGCAAGTTTTTAAAATGTCATGGGATTTGGTTTTGGTGGTGGGGTTGGGGGTTTGTTTGTTTTGGCTGTAGTACAGCTGCCCTTGGGGAAGCTAATTTCCTCTCTTATATTTGATACCTACAAATGTATGACTTGAAACATTTAATTAACATTGAAACCATCTTCAGAACCACTCCGGGCTTGGCGGAGGAGTGTAAGGTTTAGGTTTAATTCTGCTAGGTCTGGTTATAGAAGAATCCTGGATAGCAAGGTTTAGAAAACAAATATACCCCAGATTCTTGAGGGCTTACTGCTTGGCAATTATTAGCAAGTGCTGGTTTAAATGAACCATTTGATTTGGTACAAGATAGCTGCCCATACCTTGAAAAGAAATCTGTTTAATGGTTGCGGGGGTCTGAATCCATTTTGTGGGGACAAAAGGAAGGAACAGGCAAGTTAAGAGGCATACATATTAGTAGCTGTTTACTTAAAATAAAACTCTTTGGAATGGGGTGTGGATTGCCTGGTTTCAGTTCCTGGTACTGCTGCAGTTTTGTAATCCTGGCAGTTTCTGAATTCTTCAAAGGTTGAAATCTTAATGATGCATGTTCAGGAGGGGAAAGATTAGCAGTCTTTTATATTCAGCCATTTTCGCTGACCAGCCTGTAGGGTTTGTAACAATTCTGATAGCATTTACCATATGTGGCCCACCTTTAGACTGTAGCCATTGTTCAATTGTATATTAGAATAGATCAGCTTTGTCGTTAACCACATGGGCCTGTAGAGGGTTCTAGTTCCTAGCCAGTAATCTGAGCTACAGTAGATCACACAGGGTCGTGTGGGTTGTTAAGTTTTATTTTATTTACCTTCTTAGGCTTCATTGGTTGGTATTATAGTGAAATCCTTTCACACAGGGTAACACATTGAAATCCAGTAGTGGAACTTGCATTGCATAAAGCTAACACCATCAGCTGTTGTGGTTTTTTCATTAGTTAAAGGTTTTCAGTACTTTCCCCACCACCACAAAATGTTCCTGCGATTCTCTTAGGGTCCCTTTTGTGGTGGGGGACATGGGACTGGGGAGACCATAATTTCTGGAAATCTTTGCTGCCAATATGATTTTGCTTCCGTTGAGAGAAATAGGAAAGTGAGTGAAAGTGCATATGCAAGTACATTGATACTCTATAATTATGAGATGTAGTTGATTTAAGAACAGTAGCATTAATTTTAACAGTGCTATAGAAGCTTGTACTATAAAATTTCATTTTGTGACAAGCAGGCCAGGATCTACAATTTGATTCTGGTTTATTGTTGGAAGCTAGAGTTCAAACAAATTACTGTTTCTCAGATACAACAAGGACTTTTGCTTTGTTTAAAATTTGAATTTTCAACCCTTTTCTTCCCCCCCACTCCTGGCCTCAAGGGATTTGTATGTCTCGCAGTGCCAAATGGAGCTGGGTTAAGGAGTAGGGGTGATATATGACCCATGTTCCTTTGTTTGAAGAACGGGGGTGTGACTTAAGGAGCAGCTTCTTACAACTGCCCACATTGCCTCCAACAAGAATCATGCCTTGGCTGAAACTTCACCTAGCCATGGACTTTCAGAACAACATCTAACTAAGGACTTTAAAAGTAAACTCCTGGTAAAGCACATTTTTTATCATGTCTGAACTTCTTGGACCTGCTTTGAAGCACTCGAAAGCTTGCAATGTTCTTTTTTTATTTTTAATAGCGGCCTATAAAGGTATCGCCTGTAACCTGTTTTTGCAATTGTGCAAGATACTTCAGTGAGCCTGGTACATGTAAGAGGAAATCCAGCTACCTGTTATGATATTTTTAAAGGAAATAATGTTTTCCCCATTTAATTTTATCTGAGCCAGAATTATATGTTTTACTTTGCTTTCTCTTGACTTTTTTGTTCCAGATAATTTGGAATCTGTTCTTTCAGACTATGATATTCTTTCTGTATCCAACATTCAACAACATTCATTAAAAAGAAGAGACCTGCAACCAGAGTCCCATATAGAGAGACTTCTAAGTTTTTCAGCATTGCATAGGTAATAAAAACTCAGTTGAAGCGTCTGGTTTAATACTGATTTATCTTTGAACAATTCACTTTTTTGTTTTATAATATTTTTCCAGTTACTGTCATGTGTAATTCACTATGCAGCTTTCCATTTCCATTTTGATCATTCGTTTCTGTTTCATTGCTGTGTTACCAATGGACCAATCGGATTATTCTGATTTTACTGAGAGGTGTTGTGATGGTGCACCTCCCTCCATTGCTGGGAGTTTGGGGCAGACTGAGAAGGGCAGTTTGACTCTCAGCCTTAGTTAGGAGGCTGGGTTATTTCCTGATCTCCTCCCACAAAACACCATGGTAGGCAGAATGATCCTAACTCATGTGACACTTACCTGAGACCGGCTCTGGTGTCGTTAGGTTCCAACATCCAATCCAGAGAATTAAGAGCAATAAGAAGGAGCAGTTCATGATGTTGAGACTGATTGGGAAGAGGGTCCTATGAGTGTCTTTTCCTGGTTCATGTTGTGAAAAACAGGCTTCCCATCAAATAAACACCATTTCTTTTGTGTGACACTACAGGGCATGGCTCTCAGTTTGTACGATTGCTAGAAGTTATGCTATCCCTTTATCTGTGAACAATGGGGATTTCATAGATGGATGAGATGGAGTTGTTCAAAGGGAAATAGCTGTATCCTCATTGTCTAATGTATTTTTATTCTTACGGATTTGACTGTTTAGAGCAGGGGTCCTCAACCTAAGGCCCCGGGGCCGGATGCGGCCCCCCAAGGTCCTGAATCCGGCCCCTGGGACCAATTGCAACCCCCCCACCGACCCCCTGTTTTGTGAGCAAGCCAGCCTCTGCAGCTGCTTTTGGACTGTGATTCGGCCCCCAGTGGTGTCTGGATGGTAGTGGACTGGCCCGCTGTTTGAAAACTTTGAGGACCCCTGGTTTAGAGAGAGAGAAATGCCCAGTCCTTAAGATGGCTCATAGAAGAATATCAGGAACCATTTGCTTTTCTCAAGTTCAGCTGCCTCTTCTCAGTTTTCAGGGATCACTTGCATTTCCTACACCACAGGCCTATTCTCTTCAGGAGACTTTTCCAACCTTTTGTTTAGTATTTCAGAGGAGTTGGAGTTCCTACCATGAGAGGAGAGAAAATCGGTTTCTACTATCCCTCTTTGAAATGCTGAACTAGAAATTGAACCTATGATATGAAACAAACTGTCCGTCTTGAGTACTAACCTAGGTGGGAGCTTATTCCTGGTTGAATGCAAAACTTCACCTAGATGTCTCTACACTTGTGTAATGGCGGGAATCTTGTTGTGCATCTTGGATGACGTCATCCCTCATGACTGCTTGGGGGAATTAGGAATGTCCTAGTCTCTCTCCCCCCACTCTCCAGGTTCGAGGGGCCCATTTGTCCTGGAGAAGTCTCCAGGAACTGATTGACAGGGCAGGGAATGATTTAAAGCCCAAAAGCCCGCAACACCAGTCCTGATTCATGATAAGAACATAAGAAGAGCCATGTTGGATCAGGCCAAAGGCCCATCTAGTCCAGCTTCCTGTATCTCACAGTGGCTCCACCAGATGCCCTTGGAAGCGCATGAGACTAGATATCTGTCTCCTGCTACCACTCCCCTGCATCTGGCTCTTGAAGTACCCCGGTTTTAAGCCTGGAGATGACACATCTTCATCATGGTTTGTAGGCTGTGATGGATTTATCCTCTAGGAATCTGTCCAATCCCCTTTTGAAGGCATCCAGGCCAGATGCCATCACAACATCCTGTGGCAGGGAGTTCCACAGACTAACAACATGCTGGGTGAAAAAATATTTTCTTTTGTCTGTTCTTACTCTCCCAGCCCACAATTTGAGTGTATGTCCCTAGTTTTGGTATTTTGTGAGAGGGAGAAGAGCTTCGCTCTATCCACTTGGCTCATGCCCTGCATTATTTTGTACGTCTCAATCATATCCCCCCCTCAGGCGCCTTTTTTCCAGACTAAAGAGCCCCAAATGTTTTAGTTTAAGGGAGGTACCCCAAAGGTTGGAAGTAGTAACATGTTTTGAGCTTTAAACCAGTCCCTATCCCAGTGTGCGACTTCTGAAGGCCTTCCCAGGACAAAGAAGATTCTGGGTCCCTGAAACCAGGGTAGTCGAGGAAGTTTTTAATTGCTCTGGAATCCGTGGCTAAGGATGCCATCGAAACTGTTTGGTGCAGAGTCTGTCAGCAGGAGTCTGTCAACATATTAAGTTGGGGTACAACTTAATATGGAAGTGCATTAAAGGAGTATTTTTTTAATGGATAATAGTTGGAATCTTATTGCGTCTGGACAACAGAACCTCCTAATTGCATAACTGCTGTTGGCAACTTTTCTGGCTGGTTACTCCATATTTAGACATACTTCGGTCACACACACGGTTGCTTACTCATTCACAAGCCTGAGCATGTAGCAGATGGGCAGAAGAATACCAAAACAACTTGTGAAATCCCCCCCCCCCGACACAATCTGCATTGGGTGCTGCATATTACAAGATAAGTTATCTGCCTTTTGATTTTGTGAAAAAGACACATTTGATGCCTCTAAATAATGTCAGGACTATTATTTATTTGAATTTTAGATTCCCCTGAAAAGCTTCTGGATCTCCATTCATGACTTACTGTTATATATTCTTGTGCACATTTCTTGTGAAATGTGCAAATGAAGAAGTGATTTATGAATTATTGGAGGAGACCTATTGCAGGTGCTCATGGAAAGGGGTCTTGTTAACAAACATTCTTCTTTCTGTTATACATTCAATGAGTAAATGGTTGCAGTTTAATTATTCTGTGTATTTATTGTGTTTATAGGAGCTTGAGTATTCCAGTTACATGTTTTCATAGATTTGAAGTCCACCTTAATGCTAAATGGAAGGAAATTCTTTTGCAGGCATTTTAAATTGTACTTAACTTCAACAGCGGAACACTTTTCGAAAAACGTTGAAGCACTGATAGTGGATGGCCAAGGCAAGGAGAGGGAGTATCAGATAAAATGGCAAGAATTTTTCACGGGGCATGTTGTAGGTAAGTGTGTTGTAGTAGGGAACAACTCTTGCTTGTATATGGAGAGGTCTTAACAGGATAAATATAATTGTTAGTATCAGTATTATTGGGAAATATAGTTTATCAACACAGTATGTTCTTGTATATGTATGTGTGTATGTATGTTTATAGCTCCCTCGATGCCCTGAGCACATCCGATCTCGCCTGATTTCGGAAGCCAAGCAGGGTCGGCCCTGGTTAGTACTTGGATGGGTGACCACCAGGGAATACCAGGTGCTGTAGGCGCCTGGAGTAGGAACTGGCAAGCCACTCCAGTACTCCTGCCAATAAAACTCCATGGACATGGGGTCACGAAGAGTCGGTCACAACTGTAATGACACAACAAGAACATATATGTCTACATGAAAAGGATTGGAATATGATATTTGCATAGTGAAGCATTCTGACCACTCAGAATCTGTCTGGTGTCAACCAGGTAGCTATATAAACGAAGGGGCAGTCAGCCCTCTAGTCCAGTGGTTCTCAATCTTCAGTCACCCCGGTGTTCTCGCACTGCAACTCCCAGAAGCCCCAGCCAGCACAGCGGGTGGCAAAGGCTTCTGGGAACTGCAGTCCAAGAACTCCGCGGTGACTCAAGACTGAGAACCATTGCTTCTAGTCAGTAGGATCAAGTATTGTACGTGATAGTGTTAGAATGGGGATTTAACTGATAAATGAGTTAGTTGTTGGAGTAACTTTTCTGTCAAGTTTAAGGATGATATAATAACATAACTAAGTCAAGTACAAGTTTATGCATACAGCACTGATATGTCAAAGTGCATTGGGTTTATTTTATTCTACATGGGTTTCAAACAGTACAAGTTCTTTAATGTTTTTAATAAAGACAAGTTCTGTAATGTTTTTAATGAATACAAAGTGAGCATTTTATTTGCTTTTAACTGCAGGTTGGTGCACAAGGGAGAATACCGGTTTTACTCCATGTGTGGTTATTTTATCATAACTCCTGAAACTCTACTAGTTACATTTTATCCTTTTTATCAGAATTTTGACTTGCCAAAGCTTTATTGTTTCAGCCTGCTCTAGTTGGGACTAACAAATGAATTTAGCCCCGTGGCTTTTCCATGAAGTACAGTGTGATAAAAAGCGAAAGCAAATCAAAGTGTTCTGCTTATATACCGCCCCATACCACTACAAGTAGTCTCTGGGCGGTTTATAGTTTTAATTACAGTATGCAGGCTACACATAATAGAAATAATAGAAATGTTAACTTGGATTGTGGATTGATTTTTGTGGCAGTTTCAGAAGTTACAAATGGTAATAGTTGTAAATCTTCTTTCTAGCATTTTCCTGCAGGCATAGGGTCCACTATAGACATGGGCACGACTTGGCGAAATTCCCGTTTCCGTTTCCGTTCCTCGTTTCCGTTACGCAATGGAAACGGTAACGACAATTAAGCCGTCAGAACTCGAACTCGAACCGATAAAAGAAAAATTGGGTCTGATTTGTCGTTGTTGTTCATGGCATCGCGACGATCGCGCGATGCCAAGCGGCACAGAAAAAAAGTTTAAAAAAAAAACCCCGATTCCCGGCCAAAAAAGCAGGCGAAAATATGCCTGCCTGAGTGAGGGCACCTACCAGAGGGGTGGTTTCGGGGGGGGGTCCCCGGCCTCCCCCCTCTCCTGTCCTGGGCTGCTCTGGTGGGGGGCATCCTCGTCGTCTCGCCATGCCATGCGGTGCAGGGGGGATCCAAAATGGCGACCGCAATATTTTTTTTGAAATCGTAGTCCAAAAACCCATCAAAGCACCACACAGAAACATGCGAAAATTAGGTATTTTAACTGCCTGAATTTTTACAGTAGCAGCACTGGGTTTTTCTTGCAATAAATGTCTGTCTCCAATCCCATTGATTTTATTTTATTTTATTTTTATTTTTTTACACCTGCGCAATGATGGGCTGGCCATGGGATGGGACCATGCAAATTTTTGGAGCCATTCCACCAATCGCATGGCCACTTGGCCAGGTTTTGACTGAGACTTCTGGGATGTGCCAGTCGGGCATAAAAAGCCCACTATAACCCTAGCCCTAACCCTAACCCTAACCCATATGCCAGTACACTGTCCTTCTTAGTGGGTCAGAGGCACCCAGAGGTGCAGCCCACTAACTCACCCTAACCTTACCCGTAATAACCCTAATCCTAGCCCTTGCCCTAACCCCAACCCTAAGCCAGATCTGTACTCGCATTGCACTACACGCAAGTACACTGTCCTTCTTAGTGAGTCAGAGGGCGCCCAGCAGAGGCATTCTTCTCTCACCTCGCTCACAGTCCAAAGTTCCAAAAAACTCCAAACCTGTACGCCAGTATGCTGTCCTTCTTGGTGAGCTAGAGGCACCCAAAAGAGAGGTGCCTCTGCCAGTGCCACTTGGTACGCAATGGCTACACGGTCATGTACCCTTCCTTTTCCCTTTGTAGGGGGCCAGAGGAGGCATCCACCCCAGAGAGGTGCCTCCAGGAGCCCGCTACCCTACCCCCCTAAACCAGTACTAACGACAGACGACAAACGAAACGACAAATTTTTGAAAAATTTCGCGACAAACGGAAACGAGCCGAAACGGGCCGGCTCCGACACACGACAACTCGAAACGTCAGTTTTCCTGGTCGTGCCCATCTCTAGTCCACTAGTTTTCAACTGAGGAATAGTCAAGCCATTCAAATGTATAAAAGTAAAGGTTTTTATTGGGTAAATGACGGAGGTGCATCAAAGAACTTCATTAGAGTCTCAAGAATAATGTCTTCAGGCTCCAGTATCACCTTTTTCTTTGCAAATTAGAGGAATAGATGCTGTAATTTCCAGTTGTGGACCTCCATCTTTTTTTAAAACGATCTTTCTCTTTTTAAAAAAATGCTCCAGAGGCCATTGGGTTCCTGGGTGTTTTGTTGGTAAAACATTGCTTCTGGCTAGCAGAAAGTAGCCTGATACGTTGAGGTTGATGGGTCCGCTTTTCTTATCTTTCAGGTCAGGGTAATTCCAAGGTGCTAGCACACATAGGTGATGAAGATTTCACAATGCGGATCAATACTGATGAGGAAGAATACAATATTGAGGTAATCAGAAGAGTGAAGTCTAGATATGGATCATTTAAACGTCATTAAATGAAATAGTGCTTTGAGACAAATAGCTTTGTTTTCTTAATGTTTCTAAGATGTTCAGAAAAGGCAGAGTGCGATTGTTGTCTGTAGCCTGTGTAGGAATGCTTTCTGTTGATACTAGAACAACACAATTTTCTGGATGGATAGAAGGAAGCGTATTGAGTAGAATCCTGATGTGAGCAGTGACATACAGACAATATTGGGTTTTGAAGAAACAGGTCTGAGCAATAACTTAGAAGTTATAGTTCTGAGTGGTTGACAGTAAGACGAAGCACATGATGTCAGAACATCGTGGATAATTTTTAAATTTAGGTTTGTCGTCTATACTAGAATTCAGTTCTCAGATGCTAGTGTGATCAATAATGGTGTCAGTGCAAAATGTATCATACCGGATAATAATCTTGAAGTATTGTCCATGTTTCGCATGACATGGGGTCTTTAAAATGTTTTAATCTCATCTCTAGTTATACAAGAAGGAGTTGGTGTATTATTTCTTAATGCCAAACAGCAGGTGGGGTATATATAACCAGGCCAAAGTGCTTAGGTTTTTTCTCCCCTGGGGCTGCCTCCCTTGAAGGGTTTCAAACAATGGCTGCATTTTCAATTAAAGGCTATTGCATGCATTTGCACCCATGCATGTTGATGACCTCATCAGTCGTGAGCTTTTACTGCTCATTACACATGCCCCGTTCATCTCTCCCACCCAAGTACGGAGAGGCTCTCTTGGGATCCCTTGTGGTCCTTGGAAACCTTCGGGAGCCTCAGAACAGGGGGGAGGTTAAGGAGGAGTAGACCTCCAAAGGCTGAAACCGGATATGCTGGTGGGCCTGCCCCTAGGACTGGGATCGGTGGCATCAGTTTGGCGGCATTAAAGGCTCCACCGCTGCCACCGCCACATCCCGAGGCTCACAGAGAATTCTCCAGGTCAAAAGAGACCCTTGTCTTTTTGGAATCTAAAACTTTAAATGAGCAATAAAAGCCCACCGCCAATGATATCATCAGTATGCATGGCCATCGATTTGTGCAATACAGTTTTAGCCAGTGCAGTGTTTTTGATATTTCTTTATAGATAATTTAGATCCTATTGCATTTCCTCTTCCTTTTTTCTTAGGTTTCTTATTTATTGTTCTCTCTTGTTCCTGTAAAACAGCTTTTTCCGTCAGCCGGAGTGAATATACTGCCATTAACTTCCTTCGACTCCTCTTCTTAATCTAGTTTTTCTTCTTGTTCTATGCTTAAGTTTTAGTTTGTTTGTTCTTCCTATTTTCACGAGAGACCTTACAAAGCACTCTTTACCAAAGCAGTCAAATGTATGTCCTTCAGTGTTTGGGGGAAAAAACGACAAGATAAAACAACTGTGTCTACTTAAAGACTAACTGCTGAATTTGAGTGTGAGCTTTCATGGATCAAATCCGCTTTTTCAGACTTACAAGTGAGAATATGACAGTCATATTTATAGAGTAGTACCTCGGTTTATGAGTTCTTTGGCTTATGAGCATTTTGCAAAATGAGCAAAATTTAAAATAAAAATTTGCTTTGGTTTGTGAGGAATGTCTTGCAAAACAAGCACTGGGTGTGCTTGTTTTGCAGTCATGGTCTGGCTCACATCTTCCTCTTCCTCTTGACCGGAGGTGGCCTCCGGGGCTCAGTGTGGACCTGGCAATGCCTGGAATGGGCCTCCAGGCTGTGTGGTGGGCTAGGACTGGGCTTGGTGATGCCCAGAAGTGGCCTCCAGCCCGTAGCCCTCACTGTGGAGCCCGCCACTGGGTCTTGGCCACTGCGGCTGCATATCAAAGCAAGTTTCTGCATAGGATATAACAGAAACTGGGTCCCCAGAATGAATCCTTTGAGTTTCCATTATTTCCTATGACAGAATTTGCTTTGTTACAGGAATATTTTGGTTTACGAACATGTTTCTGGAATGGATTGTGCTCATAAACCAAGGTACCATTTTACATGGTGTTATAGAAATATGACCATCATATATTCTTATGGTTGTGGAAGTGGAGTTGATCTGTGAAAGCCCATATTAAAATATATGAGTCTTTAAGGTGCCACAAAGTTTTGTCGGGTTTTTTTTTTTTTGTGTGTGGGGGTTTCTAAATCTGATATGCTTGCAGAGATTAACATTGTCTTTGAAATCTTAACAGATGTTTCCTATGCTTATAACAGAAGTTCTGACGTTTTGTCGTGCTTATATTTGAGGCCCTTTGTGGCTGAGGTTTCTGGCCTTTGGTATTAGAAAACAGATTTTCACAAACTAAAATTTCCCTCACTTTTTAATTAGTTTAGGGAGAACAGATGGTTGTTCAGGTGTGTAGAAGCAAAACAATTACTGTAACCCCCCCCCCACCTATTGCGGGCGTTAGGCACCCGACCCAACCTGCGATAATTGAAAATCCGCGATATGCGGATGCAGGTCGGGTCAGGCTTGGGGGGGGGCTAGCTGGGGGCTCTTGTACTTTCCCCCAGCCTGGCACTGCCCCAAATGGGCCTGCAAGGGCCTTCCCGGGCCCGTCGGAGGGTCCAAAAGGGGTTTCCCGCAAAACGGAAGTGACTTCCGGAAATCAGGAAGTGACTTCCAGAGCGCTTGAAAGTCCTCCGAGGGCGTTTCTAGGCATGTCGGAGGACTCAGAAATGCTGAGTTTTGTTCGGGTTCGTGGGGAAGCCCTTTGGGAGCCTCCGACGAGGCCCGGGAAGGCCCTCGCAGGCCCGTTTGTGGCAGCGCCAAGCCTGGAGTTAGTACAGGAGGCCTAAAACAGGCCTTCTCACCTTACCCTAGGGCAGTGTTTTTCAACCTTTTTTGGGCAAAGGCACACTTGTTTCATGAAAAAAATCACGAGGCACACCACCATTAGAAAATGTTAAAAAATTTAACTCTGTGTCTATATTGACTATATATAAAGTAATGTTTCAATTTTTCCCACGGCACACCAGGCAACATCTTGCGGCACACTAGTGTGCCGCGGAACAGTGGTTGAAAAACACTGCCCTAGGGGGCTTTTTATATCTATATCTATATCTATATATCTATATCTATATCTATATCTATCTATATCTACACACACACACACACACACACACACACACACACACACACACACACACACAGCAATCCCACGATATAGTGGGACGGCAGCATATGAACCACAAAAGGGGGGGGAGGTTACTGTACCCAGAGAGGCTGAAATCCTGTGCATGCATGGGATGGGTGTGTGTCTGTGCCAGCAGCAGTGACAGATTGGTGCTGACTGAAAGTCATTTTGGGTTGATCCTCACACATACACAATGGGATGAAGTTGTGTGCACCTGAAAATGGCCGTGAATCGGTGGTGATTTGCTGCTGCTGCTGTCGCTTTTGCAAACACGGAGCTACGTAAAAAGATTTCAGCTTTAACTTGGTTGCACAACAAAAAGTTGTTGATGACACAATCTCCCAATACTTGCAGAGACTTAATAAAATGCCAGTATTTTTATTCTCCTGGTTGTGTGTTTTGGAAAAAAAAGTGAAAAGTGAACAATTGCCATGGGCTTGAAAATAGAGACTGAGTTTAGTAGGAGATGAACTGAGGTGGTCAGTTAACCCCTTTAGGTTGCTCTGTTTGAGTAATTTTCCAAAGAGTAAGTGACACGGAATACAGTGAGGCTCCCTTTTGCAGATACCTGTATAGATTTGTGCTACTCAAGTCACATAGACATCTTTCCCTCTTCTTGTAGCCTCTGTGGAGATTTCTCAATGATACGCAGGATGGGAGGCTTCTGGTGTACAGGTCAGAAGACATCAAGGACTTGTCCCGATTACAGTCTCCGAAAGTGTGTGGCTACGTGAAGCTGGAGGAGGCAGAAGGGCTTTTGGGCGGAGAGGTGCAGGACCACAGATTACATGAAGGTGAGTCACTCAGCATTCCCAAAGCTGCAGTTTTTGAAGAAGTAGCAGGGTCAGCCTGAAAACATATCACGCCAGAAAACAAACAAAAAAGTGAAACAAAGCAAAAACCCAACACTAAAAACTCATGGCTTGGGCCTGGACTACCTGGCGGAGCGGATCGCCCAGAGATCAACCTCGGCCCGACCAGTTTGGAAGTTGCGAGCGCACTCGCTCCGGGTTGCCACCCCAAGAGAGGCCCGGAAAACCATCACTCGCAACCGGGCCTTCTCGGTGGCGTCCCCTTCATTATGGAACACCCTTCCGAGTGATGTGCGCTCTACAGAGTCCCTGCTGGCCTTTCAAAGAGCTCTCAAAACCTTACTCTTTTGAGAGGCCTTTGGTGACCAAGTTTAATTCAATTATCTACATTTTGTTTCTCTTTTTTCCCGTGCCACTTTCATTACCGCTTCCTTGGAAGTAAGATTTATGGCTAATGAGCCTAGCCGTTATTATGCAAAGGGTGCTAGAAGTGTTTTAATTTGTTGTTGTCTGTCTATTGTATTCATTGTCTATTGTAATTGCTTATTGTATCTTGTGTTGACGACCATTGTTTGGTCTGTCTATTGGAAGCCGCCCAGAGTTCCTTCGGGAAGATGGGCGGGATACAAGTCTAATAATAACAATAATAAATAATAATAAAAGACAAAAATATCTGAGGAAGTAGACTTGACCCCTAAAAGTTTATTTAAATATACAGTGGTACTTCGAGTTACAAACGACCCTAATTATTGAGTTAAAGGTGAATATTTTGGAGAGTTTTGGGAGGGACTCTTTTGTTTGCTTCTGTGGGTGTATATATAGGCCATCTGGGTGGATTTCATGAGGGTGCCACTGGGTGGCACGAGCCATGGTGGCAGTCAGCCGAGCACACAGCAGCTCAGGACCCTTTTTTTCTCTTGTTCACGATATCGGGTTGCTTTTTTGAGCAGGAGACCCTGCTTCTGTGGCTGTCCGTTTCTGTGGTGCTGGACCTCAGTTCTGCTGGGTGAGCGCCCTCTGTTATTTTCTCTTTCCGCTTGTGGTGGGCTATATATGGATTCAGATTTGTGGTGGAAGATCTTGGCCAGAAGAAACTCTCAGAGTAGCCTCTGGGGGCCATGTGCCCTGGAAAGGAGCACGCCCGGAAGCTTTATCCAGTTTGGCACAGTGAAGGGGTGGGGGTGGGGAGTTGCTTTGAGTTTGGCGTTGGGTTTGGGTGCTGCCGTGGGTGTAGTGGCGCTGCACCTTGGCTGAGAAAGACCTGGGGAGAGGTAAGCCGGCCTGCATTGTGGCTGTTTTTTTAATCTTCTCGGCTTGGACTTCTTAATGCCTTCCCCCCCACCACCACCAGGTAATCTGGGTGGGTGCCTGCTAGATGGGCAGTGCACTCCCCGATTAAGTGGGTGGCTCAGGCTAGCCCAAACTAGCAGCTGGGGTGGGTCCGGCAAGTAGGTAAGTAGTGGGTGTGTCTTCCTTAGCAAAACAGGTGCCGTTAGAGCACATCTTGGTTGCCTTTTCTGTTCTGTCTTTTAACTGTAAAGGGGCAGAGATCACCTGGAGAGCCAGGAAGAGGACTCCACGTGGGATACAAAGATGCTTAGCAAATTAGTTTGCTGCCCTCCCTGCTCCTGGGTGGTGGTGGTGGTGGTGGGGCGCTGCTGGGAGGCCAGGGCTTGGCCACGAGCAGTGGGATCCCAGTGCCAAGGCCCAATGAGCCCCCGCCCCACCCCGGTTCATTAAGCTCCAGAGGTGCTTAATGAACCGGTTCATTAAGCCTCTTGTACTGCTTGTACCTTCTGCTTCTCCACAGGAGCAACCAAAGAGTGGCTTTGGCCCTGCCGAACTTTGGGGAGAGGGGGGTCTGAGAGGAGCTGTGCAAGTGGACTCTTCAAGAGAAATATTTTGCATTTTAATTTACATTTATTGCGCCTCCTGCCAAGGAGGAGGAAACAAACAACATCTGCCTCTTTCAGAAATTTTGCCAAGTCGTAACATGTAAACACAGCAGGGTTCTGTAACAATTTCGTTCTTTATAAACATTTGCAGTTACATTATTTAGTTGTGTTGAACAACCCAAAGCTGCCATTCTTTGGTCTAACACAACGTTTAGTCCTGACTAGAGCAGACAAATGGTAGTAAATGCGCCATTTTAGTTAACTCCAACATTATTCCCGTCAATTTCATTGGTTCTGCTCTAAAATTGGAATTGTTGTTGACGATGGGATTTAGGAGGCATGTGAAAATGTTTGTCGAAAGGTCGACCATTGTCACTTCCTCGGTGAGTTTCCTCAGCTAAGCGGGCGTTAGAACTCAAGTCCTCCTCCTCCTCCTCCTCCTCCGTCCTAACCTAACATTCTCTCCTTGTTACCACACTGGCTTTTGCAAAATTTGGGTTAACCCCCAGGATTCTTAGGGGAGTTAAAAAGACATCCCAGGGAATCAAAACCAAAAGCAGCCTTTGGGAAGAAATTGCCGAGCGAGATTCGCCTTGCCGAGTCCCTCCCAGCCTTCAGGGAAGCTCTAAAACCTTTGCTTTTCCAAGAGGTTTGCGGCAACCGCCGATGTTCCGTGTTGTCGTCTTTGTACTGGTTCTGTTACCCTGCGGACGTCCCTCTTGTTGTGGGATCATTTGTGTCTG
This sequence comes from Phrynocephalus forsythii, assembly GCA_029282475.1. Taxonomy (NCBI): domain Eukaryota; kingdom Metazoa; phylum Chordata; class Lepidosauria; order Squamata; family Agamidae; genus Phrynocephalus; species Phrynocephalus forsythii. The sequence goes on along the minus strand of JAPFRF010000002.1, from coordinate 9,418,598 downwards.
TTGTTGTTTTTTTTTTTTTAGTTGTTTTACTTTGTTTTATCTGCTTATTGGGCTCTTTCGCCTTCCTGCGGGAAAGTCGGTGCTGACAATAAGTGCAATAATAAATAAAGAATAAATATCTTCCTATTTCGGTATTATCTGTTAGAGTAATGCATATTGATGCATGTGTGCTGTCTCTTCGATAATCATTGACAGAACGTGTCCTTCGGCAGAAAAGAGCTATGCCGGATCCCTTGAAGAATACTTGCAAGATGTTAGTGGTGGCAGACCATCGCTTCTTTAAGTATATGGGCCGCGAGGAGGAAAGCACTACAATTAACTACTTAGTAAGTGCTGGGGAATTTCTTGAAGGAATGAGGTTACACGTCCCAATACAGTGGGCCCTCGTATAACAAATGGTTTGCGTAACATAAAATCTGTACGACATAAAAAAATTCCGGAGATAGGGGAAATTTGCTGAACAGAATGTTCTATGGGGCGAATCCGTACAAGAAAAAAATGATCGTGATTAGGGATTACTCTGTTTTCAATGCATTCCTGTGGGAAATTTGTATAAAGGAAAATTTGCTTAACATAATTTCCTTTGGAATGAATTAATTACTTTATACGAGGCACCAGTGTATGTGTAATGTACTGGAGGGATGCAGTCCCTACCAATACTTAAATAGTTGTTTATGTGTGCATTCACATGTGTACATACACATAAACAAACACAGACATATGTACGAAGCTCGATGGATCGTGTTGGGCCCGGATTTGACTAGTTATTTTGTCAAATTGTGATATTGTTGATTCAGTATAACTCAGATTTTTCGGTAGATAAATAATAAATACAGTAATAATATTCATGAACTGATTTTGTTAATCAAAATGCCCACAAACTAGTAAAGAGTACAGAAAAAAGTGATCACGATCCTGTTCCATCAAACATCGTGTGTCGTAGATGCGGTATGAGCAGTTTCATCATTCACACACATACAAGAAGTACTTTTTAGCTTTGATGCAAGAAGTATCCAGTACATGGCATAAGTGGACATCAGTGCTCTGAAAGGTGACGGCTACACTTGTAACACCAAGCAGGGAAGTTTTCCATTACAATGCTTTTCATCTGGTACCATTGTCCCTGCTGCCCTGCCAAAGTCAAGAATGCCTGGGAAACTCACTGCCACACTCCAAAACCTTAAAGGTTTTCTCTCCCAGAGGAAGTAGTTTAGAGTTCCCTGTGGTTTGGAGCCATTAAAGCAAGTGTTTTATAAGAGAATGAGTTTGCATCAATTTCTGCTTCATAATGCATGCATTTGTAAACCAATAGCCTAAAATTAACCTAAATAACCCTTTTCCTTTTCTGAACCTAGATTGAATTAATAGACCGAGTGGATGATATTTATCGTAATACTTCTTGGGATAATGCAAACTTCAAAGGATATGGCATACAGATAGATCAGGTATCGACACTGGTGCTATATTTTCAGTGGCAATGTGGATTTAATTAGTTATCAAATTATTTAATTGACTGTAAATATTATAAATGGATCATGATGGAGTCATGAATAAAACAACCTAATGTGGTTTCTAAATATTGCTGTTTTTCTCTTTTCTTTTGTAGTTGTAATTGTATCATTTTTCTTACTATGTAATTTACATGGTGTGTTGTAATTATCATTTGAAGTGCCACTTTTTTAGTAATGGCCAAAATCTTTTTGAGTAGCTATGCAAATGGTGCCATGTTTTGAGGGAGTTTGTCTCAAAAAGTTGTGCTCTTTGCACTATGCCAGCAAAACTAGGCAGGAGATTTTTGGTTAGTAATAACCTTTAACCATTTGCTGCAGGTTATATCCTTCAAGGAAAAATAGATGACAGGGGGCATAGGAGAACATTCTGGCTTAAGAATTTATGCCAATGGTTCGCAGCCTGTTTCTTTGGAATAGCTTTGGATAAAAACCAGATCACACTACTGATCATCAACGTTCTATGAGGACATGGCACTTGGAGGAGGAGGAGGAGGATAACAAAAATGGGATTCTAATTCTGTTCAAATAATCTGGGCAATAATTTAATAAATTTATAAAGTTAATAAATTATGCCTCTCATAGTTCAGATGTACCATGAGAAGGCCAGACTCACTGAGGAAGGCAATAGAGCTAGGAAATGTTGAAGGCAGTTGGAGAAGGAGGAGACCAAACATGGGGATGGAATTCTTCAACGAAAGAAGCCACACCTTTTAGTTTGCAAGGCCTGGGAGGGTTGCCAGTGGTAGGCCTTTGGGAGGTCACTAATTCGTGGGATTGCTACAAGCCAGGGCTGTTAATGAGGGGGTCTTGCAGGGGCCATGAATTCACGGGTTTCCAAAAGTTGGAAAAAATGTGACAGCCCATAATAACAACAACAGTCAATCCCCAGGCAGGCCATGTGCATGGTTTTGTTTTTAGCATTTTATCAGATAAGACAGGCCTGCCCAAAGTCCGGCCCGGGGGCCAAATCCGGCCCATCAGGCCATTCTGAGTGGCCCGTGGCTGGCCCCCCCTCCCCCCTTCGCCCCATGTTTTTTAAACAATCTTCTGCCAACACTGGCACCGCTGGGAAGCTTGGGCAGACAGGCTGTCTGCCGCCACCAGCACCGCAGGGGAAAGTGTGGGGGTGGGTAGGCCAGCGGGCCTCTGCCACCGCCAAGGAGCTTTGGGGTGGGCTGGCGGGTGAGCCGTCGCCACCGCCAAGGAGCTTGGGGGGGTGCAAGGTTGCACAGATCACCTCTTCCAAGGGGCGACCTGTGGCCACGGCTCCCTGTGCTTCCTTTGGTCCCCACCTCCCTCCCTCCCTCCCTCCCTCCCTTCCTTGTTCCCCACCTTCCTTCCTTCCTCTCTTGGTTTCCACCTCCCTCCCTCCCTCCCTTGGTCCCCGCCTTCCTTCCTGCGGGTGGGGTTGCAAGCGATCAGTGGGTGGGGCTTATGGGTCAGTGGGTGGGGCTTGCAGTAGGGTGGCAGGGTCGGGGAGCAACCGGCCCCTGACACATTCTCAGCCACCAAATCTGGCCCTCCTTATAAAAAGTTTGGGCACCCCTGAGATAAGAGAAACAGCAGGTCACTCAAAAGGCTTGGAGTACTGTTGGAAAATAATGAACCAATCTTGTTTGTGGCTTCTTTAGTACCACGCGTGGGGGAGGAAGGTCAGCAATACTTGTCCCGGAAAGGAGAGTGTTGAGGGAAGTTTTGAGTCATAGGAGCAATCGCAAGGGAAAAGCATACCGTCATTCTCTTCCTTATTGCCATCTTTCCCCTCACTCCAGCTCTTGCTTTTGCTTAAGTCAGGAAGATCTGTCAGGAAATCCTGCTTCAGGCACTCTCAAAATATATTTTCTGAACTCTTTCAGTAGAACTTGATTCTGCTTTGGTTGAATAATGTCCAAAGGTCGGGTCTTTGCCTCCATGTTCAGTGACGCACAGTGGGTGGGCCTTTAGCAATCTAGATCAGCAGCCTCTGTGCCCTGTGCACATGTCGGAAAATGGTCAACAGCGTTGCACACAGCTGGGTTATGCTCTTGAGAGCCTCTGCTGTTGAAAACCCCAGCCATTTTGTCGCTTTGACAAGGTCACTTGTCAAGGTCACTCTGGTCAGAGAGGCCCATGCTCACCACCCCCCCCTTTAGCCACCCTATCCTATTGGTCCTGGTGTTGGTAAAATCCAGGAAGGCCAAGCTCCCTATCCTTGGTTCCTGCTTGGTACCCGTCAAACACTTTAGACCACCTTGGCTAAGCAGTGCTTCGGGGGAGTTACCAAAACTCCACAAGGTGAAGTGGATTAGAACTTGCACGTCAACCCTGCAAGGCTGGGATGCCAAAAATAACCACAAAACCAGAGGTCTTCGGGTAGTGTGAGCAGTGTACAAGTTGGATAGATAGATAGATAAATAAATAAAACACATAGGCTCCTCCTGATCAATGATCGAGGATCAATGATTGACCCTCCTGATCAATGATCCTTCAAGTAGCATCAAGCCTCTTAATCTAAAGAATCAAGCAGCTTGAAAAAACAATCATTAAAGATGATGAAGAATCAAAAAGAGCCAAACTTCAAAAGAGTTCCAGCGGTTACAGAATGCCACTAGGAGTGTGAGTGGCAACTTGTTAATTAATGGTACTGTGATTCATGACTGTATTTTGTGGAATTAATACTTACATGGCCTTACATGGCCAGTAGGATTCCAGCTGTTATTAGGAAGGCCATGGTTAGCCTAAATGTTTTTTCATACTTCTCTATTCTGAAGGGTCTGACGATTTCTGATTATTTATTGATTTCCCACAAATGTCATCTTTTTTCCCTCTCTCCTTCCCCCCTCCCCTTTGGAAAAAAAGATTATTGTTCACAGTGAACCACAAAAAGTTCTTCCTGGGCAAAAGCATTATAACATGGCAAGTAATTATCCACTTGAGGACAAGGATGCTTGGGAGGTGAAGCAGTTGCTGGAGGTAAGCAGTTGTTTGCGCGTGTCTGCATCTCTTCATGTGTTACACGTGACATATAAAATCAGGCACTACCATCACAGACATCCCAAAAAACAGGGGAAATGAAAGTATCATGTCAGGGTTTCTCTGGGAATCGGGAATCTTTCGCACAAGTGCAGTGATAAGCTACAGAACTTTTTTTTTAACAGCTTATATGCCGCCCACTACCCAAAGGTCTCTAGGCGGCTTGCAATCAAAGAATTAAAACAGTAAAACATCACATATCAATAAATTATTAAAACAATGATAAAAACCTTGCACTAAAACCATTACACTAAAATTGCCATCGGAGGACCCACAGCCTATCTTTTATCAATTAAAAAACTTCTGGAACAGGAAGGTTTTTACCTGGCGCTGAAATGTTATCAATGTTGGCGCCAGGCGGATCTTACTCGGGAGGGCATTCCATAACTTGGGGGCAGCTGCCGAGAAGGCCCTCTGTCTGCAAGCCATCCCTCTCACCTCCTTGAGGGATGGCTCTTTCAAAAGGGCCCCCTGGCTCGATCTTAATTGCCAGGTAGGTTCATATGGAAGGAGACGGTCCTTCAGGTATCTAGGTCCTCAGCCTAACTTGTTTGTACACAAGCAAGTGTTTGACCATGAAAATTTAAATTAGGAAGCAAGTACAAGGCCCTACATCGGGCGTTGCAGTCTCTGGGCGGTGAGGTGGCGCGACCTAGAAGGAATACAGTCCACAGTTGTGAAACGGAAAGATTTTAAAAGGTTTTCCTCTGTCTGCTTAACTTTCCTGGGCCATAGCTAAAATACTGTCGGTAATGCTTCCCACCTCAAGTGTGCCTTAATTAATTGCAAGCTTTGTCCTTTAATAATGCAAGGTGGAGGGAAGTAGTACCATGAAATAATAATACGAGGTGGAGGGAATAGTACCATGGAACTAGAACCATGCTTGTTTTTCTTAATCTGTGTGTTTCTGTTCTATGGGATAAAAACTTTCCTGCACTGAAGTAAGTTTGGTGTATTCCGTCCCATGCAGCAGTTCAGCTTTGATATAGCCGAGAAAGCAGCTAAAGTGTGCCTTGCTCATCTCTTCACCTATCAAGATTTTGACATGGGTACCCTTGGACTGGCTTACGTGGGATCTCAGAGGCCAAACAGTCACGGTGGCATCTGTCCAAAGGGTAACTATATTTTCCTATAGAGAACAGTCACGAGTACGTAACGATGAATGTAACTGCATATCCAAGTATATCTGGCTGCATGGAGGGTCTGTGAAATTATTCTTGGGAGAGGAGAAATTTGGAAGAGCACTTCTAATGCACTTGTGGAGTTACAGTACAGTGGTCCCTCGCCATTTTGCGGTTCATAGACTGCAGTCCCGGTATATTGCGGGATTGCAGTATATGAAAGGCAAGGGCTCCTGGGATAAGCTGCTTGGGCCTGTTTGAGGCCTACTGCACTTAACCCCGGCCTGACAGGCTGCCCCAAATGGGCCTCCGATGGGCTTCCTGGGCCTGTCCACGGCCCCAGAAGTGGTTTCTGACAAACCGGAAGTGACTTCCGAAAACCCGGAAGTGACTTCCGGATTGCAAGAAACCACTTCTGGGGACCGGGAAGCCTGTTGGAGGCCCGTTCAGGGCAGTGCCATGCCCCCCAGTCCTGACCTGACTCACCATCGCCATATCGCGGATTTTCAATTATCGCAGGTCGGGTCGGGTCCCTAACCCCCGCGATAGGTGGGGGATTACTATACTGGAGTGGCTGGTGGCACATGGCTTTTGAACACTTCCAGCTTGAAGGGAGAGGGATGATGTGCCCTGCTGTGCATCCAGGGAGTAGAAGGTTGCTGCCTGAGATCCTCCAAAGATGCCAACCGTATTTAATAGTGAACAGAGAGGTCATGGACCCCGACAACATGGTATACATCATAACCACTCCTGTGCTTTGCAAGGGCTATTGCTAATGTACTACATTGGTTAAGAATATAGACCTCTTATGCAGGCATTGACACTGAGAAGTTAGTTCACCCCCTCCCACAATAACTTGTGTCTTGTTTCACATGATGAGCAGATGTTCAAGCAGTCTGTGTCACCTTTGGGAAATGCACAAAGTCCCTCAAGGTGATCCATTGTGCACAGTTTTGAACAGCCAGTGCCGCCCCTGTAGTTGTGTCTTGAAACAACTAAAATCAGGCGTCAGTGGAGCACAAGACATACTTTGAGAAAGGTTGGCCTGGTTATGGCCGTGGGTGCCCTTGTTCCACAGATTTCCAGCCATGCTATTACAGACTAACCCAGGTAGTTAAGAGAAGATGCATGGCAAGGATTAATCCTGCTGGAGGATTGCAACATGCAGGATCGTTTTCTATTTTAGATAATAGGCAAGGGAATTTTTTTCCTTTTACTTGGGAAGCATAAGTTTGCAAAGTGCACAAGTCTGTCATGCTCAACTTTGATTTTTTTTAAAAAAATTTCTGTTTCTCTAGCCTATTCTAATTCCGCAGCTGGAAAAGACATCTACCTCAACAGTGGTTTGACCAGCACAAAAAACTATGGGAAAACTATCCTTACCAAGGTATTGTGAGACAAACTCTGGGAAGTGTTTGCTTCCGTTAATGCCCTTCTGTTGGTTAGTTAGTTTCAGTCTTGATCTGGATGATGATGCAAAGGTATCTCATAGTCCAATATTGATAATGCCACATCCCACTGGAGAGAGAACTGAACTTTGTCACAGGCATTCCTTTATTAAAAGGCTTTTTGATATCATCCAGACAAACGTATCCCTGTTTCTAGTGGCCATTGGTGCCCGTTGTGGTTGTGGGGGTGGAGCCAAGAAAGACAGCTTGCTACTTCCTGCTGCTGTTCTCTTGTCCCCTCTTCCACGTTAAACAAATGTATTTCTCCTGTCCTTCTCTCTTTGCCCAACAAGGAAGCCGACTTAGTTACAACCCATGAACTGGGACACAATTTTGGGGCCGAGCATGACCCAGATGGTATGCCAGAATGCGCTCCCACGGAAGATCAAGGAGGCAAATATGTTATGTACCCCATTGCTGTGAGCGGGGACCATGAAAACAACAAGGTATCTGTGTTTTGTGTGTTGCACGCCCTTGCTTCTTATGTCGAAAACTAGGTTCCTAAATATAGTAGTACCAAGTCTGGAAAATAGCAGAGAGCAAAAGCAAAGAAAAAAGCAAAAGTGTTCTGCTTCTATACCGCCCCATACCACTTTAAGTAGTCTCTGGGCGGTTTACAATTTTTTAATTACAGTGTGCAGGCTACACATTGCCCCCCCCCCCAGCAAGCTGGGTACTCATTTTACCGACCTCGGAAGGAGGGAAGGCTGAGTGAACCTTGAGCCTGCTACCAGGGATTGAGCCCCAGGTCGTGAGCACAGTTTCACCTGCAGGACAGGCATTTAACCACTGCGCCACGAGGCTCTTCTAAAAAATAAGTAAAGGACAAGAGTAAAAGAACAAAAGACATAGAGACTTACTTCGTCTTCCTCAGCTTTAACATCACTACTGGGGTTGGGATAAATTGATAGTTTTCGGAGGCTGAAGCTATAAACTGGCCAGAGTGGTGCCTGTGGTGCTTGATTTGGGAATTTTAGGTCAGCCTATGATTTGGAATGTTTCATTGGATCATTATTTTCTTAATCTGCATTTTTAATATCCAGCATTTTTTTAAAAAAAATCAATTTGTTGTACTCCACTTTAGAATGTCATTAGATGTAGGAAGGAAAACAGGAACAGATTCCAAAGTAACCCATTTCCGCTGCTGTGGCCTCCCCCCTCCCCCCTTGGTTCCTCGTCCAGATGTTTTCAAACTGCAGCAAAGTATCCATCCTCCGGACGATTGAAACCAGGGCCCCCGAGTGCTTCAAAGAGCGTAGCAACAAAGTATGTGGCAACTCCAGAGTGGATGAGGGCGAGGAATGCGACCCTGGCCTCTTGCGTCTCTATGACGACCCTTGCTGTAACTCGGAGTGCATGCTGAGGAAGAATGCAACCTGCAGGTGAGGGTGGAGCGAGCAAACACCTTTTCCGCCACCGAGGAAGGGGGTGGGAGCTTTTCCAGAATGGTTTTCTGATTTCTCAGGAGGACAGGAGCTTTCCCCAGAATGGTTTTCTGATTTCTCAGTCAATAGCCACACAAATTACAAAGAACAGGACAGATAGTAACACTTTAAAACCTTATGGCACCACAATTTAAACAGTGGTAAATTTGGCGGGAAAGAAAAAAAAACTTAGTTACAATACTCCCGGAAAAGATGTTTTGATAATATCCAACATGATTTCTGGGAAATAAATCATAGGTTTGAACAACTCATGCCTTCGTTGAACAAACAATGCAGAACTCTGGAACTCCCTGCCACAAGATGTGATGGCATCTGGCCGGGATGCCTTTGAAAGCGGATTGGACAGATTCCTGGAGGAGAAGTCCATCACAGGTTATAAACCATGATGGGGGTGTGTAATCTCCAGGCTTAAAACCAGCGTCCTTCAAGGGCCAGATGCAGGGGAGTGGGATCAGGAGACAGGTATCTAGTCTCATGCGCTCCCAAAGGCATTTGGTGGGGCCACTGTGAGATACAAGAAGCTGGACTAGATGGGCATTTGGCCTGATCCAGCATGGCTCTTCTTATATTCTTAAACTGATACTTAGGAGTTGTATCTTATTAAATGAGGGAATGCTTGCCAGCTAATTTGGACCACTTGAAATGTATTAAGTGTCATTAAATGTTCTCCTTCCATTATATTATGCATAGGAAAAATGAAGAGGCTCATTGGTAGAAGCCTCCTCCTCCTCCTCCTCCTCCTCCTATTATTATTATTATTATTATTATTATTATTATTATTATTATTATTATTATTATTATTATTATTATTATTATTATTATTATTATTATTATTATTTAAAAAGAGCTGTGTGATGCCTATGTGTTGTTGTTGTTTTTGCAGCTTTTTTCAATTAGTCATAGGTATTTAGACTTTTCCATGGTGGATTTTTCTTTTCTCTTCCTCCTCCAGTGACAGGAATAGTCCTTGCTGTAAAGGTTGCCAGTTTGAAAGTGCACAGAAAAAGTGTCAGGAAGCCATCAATGCTACTTGTAAAGGAGAGTCCTATTGCACAGGTACCCCATCGTTTTTACAACTTGGTGCTTCCCTCCTCTTATACTGATATCTACACATATTTCCTCATTTCTTTTTTCATTCATTAGTTTAGGTATTTTAAATTTTTATACCACATTTTTGTGAGTCAACATTCAGCTACAGAAGGCATATTGAAACACTTGCTGAATGGTGTGTCAGCAATACGTAAACAGGATTAAGTCATTGAGTCTTCTCTAATTCACACCAGTTGGAACAAGACCGTAGTTCAGATATGATTTAGACGAGGAATCTATGAAAGTTTTATTACAGTGTAGAAGGGTAGGTTAAGGAAAGTAGTTTATCAGGTCATATTCTGTGGGAAGTTCGCTGGAGGACTTTTAGGCACACACAGACTGCTGTGTTCCTCCCAGAAGGCTCTGTATTTAAACATCTTATCTATGTTGACAAGAAATAGATTGGAGAACTTACAGAAACAATACTTCGGATAGGAGGCGAGTCCCCTTTGGCCTGGCAGCAAAGCAAAGGTCAGAGGAAGTAGAAGGTCACTTACCTTCCAGATATGCCACATGGGCCAGGAGTGTGTGCACATCACTGCAGCCCTCCAAAACACACCATTCAACGGAAGGTTCCGGCATTATTCATTATATTCTACTTAGCTCCACATTTCTCACTCTGCACATACATATATCCCTGTACAGTAATGCCTTGGTTTATGAGTGATTTGCAAGACAAGCAATCATTTCTGATCATTTTGCCTTGATTAACAATCAATGTCTTGCAATACGAGCATTGGAGCAGGTCACATGATCACAATTGAGCCAATGGTGGCTCCCTCCCTCCCTGCTGGATTGTGGGTGATTGTAGAACCTTCCATCTCCTGCAGCCTCCAAAGCAGAAGGAGGAGGGAGGGAGGTCTCACTTGCACCAGCCACAAAGGTTTTCAAAGGGGAGTGAAGGGTTAGGGTTTTATTTATATTTATATTTATATTTTTTATTTAATTTGCTTTCAACATTCTTTTCAAACCATTTCTAGTCATGGGGCAGCTAGTCAAGTGTGTATATGGCTACAAATTGCATTTTGTTGCTGTCACATTAAAAACCCAGAGTAAAATCCAGTTGTTAGGCCCAAACAGAGCAGATTCTGCAGCCAGGTACCTAATCCATGTTGTGGATGTGGACGTCTTTTGTGAGTTTTGGCATTTTGTGTATATGGTATGTGGTTTATGGGGCCCCAGAACAAATCCGAGTTTCCATTGTTTCTTATGGGGAAATTTGGTTTTATATAAGAGTGTTTTAGTTACAAGCATGTTTCTGGAATGGCTTATTCTTGTAAACCAAGGTATTACTGTACGTACGCATCGCTTGTAAGGCTAAGTTCACAGTCGGGATTGGGCCATGCATGTCAGCCCAGGAAGTAGAAATCCAGTTGCCATGTCAGTTGCCATTTTGTTGGGTGCAGCTCTGATGCAACAGCAAACCGTGGCGTGTTACAAAAAACAAATCATGGCAATCTGGAAATATATGTGTGTCCTCCCAAAGTGTCCTCCCAAGTACAGCAGGTGATGGCTTGTGTAGGCTACGGTTTATGATTAAATCATCATTTTATGGTTGCACTCAAACACACCCTAATCGCTGACACTTTTCATCAACGTTTGAGTGAATTGCCACTCTTTCCCTCTATGGTGGGAGGGGATCCCCTGAGTAGAGAGGACAAAAAAGAAGAGGAGGCCTTTGGGAGAGATGTATGCAGGCTGGGGGTGAAGGTGGGTGGGTGGGTGGTGGTGGTGGTGGTGGTAGAAAAGTTCCAGAGTCAGTGCTAGCTATGCTTGGGGTGGGGGTGGGATTGACTTATAGCACAACCTTTTCCTCTGTGGTGCTGCCTGAGCAATTTTTTCACTGGCCCTTCCTTGTCTTAGCTTTTCCTTTTGGCATCTTAGGACCAGAGGTTTTCTGAAGAAGATCTCGAGTTCTTTCTGTGAATTACTGTATTTTTTTCCATCTATAAGACACTGCCTTATATTAACCTCCCACTCTTTTTAGAACCCCAAATAAATAAAATTAATAAACCATCCATGAGGTCTCCTCCTCCACCCCCACCACCCCCACTGTTACTTTTTGTTTCCCTCTTCTAAACACTCTTCTCTGCTTTGGTGGGTTTGTTTTTTGCAGGATCAGGCTCTGTCGGGCTTGAGCAGCCAAATACCTTTTCATGCCCCCCAAAAGGTGTGCCTTTTTTCTTTTCTTTCAGGAGTGCATTTCTGAATGGGCTGCTTAAGCCCAACAGAGCCTGATCTTGCAAAAACCAAACCCACCAAAGCAGAGAGGAGCTTTTAGAACTGGGAAATGAAAGCAAACAGCAGGGGTGGTGGGGGTGGAGAACTCAAGGAAAGACAGAGCCTGATCCTACAAAAAACAAACCATGGAGGGAAAACGCAAGGTGAGCTTGGGTTCTCCTCCACCCAATGCCCTTTAAGTTTTGGCATCATGATTTCAGGAAAAAGTCGTGTGGTGTTCACGGGAAAATACTCCCGTTTGTGAGAAAATTTTTTTACCAGCCCCAAGGAAGTCACGGCAGGGAGTTGTTTCCCCAGTAGCCAGACACTTTTTCCTTGTGTTCCTAGGCAACAGCAGCGACTGTCCTCCCCCCGGGAACGCTCCAGACGGCACCATCTGCGTGGATTTGGGCATGTGCAAAGACGGGGAATGTGTCCCTTTCTGTATGAGGCAGAAGGAGAGGAAGCAACAGTCGTGCGCCTGTAACGGTGAGGAGAACGTTTTCTGCCGGGCGTCCCTTGGAAGGCATCCTCTTCAGACTCTGTGTTGGGCACTTCTTTAGCCTCTTTGCTCCTCGGCCTCTGTTCCAGTGGCTGAAATGGATTCTTCCAGCCCAGAAGAGGGAGAAGGTAGTCCTCCGGGCTGTGGCGCGCCCTCGGCCCTAGAGAGCTTTAGTATTCCTTTGGCGTAACTCGCCTTGAACTTTTCGGCTAGACCAGGGCTGTCCAACAGGCAGACCGTGGGCTACTGGTAGCCTGCGAAGGGTTCAAAAGTAGCCCGCCGGTCATCAATAAAAAACCGTGAGGGGATAAGTTCTCCACCCCTCCCTCCCCCATCTCAAGGATTATTACTGCCCCAGCAAAGTTCTAGATCTGCCAGCACACATACTCAGCTGAGCGGGCAGTTCAAGGGCCATGAGCATGTGCTCGGAATGGATAAAATTTGTAAGTAGAGGTGTTAGTGTAGTAGCCATCAGGCACTTTAGTCCGGAAAAAGTAGACCTCTGCCTGTTCAAAGTTGGACAGCCCTGGGCTAGACTTAGTTGTTGACACAAGAATATATTATCTTCCTTAGAGCTGGGTTACGTGTGCTTTTGAATTGGGTTGAGCATGTTTTGGGTTGATTTTGGGGTCAGCTGTAGCCAGCTGTACTCAAAATCAGAGTCCTAAAACAGCCTTTCTTGGCACTTTCATTTGTTTCCTTGTTTCCACCAGCCAGTGGTCAGAGAGGCATGTAAGATGCCACTTTGGACCTTTAGAGCGAAAATAAAGATGGTTGCTGCCAGCTCTCTTTCTTAGCCAGGGACTTGTACAATGACAGCAAGAAAACAAGTTATATTTCATCACCATCTCTTCACCACCAAATGTAGTGAAGTTTCACTCCTTCCCTAAAAACATCAGTGTTGCAGCAACATGCAGCAAGTGACTGTAGAACATGATTTCTGCATTACTGTGTTTTTTTAAAGCAGGGGAAGGAACTTTTCAGGCCACGAGCCCAATGCAGAGCTTTGTCAGAGGTCTCTGCACTGTCCATGGGCCGTGCCTCTTTCTCTTTTACCTCTACTATCCCAGAGGGACCCTCTGCTGTCTCCAGCCACCGCATCAGGATTTGTGGGAGGGGGGTGGGTCCCTTTCTGCCGTTCCTTTTCCTGCCTCTTCTTGTGTGAGGAACGGAGTTGAGGAGCAAAGCGGGCCTTGGAGGTAGACTCGGGTAGCGCCTGCAAGTGCTAGCTTAAAATCTCTAATATGATTTCCATCAACTGGATTGTTTTCCTAGAAACCATGCAAAACGGAGTTCAACTCTTTGACAGATTCGTTCAAAAAGGAGACTGAGAGGGGATATGATCGCTATGTTTTAAATATTTGAAAGGGTGTCATAATGAAGAGGGAACAGGTTTGTTTTCCATGGCTTCAGAGACTAGGACTCGGGGGCAATGGTTTCAAACTACAGGAAAAGAGATTCCATTTGAACATTAGGAAGAACTTCATGACAGTCAGAGCTGTTCGGCAGTGGAATAATATGCTGCCACAAAGGAGGGTGGTGGAGTCTCCTTCCTTGGAGGTTTTTAAGCAGAGGCTGGATGGCCATCTGTCGGAAATATTGTGATGGGGGTTCCTGGATGGCAGGGGGTTGGACTGGATGGCCCTTGAGGTTTCTTCCAACTCTATGATTCTATGATTCTAGGTCTATTCAGGGCAAATTCCTAGCACACCATTTTTTCGTGCATGAAAAGGCCAGCTCAATCCCGCACATGCGGACACAGAAGTGAAGGAAGGAAGGAAGGACACGTGTGTGTCCGAGCCTGTTGAAGAGACTTGCATCAGACGAATGCTGTCGTAGCAATACCCAAGAGAGGGTGGGTTTCCTTCGTTTCAGAAACGGACGATTCCTGTAAGGTCTGCTGCCGAGATACAGACGGGAGATGCAGCCCCTACCTGGATGCCCAGCAGAACCCCTTATATTTGAGGAAGGGAAAGCCATGCACTGTCGGATTCTGCGACATGAATGTGAGTATCCGGACACGAGCCGCGCGTGTGCTGCTGGGCCTCCTCTAACTCTAAACTTTCAATCACAGATGGAAAACGGTTTCCCATCTCAACGAAATTTGTCACGTGGGTAGCAGATCTGCCATGCGGCCCCTCTCCCCAACCTGGGTCAGCAGAGCCGCTCACCTTTAGTCGCCTGCTGCTGGGGTCCTTCATCGCTGGCCGTGCACCGGTCGGCGCTCCTCAGCCGGCCCCCTCCCCCACCTCCTCCGGCAGCCGACCACTCCTGGCAAAGGTGTGGTGGGACCAGGATTCTTATCGGTTTTGGTGAGACGGGCCCAGATTAATTTGGGACCCTCTCTACTTTGGCTGGCCCTCTCCAAGTCTGGTTTCTGGAGTGCTTAGCAGTTTGGGTGTCTCTGGCTACAGAGCTAGCGGTTGGGAGTTCGAATCTCCCACAGGGTCTCCCCTTAAGGGAGGTTGCACTTGATGATTCAGAGCAGGGGTCCTCAACCTAAGTCCCCGGGGCCGGATATATCCTGAATCCAGGACCAATTATCCCCACCTACCACTTAATAACAAGCCAGCCTCCGCAATAGGCATAATAATAATAACTAATAGATGATCAGCATGCTGGCTAATGGGGCAATAATGGGAATAAGGTCCCCCAGTCCCTCCCCCTTTTTTTCCATGTTGGCCCCCTTTTTTGGATTCTGGTCCGGCCCCCAGTGGTGTCTGGGGTGTGGTGGACCAGCCCCCTGTTTGAAAACTTTGAGGACCCCTGATTTGGTAATAGTTAAAATCCTAAAGGTTATCACTTTAATAATAATAATAATAATAATAATAATAATAATAATAATAATAATAATAATAAAATAATAATAATAATAATAATAATAATACCTTTATTGTCAATGTACAACATGTGCACAATGAAATTGTCTGAGTCTCCCTTTCCTACCCCAACCACCATCCCACTAACAACCACTCAATCTTATTGCACCCTGTGTACTTGACACAGAATGCGCCAACCCACAGGTCAATTCTTCTATACTTCTCATGGAATTATTTCCCATTCATGTATCACTTGTGAGAAGGCCTGTTTAATTTCCCTTGCTGTACTCAGCCCTGGAGCCCAGTCACTTTTCCCGCACTTCATCCTTCTTGGGCTAAATCCCACGAGCACACCTTTCGGCCACCTGTCCTGCTGCACGGAAGGATCTGATTGGGCGGCAGACTCAGGAGGCAGGCACTCTTACCCCCACCCCACCCCCTTTGTGTATTTCCATTGCCCTGTGGCATGGGGTTGGCACCCACAGGTCACTGCTGCATCAGGATCACAGTCAGTGTATTACTGTAGGGACAAAGCGCAGAGCCTCCCGGAAATTCTGCTGGAGCTCCGTTCTGCCACAGCTGGACCAGTGATGCCGAATGATGGGAACTGCAGCCTGACGACACCCGTCGGGCTGAACGTTGCTTTAGAGGAAAGGGGGCTCTCTTCCGATAATACTCTTATTCTGGTCCCTGGCCATCCATGATCTAGTTCTTATTTATTTGTTTGTTTTATTCATTAGACCCATATAGAGCATTATTTAGCAACGAGGCCACTCTGAGCAGTGTACAAATAATCCAAGAAACAAAACAAGAACAATATACAATGTAAAAATAAGCAAAATAAACATGACTAAATCAACAGTGACATCATAAAAATCACTCAAAGAACAGAGGGATACTTAACAGAAAGGGCGGATGAAAGATCAGCGAATCAAGAAAGCATGAATTAATAGCCAGGAAAATCCCTTCTATATACCCATGTCTTGAGATTATTTTTTATTTTTTATTTTTTGAAAATTGACAGCTTAGGGGCCAGACAAATTTCGGCAGGAAGCTGTTTTCTCGTTACTGATTTCCGGGCTTCCTTTGGGGTGGGCACCTTCAAGTGACCTGCTTGATAAGTGTTTCAGATGATACTCTATGGTAGGGGCCGTTCTGACAGATTTATTATTTTTCCTAATTCCATGTATTCTTTATGATTGCCTTTTGCACTAATCACACCTGCATTTCTCCATTTCCAGTGGAGACCTGAGAAGGGGCACTGACTCTCCAGGAACACAAATAACCCAAAGCTATTATTGTTATCCTTAATGAAAAATAAGGGAAAGTGTTTTTATGGATCAGTTTTAATTACAGTAGGCAGGCTTTGTACATATGCAGGCTAGCACTTGTTATTCCAAGAAATTCTGATTCTGCTTTCCCTTCATGATTTCCTTCTTAATAAGTTATTATTATCATCTCCCTCCTGGTTTGAGCTGCGCCTGCTGGAGTCCCGGGCCCGCCATTTTAAGAAAGGGGGGTTTCCAGGGAAGACCTTCCTCTTCAAGGCAAAGCTAAGAGAATATGGTGACCTTATTAGTTAGTGCCTTTTTTTTTTTTGGTTTTTTTTGAATTTTTTTTGCCTCATCGTTTGCCGCCATCTTGTCCTCCGAACCGCTGCCTTGCTTGGTGGCCTGATTTATTATTTTCAGCTTTTTAGCCTTTTTTTTGCTTTTCCATTTGCCTTTAAACACTGCTATTATTGTTATCCTTAATGAAAAATATGGGTAGTTTTTATGGATCGTTACCCCTTTGTACTCTAGCACTTGTTATTCCAAGAAATTCTGATTCTGCTTTTTAAATAAATAAATAAATAAATATAAGATGCTGTAAAGTCAATTCTGACTTATAGTGACCCTTTTGAGTAGGTTTTCAGCTGCCCGAACCAAGGTACCAGCTGGAGTGTAAGAGACACAGAGGGAAAAAACCCATCTAAACCCCTGAAGCCAGCTGGAGTGTAGTCAAAACCCATCTACTAGAGCTCTGCGTACAGTAGGACCCCCGTATCCACAGATTCATTATCCACTGATTCAGTTATCCACGGTTGGCAGAGGAAAAATAAATAATTCAGCAGCCGCAAAGCAAGCTACTGCCAGAGAGAGCAGCTGTAAAGCAAGCTACTGTTGCAAAACAACAGCTGTAAAGCAAGTTAAACACCAGTTTTGGGGACATTTTGGCATTCTCTCTTATCCACGGTTTTCATTATCCACGGGAAGCCTTGGAACCAATCCCCAGAGGATACTGGGGTCCTACTGTGTTTTATTTCATTTTAATTAATTATGTGGCTTTAGCAAAAAAAGTTGTACAATGATTAACTCCTCAGTTCTGCAGTAAGTTAATGGGGCTTCTTTCTTTCCTTCTCTGCCCTGCAAAACGCATTCCATCTGCTTGTAGTAATTATGGTGTGACAAGCCTGGACTGAGGATGCTGTCGCCTTTAATTTTCAACTAATACCTATTCCCCAATCCAGGCGTTCCCCACTATAACTCTGTTACGCTGCCACCATTTACTTTGATCGGTAAATCTCCCCACCAAAATAAAAGCGTAGAACAATGGACATTTACTATGAAGAATGGACTTCTCACGAGTATTTATGTTTGAAAATAAAATGTCTTACTTTTATTGCTTTACAATTGATTATTCAATCATTGTTATAGTAGCTTAGCGGCTGTAATGAAATATTGCTTGGTTAACTTGTTCCTGTTACAATTAATACCTTTTTTCACAGAATGAGACTGTCAGCTTCAGACGGTAACATCTGAAAAGTTCCACCTCAGGCAGACACACAGACACTCTGCTGCCTAGGCTTAAGTAATACAATAGAGCACTAATTGCTTTATGCGGATGACACAGTTATTATATCGCGCACCCGCCTTGGCTTAAAAAGGCTAATTAGCAAAACTGTTGAATACTTGAACATAAACAAACTGCAACTGAACTATTCTAACTATTCTAAATCTAAAATAATGGTTTTGGCTAAGACCTAGAAAAAATGGAATATAATCACCTTATCACACAGGATATAACCTTATCTAAACCCTATCACACTGGAGAGAACATCCAACTGTTTTATATGGATTTGCTATGTAACATTCTATATTGCATACTCATAACTACCAACACATATTTATAAATAACCCCCTGTTCATCACATATAAGAACATAAGAACAGCCTTGCTGGAACAGGCCACAGCCCATCCAGTCCAGCATTCTATCTCACACAGCGGCTCACCATTTGCTTCAGGGTATTCCCAAGCAGATGTCTTCACCGGCTTGAGATTCCCAGCAAATGGCATTGGGAGATATCCTGCCTTTCTCTCCAATCCGGAGGTTGTCCTTAGGCATCCATCATGATAGCCATTGAGACCCTTGTTCTCCATGAACTTGTCCAATCTTTTCTTAAAGTTGTCAAGGCTGACAGCTGTCACCACTTCTTCTGCCAGGGAGTTCCACAGACCAGTGATCCTCTGGGTGAAAAAGTACTTTCTCTTACTTGCTTGAGATCTAGCACCCAAAAGTTTCATGGAGTACCCCTTAGTTCTAATGTTGTGCGATAGGGAAAACAGCTTTTCCTTATCTATTTTGTTCACACCATGTCTGATTTTATAAACTTCACTCAGGTCACCTCTTAGGCGCCATCTTTCAAGAGTGAAGAGGCCCCATTCTTTGCAGCCTCAGATGGTAAGGAAGGTGTTCCAGTTCCCTAATCATTCTGGTTGCCCTCGTTTGCATTTTTTCCATTTCTCTAATATCCTTCTGGAGGTATTGTGACCAGAACTGTATACAATACTCCAGATGGGGCCTCACCATAGATTTATAAAGAGGCAAAATGACACTTGCTGACTTATTTTCTATACACTTCCTAATGATCCCTAGCATTGAATTTGCTTTTTCCACTGCTGTGGCACACTGGGTTGACACCTTCATTGAGCTGTCCACCAGGACACCAAGGTCCCTTTCCTGGTTTGTTGCAGAGAGTTCTGACCCCATCAGTTTATAAATGTAATGGGGTTTTTTTTTTTGCCCCAGCGTGCATCACTCTGCATTTAGTAATGTTGAAACTCATTTACCACTGGTTAGCCCACTCTCCCGGTGTCAAGAGATCCCTCTGGAGCTCCTTACAATCTCTCTCAGTTTTTACTATCCTGTATAACTTAGTGTCATCAGCAAATTTGGCTACCTTGCTATTTACTCCTACTTCTAGATTATTTATGAAAAGGTTGAAAAGCAGGGTCCAAATACAGTACCTTGGGAGACCCCACTCTTTACCTTCCTCCACTTGGAGAAGTGTCCATTTAGTGCTACACTCTGTTCCCTGTTGCTTAGCCAGTTGCTGATCCAGGACAAGACCTGTCCCTTTATTCCATGACTGGCAAGTTTATTCAGGAGTCTTTAGTATGGGACTTTGTCAAAAGCCTTCTGAAAGTCCAGATAAAAAATGTCAGCTGGATCTCCTTATCCACATGCTTGTTGACAATCTCAAAGAATTCCAACAGATTAGTGAGGCATGATTTGCCCTTGCAAAAGCCATGTTGGCTCTCCTTCAGCAGCACCTTCTCTTCTATGTGCCTATTAATTTTATCTTTTAGGATGGTTTTCATCACTTTACCTGGGACACATGTCAAACTGACCAGTCGGTAATTTTCTGAATCATCTTTGGATCCTTTTTTGAAGATTGGTGTTAAATTTGCTACCTTCCAGTCATGAGGCACAATTTGAGAGAAATATTACATATTTTGCCTAGGGCATCAGCAATTTCATCTTTAAGTTCCTTGAGAAAAGGCGCTTGAGGGGGGATATGATTGAGACATACAAAATAATGCAGGGTATGAGTAAAGTGGATAGAGGGAAGCTCTTCTCCCTCTTTCAAAATACCAGAACTAGGGGACATACACTCAAATTGAGTGCTGGGAGAGTAAGAACTGACAAAAGAAAATGTTTTTTGTTGTAAGTCTATTTGCCACAGGATGTTGATGGCATCTGGCCTGGATGCCTTCAAAAGGGGATTGGACAGAGGAAAAGTCCATCACGGGTTACAAACCATGATGGAGATGTGTAATCTCTAGGCTTTAAACCAGGGTACTTCAAGGGCCAGATGCAGGGGAGTGGTATCAGGAGACAGATATCTAGTCTCATGCGCTCCCAAACGCATCTGGTGGGGCCGCTGTGAGATACAGGAAGCTGGACTAGATGGGCCTTTGGCCTGATCCAGCATGGCTCTTCTTATGTTCTTATGTTCTTAGAACTCGTGGATGGATGCCATCTAGTCCTGGTGATTTGTTAGCATTTAGTTTAACAAGACAAGCAAGGGCCTCCTCCCTGGTTATTTCTATCTGGCTTAATTCTTCAGATCCCCTCCCTACAATGATAAGCTCTGCTTGGGGCATGTGGTCTTGTGTTTTTCAGTGAATACTGAAGCAAAGAATATGGCTATCACATTGTTTAAGTTTTTTTCTAAACCAGCCACATTGTGTCTCGCAGGGTAAATGTGAGAAGCGTGTGCAGGATGTGATTGAACGACTCTGGGTTTTCATTGATCAGCTCAGCATCAATACATTTCGTAAGTCACACCTATCCAGCATCTTGAAATCCACAATGCATGCTCTTCATTAACTCTGTTACTTCCTAGTTAATGTCTTGACATTTTTTATTTTGTAGTGTGAACACTGAAATTGAGTTGTTCATTAACAGTTTATAATGCTATGACTACATATGTTTAATGGTTACTTACAAATGGTTTTGAAATAAGCTCCAAAGATACAGTATTTTTCAATGTATAAGACTACAGTGGTACCTCTTAAGACAAATTTAATTTGTTCTATGAGTCATTTCATTTTATGAAAAATTTGTCTTGCGAAATGCAGTTTCCCATAGGAATGAATGGGAAACCAATTATGGTAATCCATTCTGGAGGTCAGGAAAAAAATCAAAACGGGGGGAACAGATTATGTTGGTTTCCAATGGATTTCTATGGGAAGATTGTCCCAATGCCGTTAAAGACGGGAACAGCCTTTCCTCCTCTTTGGTAGCGTTGGGTTTTTGACAGCCCCCAATCGCAAGGAGCGATGGGGGGGGGTCAAAAACCCTCTGTCCCTGAAGACGGGAAAGCTTCCCTCCTTTACTGAGTTGCGGGGTGGGGGGACCTTCAATCATTCGGCAACAAAGGCTGCAGACCTGTCAAAATAGGCTGGCTGTTGGGCTGGACTGTCCAGTTGCCATGACTCAGCCTCCAAATAAACTGACCTGGATGTCTGAGAAATAGGAATGGGCTATTCAGGAGCTGTGCAGGGAAAAGCATCATCCCACCTCCTTGTCTGATTGGCCAGCGCCAGGGAGAAGGAAGAATAACGTCAGAGGCTTCTTCCTCGTTGGAGCTCAGCCCCGCACGGGCACAGAGCAAGGCAAGGGATTGGCTCGTTGCGTTTCGGAGGCTTCTGAACACCATCTGGGATCATGCGGGTCATTTCAGAACTGATAGCTTCTGAAACAAATAGTCCATCCCTACTGAGAATCTGCACAGACAATGTTGTGACTTGCAAATACCTTGTTTAAAATGTGCTTGCAATTAATATGTAGAAGTATAATAAATATTGGGTTGGCTCAACTTCTAATTAAACCGTTATTACATACCATCAAAAACCTCTGTGCAGTGAACTGATTAAAAGGTTGAGAATGTTAAGAGTAATATTACAAGTAGTGAAGGCAACTAGTCCTAGTTAATTGAGAAATGAAAATAAAAGTATTCTGCGTGTTGAGTTATAAAGGATGACTTTGAAGATGGGGCGGCCAGGTTGTGTCTGCTGCAATAGCTGACATATAAAATGTCGGGAGAATGGCCTCTTTTTAGGCAGACTATTTGTTACCATCTAAGCATCAGTATTATCTTCAACATCTAATTGTTTCAGCTTATTTAGCAAATCGTATGATCTTATAACATTTGAAGGAATCATTTGGAAAATACTTGTGGCATTAGTCTGAACTGTAAACCCAAGATCTATCTGCCTCTATTCAAAAAGACTGTGGTGTGATGTGTCCACAAAAACAAAACATCGGGGTACTTCTAAGAATAACACATTTATTTAAGTATGAGTTTTCCTGGAATGGCAGAGACATATCTGAAGATACATGTGCTTGTCTCATGTTATTAAAGCTGGTTGTTTTCTTTTAAACAGGAAAATTTCTAGCAGACAACATAGTAGGATCTGTTCTTGTCTTCTCCTTATTATTCTGGATTCCTTTAAGTATACTTGTCCATTGTGTGGTAAGTTTAAATTTAAATCAAAATCAAGATACAGTATACCATAAATTCAAGTCTTTCAGGTACAACTGATCAGAAATTGAGAGAAGTGGAGAGTATATGATATATGTAGCTCTTGTGCAGATCTTTATTTTTCGTTCTTGTGTCAAAAGCACTACAGTACAAATATTAAAAATGTAATATTTGTGCAGTAACAGGCAGCATTAAGACTCTTTGGGCAATCGAACGTCAATTTTTCCATCAGTTCATGTTCAGGGGCATCAGCTGCCATAGGTGTGACGGTAGCTGTTCTCTGCAAGCACAATGTTAATGCAAACCACCTGTTTTGGGGGTCCATTTGGGGTTTTGCAAATTCTGGTCTGTAGCCTCTGTGCAGATAAATGACCTTAAGCTTTACTTATGGATCCTGAGCCTGCCTGTTTTTGAGAAACAAAAATTTCTGTTTCTGAAATCTGTCAGGTTCCCTGAAGGCCCACCCAAAATCTCAGTCTTTTAGCTTCCTAACATGTTGCTCACCTCCAAAGGACCTTGAGAAAGCCTTGGTGGGAAGACATTTATAACAAAAAGGAGGTGGGAAATTTATTGGGGTGGGTATGGGTGGGTATATTATGTAGGGTGGTGGCAGGGAAATGAATAGTCTGGGAGTTGGTTCAGTGGATCTGACTGGTTTACTTGTACAAATACTGCTTGTGCAGGTGACCTTCCCTTATCTTGGCTTGCAAGATCAGAGGAAGGCTTAGGAGGCAGTCCCAGGGTAGAGAGCAAGGTGCATCCTTGAGTAACGTGCTGCTTCCACAGCTGACTTTGTACTGTTCCCTCTTAATAGGATAAGAAGCTGGACAGGCAGTACGAAGAGAACAACAAATCCCTGTTTGGTCCCAGCGTAAGTTTGTTTTGTATCAAATATATCCTTATTACTGGGTTTGCTTAGAAAAATACAAACCCAATCTGGCAGAAGCCTGCTAAAAAGAAAACAACCTTAAACTGACAGTCATAAGTACAGGTTTTCCATGAAGAAATGTTTTTTCCTGACTTGAAGGTGCGACTTAAATGTCAGATAAAAGGTCTTGCTGAAGAATATTTAGTATGTTTCTTAAATGCACCATTTAGATCCTTTTTTGATGTCTTCTATGCTTTTGGGGTTAATTGTAATGTTTTCATTCTGTTGTAGTAGTAGTAGTAGTAGTAGTAGTAGTAGTAGTAGTAGTAGTAGTAGTAGTAGTAGTAGTAGTAGTAGTATACAGGATACTTTATTTCCAAACCAGGTGGCTAGTTCTGTTGTTTTGATTCTACTTGATTCAGAGATTTAGTCAGCTAGTTTATGTGATGCTCTGTTCTTTAAGGGAAAAATGAAGCTAAACTAAGAATTCCAAATTAGATCCCACAACTTGCAGGAAATCAGTTTTCTTAAGAGAGAATTTATTCCCTCCTACCCACCAGTGCCAGCATTTTGAGATGTGAAACAGTCGATTGTCAATAAGCTTTGAATCCTAGCACCAGGTCATGTTCCCATTTAAAATGTCAGGCAAAAACAAAACAAAAGAAAAACGAAGAAGACAAAAATGTCGAGGCATCTTAAAGACAAGCTGCTATATTTTAACATGAGCTTTCAGGAACACGCCCACTTCCTCAGATGTAAGAGTGGGAGTATGTAGCATATATTTATACATTTAAAATGTGTTCTGCAGATAAGGTAGCAATGAGACAGGCTTCCTGCAAATAGCTTGACTAGAGAAATGGAGGCGATGGTTTTTGCTTTCACCCCAGTTTGGGCATAACTGGAGCATTTCCCTCCTTGTAGAATGTCGAGATGTTGAGCAGCCTGGATTCCGCTTCTGTACGGATCATCAAACCCCCTCCCGCTGTGCCTTCGACCAGCCGGCTCCAGCCCCAGCCCCTGCAGCCTGTTGCGCCAGTGCCCGCCACGGTCGTGGTTCCAAAACTAGACCACCAAAGAATGGACACGATTCAGGAGGATCCAAGTACAGATTCCCATATGGAGGAGGAAGACCCTTTTGAGAAGGACCCTTTCCCAAGTAACAGCACAGCGGCCAAATCTTTTGAAGACCTCACGGATCATCATCCTGTCACGCGGAGTGAGAAAGCCTCGTCCTTCAAACTGCAGCGCCAGCGTAGAGTGGACAGCAAGGAGACAGAATGCTAGTCTCTCGCTGCCTTTGGAGCGGCTGAGCTCCAAGTGCAAAGCCCTGTTCTAGCCAGTGTAAACCGTCTCATTACAGAAACATCATCTCTTCGCGTATGTATATAGGCGTCTGTGTATTGAGAAATGAAACAGGGAAGTGACCGACTGCAGATGCTGGCCATATGTAAGATCTTCCTTCGTTTCAGCACGAGTGCTCCTTTAAAAACACACAACTAACAATTGGATAGATTGAATCGTTTGGAATCTGTTCCATAGTATTGAGATGGACATTTATTTCCTTCCTTCAGCCTATATGGTACAGAAACATAATATGCCTGGCCTAAAATTGTGTATCTGATTGTATTTATAATGTGCCTTCTTATGGTTGAGCAGCACTGCAAAGAAAAGAACTCAAATGTACTTCCAGTTTGGAAGTCCAGTTTAAAACACACAGTATTTTCAAACATGAATAATAAGGTGATTTTTTTGTTTTACATGTTAGAGATTTATAAAGAATAAAGTGGCTTATGTCATATCTACAGCAAGCAAGACGGCAACAAATCGCTGAAATACGCACCTCCCATTTTGAAAATGTTTTCAGAATTAATTTGAAGATTTTTAATCGTGCAGTGTTTGACCACAATCCAGCTGGGGCGTAGGCATCCTTCAGTTCTATTGCCTTTTTAAAAGGAGGATGTAAATTTGCATAACATTGTGCTGGATAGTGGCCTTTTTTTTTTACATTATGAAGTGGTTTAGAAAAGTGTCTTGTAATTTCATACACAGCTTGGTAGACAGAGAATAAACAAAAGCCCTGTATGCCAGTATGTCAAAGGATGAAAATAGTGATGCCATATAAATCTTGTAAGAATTCAAAAGGCTGTGTTTTGGATTTTTATGTTTCATTTTGAGTTTAAATGTGCATCGTTAAGGCATCTGCCCGTTTGAGGTGCAATCCGCTTAGCTTTACATGATGATTGTTTCAGAGGAGAATCCAGCTTGTTGGATTAGACGTTTTAGCCTCTAATGCAGTGAGGAATGAGGCACAGGCGGGTTACGTTATGGGGACCCCCTTGCTTAGGAGGCTGGTTTATAGGAAGGATTTTGACCTCACAAGCAGGAACTCCACGGTGCCTTTTGCTGCGTTCCTTCCGTCCTGCTTTCTCCCAAGGACGGAGGGAAGTGAGTTGAGATAGGACAGACTCCCTCCTTCCTGCAATCTGGGCAGGAAGAAATATGGTTTCTGGGTCAGAGCCCATGGTTAGTAAGAAATGGACCATTAACAGGATGAAAACGATGGTTTGCTCTTCTGCAGCTTAATTGTGGCCAAGAAGTTTGCTTTGTATAAACTCTAGGCGTTTAAATAGCTGTATCTAATGTAAACTAAAACATAAAAGCAACACGTCTTTAATTATGGAAGACTAAGTCTTTTTTTCATATTTGGAGTTAGCCAAACCTGTAACAAATGTGCATTTCTCATGGATGCTTGTTACACTAATACTTGAACCTGTGCCTTTTGGTATTTGTATCCATATTCTGATAATTTTTTAGATTTCATACATAGTAGTAAATTTCATATGAAGAGCTTTTTAAAAGCTCCCACTACAATGTAATAAAATAAGTTTTTTTATATGCAAGTGTTTCATTTGACATCTGAGACTTGATTCTAAGTGGGGGAACATGTACCCAGTACTGTTAAGTGGACGCTGGTTCAAAACCTCCATTGAAGCCTTCGTATAAGAGAAATGTCGGCATATTTTAAACACCCAGCTTCGAAGACCAAGACTCGCTGTAGACGCCAATGAAGGTGAAAGTTGGAGACAGCATGAAGATGGAAGAGGAAGATGGGTTGACTCCAAGAAAGCACAGACTTCCCTTTGCCAAACCTGAACCCTGTGGGAGGTCACTGGTTCCAAATATTGCCATTGATTAGAAGCAACTTTACAGCGCATATGAGCATCCGGGCACAATTGTAGTCATCAGCTTCTGAGGTTAAATTACTGATTCTGTTCCAAGGTGTGCAGGGCTGAGATTTGGACATGTCCCCAAATTGTAGACAAAACCACAGATTTGCACAGCTTTTCTACAACACGACTGTTTGCCTGTACAGTGGTGCCTACTAAGACGAATTTAATTAGTTCCAGGGATTCATTCGTTTTATGAAAAAATTGTCTTAAAAGGCACGGTTTCCCATAGGTAAGCATTGAAAACCAATTAATCCATTCCAGAGGAACAGATTACATTGGTTTTCAATGCATTCCTATGGGAAGGCTGTCTCAAATCCCCTTAATCAACCGGCAGTCGAGGGCTGTGGAACAGCCTTCCGCTGCCGGTTGATTGAGGGAATTTAACCCCAGCCCAGCAAAGGGGAGAAGCTTTTCCCCTACTTTGTTGGGTTGGGGCAGGGGGAAAACTTCCCCTCTTTTGCTGGCTGCCCCAATCCTGGTGTGTGTGGGGGGGTGAGGGGTGACTTGCCCACTCGTCCCCTTCCTGCATCGGGGCAGCACCCCTCCACCTGGGTCTCTGCATCAAGCCGTTTCGGTGAAGAGACCCAGGCGAGAAGGGGGGGGGAGCAGCGACGGCTGTGCATGGAGGGAGCCTGGCGAAAGGAAGGCAGCATCTTGCAAGCCCACAAGGCACTGCCTCCCCTTTGCCTTGGGCTCCGTGCGTTGAGCCACTTAAATGGGGGGGCCTTCGATCCTGGCTTTCCTGACCATATAGCACCCACAGATTAGGTGTTACATGGTCAGGAAAGCCAGGATGGAAGATCAGGCTTTTGAATTTTGCATGCCCATAACCCCCTTGGATTGTGGGTGTGTGGGATTCAAATGCCTGACCTTTAAAATAGATTTTTACAAGACATCCAGTAGGCAAACTGTCTTGTGAAAAATGCCTGTACCTGGAAAATTCATTTGTCGTGCGAAAATTCATCTTACGAGGCATTCGTCTTGCAAGGCACCCCTCTATTTGGTATTTGGGTGGTTTCCACTCCCCCCCCCCAAATTGAGAAATCCTAGAAATTGCTATCACACCGTGCTTTGTTTCTAGTAAAAGAGCTTAAAACCAGTGGCACAAGTTAAAACTAGTGGCACAAGTTACCACTGGTAGCTCTGCCAAGCTAGTCTAGGGGGCAGGGCTAGAGGTGCGGAGTTTGAGTCCCGCTGTGCCTCCCTGGCACGGGTTGGACTTGAGGGTCCTGAGGGGTGCCTTCCAGCTTGGCTGTTCTGAGATTATGGTTCACTTTCCCCCAGTGCCCATCTCCATATTCTCAGAGGGCCTTTTCACACGACCCCTAAACTCCACGGCAGATGGCTCCCAGCTCCGGAGCTTAAAATTGTTTCCCCACCAGCTCCGGAGTTTACAGAAAATTAAGTGCGACCACGCCCACCTAAGCGCGTCCCAGCGCACTTTTCATGTACCTGCTCTCCGAGGGTGAAAATTCCTGATGCGGATATAACAGTAGTGACTGCCGGGCTCTCCTTGCTTCTGTTTGTTCTTTTTTTGCCTCCCCCCCCCCCTTTAAGAGATCTGAATGCAGTGCCGGGAGCAAAGCGAGATGGCAGAATGGAAGTGAGCGGCATTCTTCTCTTCCTTTTTTTCTCCCTCCCCTCACGCAGCCAGCAGCCAGGAGTGCGGAGGGGGTGGGAACGCAGGAACAGCGACAAACCCCTAAGATCTCTGGTCCAAATTTAAGTGGCCAGCGGATCTTAGGGGTTGTGTGAAAAGGCCGAGAGTTGGAAGAGACCTCAAGGGCCATCCAGTCCAACCCCCTGCAATGCAGGAACCCCCATCATGGGACTCCTGACAGATGGCCATCCAGCCTATGCTTACAAACCTCCCAAGAAGGAGACTCCACCACCCTCCTTTGTGGCAGCTTATTCCACTGCCAAACAGCTCTAACAGTCATGAAGTTCTTCCTGATGTTCAAATGGAATCTCTTTTCCTGTAGTTTGAAACCACTGCCCCGAGTCCTAGTCTCTGAAGCCATGGAAAACAAACCAATATTTAAACATACCTATCATATCCCCCCTCAGCCTTCTTCTACTGATACTATCTGTCACGGATTTTCTATGTTTGGTCCCTGTTCCCTCAGACAATTTACTTCCTATGAATGTTCAATGCAGTAACGAAATGCTGGCAAACATGTAGATGTCCTCAGGAAAAGTGAGCTTTTGGTTGCTCTTACGGGAAACCCAGATGCTTTATTCGAGCATAAAATAGAGAAGATTGGGAACCTGTTACTTTAAATATGTTGTTAGAGGAACGACCAAAGGGATACTTTAATGAGTTTAAAAAGTGGGCCTTTTTGTATCGGCATGCCTGCTAAATCAAGTTCTAAGACTGTGCTTGTGAACGTGGACAGGCTTCTGAGATTCCGGACTTGTGCATCGCTGCACATAGCTTTTGTTTGAATATTTAAATATTTCTTGAGCCTTTTTAGCAGAATGGGACAGCTGTGTGCTGTTCCTATCCATCCTTTAGTATTGTTTGCCTCAAGGCCATTTTTTTAAAAATTTCTCCAGCAGTACTGGATCGCCACTCACACTACCTGCAGGCAAGCACGCCTGCAGCACTTGATAGCTCAATACCACCGTTTCTCCAAAAACGGTTTATTTTTTTCCATCTCCCCCAAAATACATTACAAGGAATCATATTCTCTCCATTTAAAGCCGCTCCGAGTTATTTGCGCAAGGGCCCCCTGTTCCGTCTTTGTCCATTTAATCCTGAGGACTAGGCAGGAGACTCGCTTCCGGATTCAGGTGATCCACATTCCTCCAGTAGGGAAGCAGGACAGGAAGGCTGGATGTTTTTTGTTCCAGGAGTGACCAAAGTTGGTTTGCTAAGAAACGATTTCCCTCTGCTGATAAGTGGAGTCCATCGGACAGATAGCAACAGAAGCCCTAGAATGGAGATACAGAAAGGGGTCATAAAGAACATCAATGACTTGATCCAAGTCGACTCCAGCGGAATCCATGGAGGCAAGCAAGCAAGCTACCAGTTGATGGCAGAAACAACACTGGGACTTTTTTTTTTTGGGAGACAACTGTTTTTCTCATGGAGAGATCCCACCTGGTTTACCTACTAGATTTACTCGATTGTACAGTGGTACCTCTTAAAACAAATTTAATTCATTCTACAGGTCAGTTTGTTTTAAGAAAATCTTGTCTTACAAAATATAATTTCCTATAGGAATGCATTGGGAACGGATCTGTTCCTGAGGCTGGAATAAAGACAAAAATAATCAGTTTTTTTCCTGGCTATATGTGGAATGATTTGTCTTGCAAAGCATCCCATAGGGATTTTTTTTTTGTCATACAAAACATGCCTATTCCTGGAAATTTCTTTCTTTCTACAAGTTTTTTTTTCTTATAAGGCATTTGTCTTAAGAGGTACCACTCTATAAGATTAGAGTGAGACCTTTTCTTTTTGGAAACAGGACACGTTTTTCAAAAATTGTATTAAAACTCCCAGGGATCCTACCTGGTTATTTTTCTGCATTAATGTCCACAGGTCAATGACAGAAGTGCCACACTCTTCCGCTACCTTAACACAGGCCTTGGCATATTCTCCAGTAGTAGAGTTGAGGCGGTTTAATTTTTCACCTTTTGAGAGAGAATTGGGGGGGCGGGGTGGGGTGGGAGAGAGAGACAGTACACTTAGATGGAGAAAGAACTCCAGACTATTATAACAAAAGGAGTGATTTAGGGTTTTGCTTCACGTTTGGACAGGCCGATGCATGAACAACAGCAACATTGCTTGATCTAAAATGGACTTTGGGGTTTGGTTACCTTTGGCCATGCACTCTTTTTCCCAGGACGCTTCATGAAGCGGAGGCGGTGTCACCAGGATAACTTTGTCCTCGGTAATATCCACCGATCTTAAGTACTGGATCATGGCTCTCAAATTCTCCACATATTCATCTAGTGGAACATGTTGTTTAGGATTCACCTCTGTTCGGGGAAGATGGATTACATTCAAGTCAAAATAGTAGCATTCCTCTTAATTAATTAATTAATTAATTAATTAATTAATTTTTCTGGACTGTGTATTATCCTTCATTACTGTAAGCCGCCTTGGGTCCTTTTCCAAGGAGAAAGGTGGGGTAAAAATACAATTAAAAATACTCTACAATACAATAATGCTACAGGGCTACTTAGCTTGGCAGGTGACAACTTCAAAACACTCCTCAGGAAACTCAACTGAGCCACAGGTTCCAGAGGAAAAAAGGAGGATCAAGGCAGGCAGCAAACATGCAAGCGGGGTGAAAGTGCCTGGAGGACGGTGCATGCCAGCTGATTCCTGCTTTGTCCCACTTTCCAAGCTTGCCTGTGGTTAGTCCTGCACCATGTGGAGTGCAGAGGAAGCGTCATATCCAGACATATACCTTTCCACTCCATGCCTGATGAGCAACAGCAAAAATATTGACTCGCCATCTCTAAGTGTATGTCAGTCCACACGGAGATCACCCGCCAGCAGGGGAAAGAAAGGGTCTTCTCAGTCGCCTTCCCGTGAAATGCGATCTCTAGGGAAGACTGCTCTGACCTTTCTTTCTGACTTTCAGGACATGTGTTCCTCCGGGCCTTCTCGTTCTCAGGGTGGGACTACGCCACCGGGGGGGGGGGATGCAAACAGATTGGCAGTGAAGTTACACCCAGAAAGGTGATCTCCCCCAGATTAATTCATTTCAGTTAATCCTGCAGGAGTCAGGCATTGGGGGAATTTGGCACTCGGCCATCTATGCAGCTGCTCTAGCTGACCAGCTTTACAGGTGGCTGTTAAAACAGAACTACAGAAGGACCCCCATATCCACTGATTCAGTTATCCACGGTTGGCAGAGAAAAAAATAAATAAACAATTCAGCAGCCGCAAAGCAAGCTACTGTCACAAAGAGCAGCTGTAAAGCAAGCTACTGTCATAAAACAGCAGCCATAATGCAAGCTACTGTTGCAAAACAGCAGCTGTAAGCACATTGCTATCACAAAACAGCAGTTTTGGGGACATTTTGGCATTCTCTCTTATCCACGGTTTTCATTATCCACGGGAAGGCTTGGAACCAATCCCCAGCAGATTCTGGGGTCCTACTGTACCTTATAGGTTCGGTATACAAATTTGAAAATAAATAAATAAATAAAATAAACTGGAGACAGGGTTGAGTCAGCTGTCTGTCCAAAGTGCTAGGGCAGCAAGGCATTAAAAGGAATAGGAAGGAAGGAAGAGAGGAGGGAGGGGGAAGCAGAACCACACAGTTGGTTTAAGAAGTGAAAGAGAAATGAAATGGCAGCCAGTGTCTCCACGGTCCTGTCTTTCTCACGGATGCTGTAGCCAGGTAGAAGGATTTCAAATAGAATGGCTACAAACCCTTCTGCCTGTGGCTCAAGCCATCACAGCGCTTGAACAGATGCAAATGCACCTGACTCAAAAAAAAAAAAAAAAAAAAGGAGAAGCCGCAATGGCAGAAGAAAAGGAACATGGAATAGGGGAAGACACCCAAGGTCACTTCTCACTGATTTGCACCTCTTGTTCTCAATGGAAAATAAAGAGGATCTGGCCCCCTGCCCCCCGTGCAATTCCCACATTATTTGTCAGTCTAGGGGCAACCCATTATGTGCTGCTTTAGGCCATCTTCATCTGCCTATTTTATTTCTTTAATGGTTTTTCTTTCTCTTGAAAAAAAAATACACAGGCCAAGTTAAAATCCCCCTTCCCCCAAAAGCAGAATGATTGTACAGTCTATTTATTTATACAATTTATATGCCGCCCACTACCCAAAGGTGCCTTAAAAACCAGTGGAATTGAAGGCCTGAAGCAAACTGGTCAGACTTTGAAACCACTGAGGTGACATGACGTCAATTCTCAGCTGCAACCTAATTTGGGGGAAACAGGTGGGGACACAAGAATGAAAAAAATATGTACCTTTTAAGGCACTATCATTGGCGCCAAAGAAAATGGTTACTGCAACAGTCTTCTTAGCATCAGAATCTTTGTTGATCAGCCTTGGAAGAACTATTTTCCCCCATCTCGTATTATAGCCAGAAAGTCCGCGATTCAAGACATCACATTTTCTGAAAAAGAGTATACATTTGTAAATTTTTTTATAAAATATCTGAAGCCTGTCGGAGGCCCCAAACAGGGCCGTGCAGCTTTGCCCGGGAACCCTTGCCTTCATATACTGCAATTCCATGATTTACCAGGACCACAGTATAGTAGTGACGGTGAACCTTTTAGAGACTGAGTGCCCAAA
The DNA here is from genome assembly GCA_029282475.1 of Phrynocephalus forsythii. Lineage (NCBI taxonomy): Eukaryota > Metazoa > Chordata > Lepidosauria > Squamata > Agamidae > Phrynocephalus > Phrynocephalus forsythii. The sequence goes on along the minus strand of JAPFRF010000002.1, from coordinate 9,385,749 downwards.
CTGCGATTCAAAACCCACTAATTTTGGGCAAAGTGCCCCTACAGCAATTTAACCTGAATCCAGGTGGCTGTGAAGGGCCATGTCTGGTGCCCACAGAAAGGGCTCCGAGGGCCACCTTTGGCACCCGTGCCATAGGTTCACCAGCACTGGTATAGTATATGAACCACAATATAGTGGGGGGCGACTGTACGTCATATTTCACTTGGTATATGTGTATGCAGAGTTCTCCGCCCACAGAATGCTCTACTTGGTGTAGCTTGTGGTTTGCCTTATATTGCTTTTACTTTGGTTACTGGCATTAATTTCAAAAGCAGAGGTTTTATATTTTCCATCCATATAGAAATAAAATAAAAAACTAACACTTTCTCACTGTGCCCCAAATCCACAGCAACTCTATTTAAAGACGTGATATGTACAGTATGCATCTTACTTAAGATATTTTTGAGATACATGAATGCAGTAACAGATATATTGTATGGGGGTTGGGTATGGCTGTTGTTTTTTTAAATCGTAATTTTTATGTACAGTGGACCCTTGTATAACAAACAGCTTGTATAACATAAAATTTGTACAACATAAAACCTTCCAGAGATAGGGAAAATTTGCTTAACATAATTGCCTATGGAGAGAATCCGTACAACATAAAAATTGGATCACTCCGACTTCAATGCATTCCTATGGAACTTTGTATAAAGGAAATTTTGCTTAACATGATTTCATTTGGAACGAATTAATTCCTTTATACAAGGTACCACTGTACTTGGTATGAATGCTGTCAGGTGAAAGAGTGTAGGGCTGTGTGTGTATGTTTGGTTTTTATGTCAGTTTTAAATGAGTACAAGTGATGTTCTGCGTGTGAATGTAGGAGTATATGTATGGATGTTTTGTTCTTAAAAGGTAGATTTTGTCTTGGACTTTTATACTGGGGTGTGTGAATGAGCTGACTGGATGGCACTTTTTAATCTTGTATTTTTATACAATGACAATAAATTCCATTCAATTCCAGAAACACAGTTGAATGGACTTACCGAGCTAATCTGTGAGCAATGGTGGCTCCCCATCCACATTCTTCAAAGGAAAACTAGGAGAAAGAAGGCAATGCACATTTAACTCAAATAAATGCCACAAAGTATGAGTACAGGCTCCTGTCACCAGCAGGAGGGTGTTTCTGGAAGTCTTGGGTTATCTGCGTATCATAATGATACGCTAATTATCAACCACAGAAACAAATGCTTCATTTAAATGTAGGCTTTGATCAAACCCCCCTTATGGGTTGGTTGCTTTTGGGGGGTAGCCAAAGGAGAAGCGGGGGGGCGGGGAGGACGCGGGAGGAGGAGGGCGCAGATTATGCCCGCGGGGCTGCAAACGACCCGGAGGCAAGAGGCGCTGGAAAAAGGCCATCGTGTGGCCATCGTGTGGGGCGGGGGGGGGGCGGGTTGGGGGGGGGGCTCGGCAGGCAGCAGGCAAAGCGGGACGGCCGGAGAGACTCCCCGCCGCCTACTCCAAGGAGGACCCGCGGGCTTGATTGCGCCAAAGCGCTCCCGCGGGGGCCGCCCCTGGATGGTGGCCTTGCGCGCATCGCTCCTTCGTGGGCAGGTCGCCCACGGGTCCGAGCGAGCGGCCCCCCCCCGCCCCCTGGAGCGCACAGGCGCCCCCCCCAACGCCGCCGCCCGAGGGGGAAGGAAGAAGGTTGCGTCCCCCCAGCCCCCCCAGGAGGCTCCTTCCCACCTGCCCACCCACCCATTATGGGGTCTGCTCCTGGCAGTGGCAGTGGTTCAAGGCCTGTCCTGCAGGTCATTTATTTATTTATTTATTTATTTATTTATTTATTATTGAATTTATATGCCCATCTTCACGACCTGGGGTTCGACAAATCCCCATAATTAATACAGTAGCCATAATCAACAAATAAACATGAAACAATCAAGGTTCACTCAGCCTTCCATCCTTCCCAGGCTGGTAAATGAGAACCCAGCTTTGCTGGGGGCAATGTTGTTAGGCCTGCACACTGTCATTAGAAAAGCGTAAACCACCCAGAGAGGACTTGCCCAGGTGCTGGGGGAGGGGGCCTGCACACTGTATAAAAGCAGAACACTTTTGCTTTTGCTCGGGGTGGGGCAGGGGGTGGGGGTGCTCGGGGTGGGGGGGGGGGGGGGGGGTGGGGGGTGAGTGGGGATTTGGGGCAAGGACTGGCGGCACCAACCCACCCCTGCGGCGCGACCCAAAGCGGCGCCCCCCTCCCTCCCTCCCCCCACGACGACGAGGAGGAACCGGAGGGGTTTTTTTTTTTGGGGGAGGGTGGTTTGAGCCTGGAAGGCGCGCAAAGGCGGAGTCTTGGCTCCGGGCAGGAAGAACCCTCGAACCCCCCCCACGAGGCCTCCCGGACCCCCCCCCCTCCTCGGTGGTGCAGGTGGGAGGGCGGCGGCGGTGGTGGTGGTGGTGTGTGTGGGGGCACTACCTCGGTAATGGAGTCTCCGAAGAGGACGATGCGGGGCCGGAGCAGAAGGAGCCCCACCGACCCGGACCCGGACCCGGACCGCGCCATGCCCGCTACAACCCCCCACACACCTCCCTGGACACGGCCCCCCCCACCCCCGGAAAAGGGGTGTCCCCTGCCCTTCCTCCTCCTCCTCCTCCTCCTCCTCCGGCGGCGGCCGAGGAAGGAAGGAAGGGAAGGAAGGGAAGGAGGGAGGCGGTCCGGCCTTGGCTGCTCCCGGAGCGGATGCTCTTGGAGAAAAACCCCATGGATTAGAAACCTCGTGGCCCCTTAAAGATCGGGGGGTGGGGGGAGGAAAGGGAGAGCTGTATTTCGAGGCGGGCTTTTAGTGGATCGAGCCCCCTTCCTCAAAACCCGGTCGCTGGGGAAGAAGAGATCGACCGACCAGTGGCACGAACTGGAATATGCCTTTAATTGTAATGGGCTGCATATGGCGGGGGGGGGTGGCGAACCTTCGGCCCTCCAGATGTTTTGGACCACAGCTCCCGCAGTCCTTGGTCGCCGGCAATACAGGCTTGGGATTCTGGGAGTTGTGGTCCAAATCAGGAGGAGGGCCGAAGTGTGGCCACTACTGGCATAGGGTCTCCCCTTGCTGTCCAGCCGCCTTGGGTCCTTTTCCAAGGAGAAAGGAGGGGTAACAAATACTCAGAAATAAATAAACAAAAATAAACAGCCCCACCAGACAGCAAAGCTGCCCAAGCCAGCAGCCTCGTCCCCTCTCACAGCCCCCTGCCATCCATTTCGGGGCTGGCCTTTGACTCCTAAGAGTTTTTCCATGCCACCCACCAGAGGCCTGAAGAAGCGGAAATTTATCCTGGAAACCTTGCAATTTGTTGATTTTGTGTGTGTGTGTGTGTGTGAGGTCCAGTCAAAGGCATCACCCAATCTCACCTCCGACCTAATGAGTGATGGTCGCATTCATGCATGGCCCCTGCAGGTCAGGCAGATCCAGAACCAAGAAGCAACAGGAATAGGACTCTCTGGCTGTAGATAATTTCAGTTATCAATCTAAAAAGTAGCACCAGCCTTGGGTCCTCTTAAGGAGAAAGGCAGGGTGGAAAATATTTTAAATAAATTTTAAACTAGAGACTACTTGAAGTGGTATGGGGGTGGTATATAAGCAGAACACTTTAAAAAAACCCTGAATTGTTGACACAAGTTGCTATCTTGTCTTTTGTATGATGCCATCATTTTTCTATCTCTGTGAGGCTGGACGACTTCAAGGGCTCTTGTGCTTGGACAGCAGAGCGCCCGAAGGCTTGAAAGGCCGGGCAGTGTCCACTTTGCAAAGGCAACGGGTGGAGCTGAAGCCCTGATGGAGGCGCTAACCAGTCGTGTGGATCCCTACAGTCAATGGCCAGGAATGGGTCTAGTGAATGCCAAGGAGGAGACTTGCCCAGCAGCTTCAGTGGCCGGGGGGGGGCGAAGGGGGGGGGCTTCCATGCCAAGAGCTTACTCGACACTTCCCAAATGCACTTTGAGCCACCCCACCGGAAAGTTCAGGATGCTCCCCTCACACGTTCTTCAGGTGCAGCAGCCCCTTCTCCTTGTGCCATGGAGAGCCTCCAGGAAGAACATTGGGGGATCCCTTTCTCCCTCTTCCCCTCCCTCTCTACCTCTAGCTGTGGTCCCCCTTTTGTCCACTCCCCACCCCACCTCCACGGACTGCCTCCTCCTTCGCTGCCTCATTTTGCTTCGGGCGGCTTCCCCTCACTTGTGCAAAGTAGAAGCAGCAGCAGCAGGCAGTGTGAGTCTTTGCAGCCAAGCACCTGAATTCAGTCAGGCACCCTAATCCCTCCCACCGCCCGCCCACTTGCTCACCTGCATGCTCTCTCTCCCTCCTCCTCCTTTCTGTGCTAGCACGGAGTGCGAATGGGCATTCGTGGAAATGACATCAGCCCCCCCCCCCGCTCTGCACAGAAGGCTCCCTTTCCGATGGAAGTCTGCGGTCTCTTTCTGAGTGCGCGCCCCTACCTAGCGTTTCCGATTCCATGTTTCTGCTGGGAACAGCTGAGCGGAGGCACGCGCAGGGAGGAGGGAAAGGAGTTCTCTTCTGATCTCATGGAATTGTTTATTTTTATTTTGGAAAAGGGGGGGAGATGACCAAATAAGGATATTTCTAATATCAGACGCGGCCAACACTTGAAGGTATAAGCCAAGTTTACAACTCCCACTGGGCAGGTTCCTTCTCTACAAATAAAAACTCGCAATATACTGAGACCACAGTATACGAACCGTGATGTGGTGGGGGAATACTATAACAAATCTGGGATACAAAGCACTTTTTGGATGTAGATGACGCTCCCACTTCCACTTCATGATGGGCCCTCCTGCTACAACAACAACAGGTCCTTCTAAAATACCTCATGGTTTTGGATCAACCCCTTAGCTAGTCGAGTCCTTCCTATTATGCAGGCGGAGCTATGCAACAGGATTCCAGTCTGTAGATGTCTGCTTGCTAGGCCTTGTGAAAGAAACCCTTCTCTAACACAAAAGTTCCATGATATATCCCCAGAAAGATTGTCTTCCTGTTTTGCCAAATGTTCTTTTTATTTAAAAAAAAACAATGATTACTAACAAATTATTTTTCCCCTCAGTGGTTCCAAATATATACAATGAGTAATTAGGTTTATTGCAACGGAGTGATGGCATCGTAGAGTCGCTGTGCAGCTAACTCAACCATTTCCCAAAGGGTTTCATCATCATCTTCACATCCTGGTTCACGGTCAACTGTCTAACAGAGAAGAAAAAAACCAATTTCAGAAAATCTTTAGATACTCCTGCAGTCCAGAAAGCTTGAACCTTTCTTTAAAAGAAGTTCCCATTACAGTGTTGTATGTAGATGTTTTAAAAATACTAGTTGGAGAAAGGGGTGACCATTTAAGAAACAACTGTACAATAATTTCAATGCTCATTTCATGCTACCTTCCTTATACATAGGAGAACAAGGGGAAATCAAATACTGAACTTCAGGACTCCTGAAAAGAACTACCTGCTATGACAGTAGTAATTAAAAGGTATGCATTGGTTCCTCTGTAAACTTAATTTCAAATACAAGTGTGAGATGAGTATCGTATTTTATGACTAGAAGCTTCATCAGCTGTGCAATACAAAACATAAATGCTATATGTCAAATTTAGTTATTAAGTACCTACCCGTGTTTCCAATGAGAGATTTGATGTTTTCCCATCCACGGTGATGCTCAGTATATTGTCCTTCTTTGCAGTTACACAGTCTTCTCCGAACATGTCCCTACAAAGGAAAGACTAAGTGTTAAAAATGTAGAGAAGCGGAAGAGTGTTGGCCTTGTGCCAGCAACACATTCTCTTCCGGGAGCTGAATGGGGTCTACTTACATTCTACTTAAAGGTAAGTTGCACTGGATTTGCTCCCCCAAAAGGGGAAGAGTTCAGAATTGCAGTTTAGGTGTGCCAACTTTCTGCTTTAAACAAATTTCTATAAAAGAGCTGAATTCAAGCTCTTTAAAACGAATTCTGTAATTTGAAGCAGGTTTTAAAACACCTAAAGAGAAGATAGCTTAGGGCTCTACCTCACGACGGGAATATGCGGTTAATGAGAAACTCTGGCTTTTATCCTTAATTGGTCATGTGACTAAAGATGTGGGTTCAGAGTTCCCACGTACGTTGGATTATTCTCCACATCTGGAATGTCCCCACATTCCTAACCCGCTTCAAACCTTATGCTACATGCATGGGAAACGGCGTTATTACAACAATGTTAATTTTATTTTTAAAAATATCTCTCTTGAATTTCGGCATATTGCCTTCCTTGTGTCAGTCATTATTAAACCAGCCAGTGTTCCATTTTAATTTCCAGTTGGCCGCTAGATGGCCCCAAAGTATCTAATTTTGCAAATGTTAACCTTTACCCGGACATTCCACCGATACCCAATGAGAGAGCATCTTTCGTCCACCTCCCCCCATTCAATCGAAGCTAATTCTTAACTTCCGTTTTGTTTGATTAGGGAAAAACCCAGATCATATGTGCCCCCACTGAATTATGTCTCTGGAAAAAATGCACATTTATAAGCGGAGTAAAAAATACCCACCACCACCCTTCAGTCATGGAAAGCTCGATAGAACCCAGTTAAGGGGGTGTTACCGGGTTTTTGTTTCTAAAAAACCCGATGGCCGTGGGAGCTAGTCTTTTGGAGACGGATTTTATGTAAGTAAGAACCGGATCAAACTGGTCATGAGATAGAGCCCTTAGTGGGTTAGGTCTCTGGCTATGAAGACGGAGGCTGAGAGTTCAACTCCCCACTCGGTCTTCTTGATGGGGCTGGACTTGGTGAATCATTACAGGCCCGCAGTGCCAATATTACTCTTATTATCAGTAAATCATTCTAGGCAACCTGTGATCTAAGTACAAGGCTTCTGAAGGCAAGCTCTCTCGTGATTTCAACACATAATATATCTCATTGTCTATAGAAGGTGAATCAGGAATACTAGGTAATTCAGTTTAATACTTGGGGACCTAGTGATTAAAATGGAAGAGTTGAATGTCTTCTCATTGAACTACATGGGAGCCAGGGTGCTTAACTTTGGCTGGAGTCCAGGTACTCTATTGCTATGATTCTGAAGCACAGTACCTGTATAAGTAGATGTTGCTAGAAAGGCATGCTGCATTCTGGCTGGCAAGGTGATTTTGCATCTTTCCCCATCTTTCCCCCTTCATTTCTTTTACCCTTACTGTTCTGTCACACTAATTGGAAGGTGAGGGAAATTATATATGCCAGCTTGAGTTTTGATGTATCCCTGCTGGTTGCTGTCCCAATTCTGGGAGCCTATTGGGGAAATGTGAAGGTTATGGTCCTTCAAGAGGCATTTCTTCCCACAGTCTGCCCCGAAGCCTCCTCTTTCTGCCTCAGCAGGGATCAGAACTTTAGTCTCAGGGAAACCATGGCCACAAATGTTTCCACGGCCACAGGCAAAAGGACTGCAAGAGTAGGTCTTTGTCTCCAAGGAAAAGATCCAAGGAGAGATGGACACAAAACGAAAGACAATACGCTGTTTCGTCATGTTGTAAGGTTACGAAACGTTTCGTAACATAATGAAATGAAACATAATTTTTGACCGTGGAAACAAAATGATTTGTGGATTTCTCTGCTCTGCTCTCTTGTTCTGGCCAGAGAGCAAAGCAGGGTTTTAAATTTGGCGCTTGCTTCACTCTCCCGTTGCTGCCCCTGCTCCCCGCAGCCCAACTTCTCCAAAAAATTTAAAACAAGAACAGCTGAGTGACAGCAGCTTCCGTTCGTTCCATTTCCTTACGAAAATTCTACTAAAAATGTGCTAATCAGAACATGAAACCAAACACAATGACCAACGAAACAAAACACAATGCTATTTTTCCATTTCGTGCCCGTCTCTAATCCAAAGTAATCCTATTGGCCCCTGCCACACCCTGCTTGGCGAAATAAAAAAAGATATCCAAGAGCAAACATCTAAACATTTCCATTACGACAGTGAACTTTTTTGTTTAGATAAAACTTACTGAAGCATAATCTCCATCTTCTTGTGATATGCCTCCATCTCTTCTTTTTTAGGGATTTTATGTATCACAGCTGAAAAACACAGATTCATCACTCCAATGTCACTGCAGTATAAGTGATAGATTGTTAAGTGTCAAGAGAAATATTGGCCCCTGTAGCCTCTGAGTTCCTTTTTTAAAGGCTGAATTGGTTGTTCCCTTATACAGTGGCAATGGGCAACTTCGGCCTTCAAATGGTTTCGTATTATAGTTCCAATAATAACCCCTCAGCAATTGGCTATGCCAACCAGGGCTGAAGCCACCTGTAAACCAAAATCATCTGACAGCCACAGCTCCCCCACTCCAGTTTACACGATTTTAAACATTAAATTGCATTTACTATATTTAGAAAGCAGAGAAAAATATCCGAGTTTATATTTCATGGTATAATTTTTGAATACTTGTAAAGTTGTTTACTTTATAGACAAGTATGGTTTGGCAAGAGACCAACTGGTCCTTCACTTCCTATTATTTTAAGTAAAACAGGCTCAATCCCATTTAACCCAGTAGTTGGAAAGTATTAAAAATTAACAGCTAAACTTTAAATAATTTCTGATACTTCCATATTAATATGGATTAGAGCTAGCTGGATCTAGTACGGCTTTGCACTTACTTCCCTGCTGGGGAAATTTCCTAGACTTCTGCATTCTAAACAACTCTGACCATACACAGAAAGAGTTTTGATTAAGAATTCATTCTTTGACTGGGACACTTAAGTTCAAAACACATTCAAAAGAGATGCACATGAAATTGCCTTATTAGTAATGTTACTTCATGCCTGTCCGTAAATCCTTTCACTTTAAAAGAAGATGGAGAAGATTGTTTATACAATTCTGTTTATTTCAGCTCCACTGAAATCAATGAGAAATTGCATTTAGTGGGTTGCATCTGACGCTCTGGGACCAGCCATCCTGTTATCTGGTGTAAAACAATCCATGTTCTTTCACTACAGCACTCACACTGTGAAGAATTTATTACCTATACAAATAAAAAGATAAATACCTTTATGGATTTTGGGATTTGACTGAACTTCCAGTATCACTGTCGTGATGGTGTCTGCGTACATATCATTAGCAGGATTAGCTACCCACTGTTTAAAGAAGGGGGGTGACAAAAGGAAAATACTGTTAAATTAAGGATTAAAGTGTGTGTGTGTGGGGATAATAAGAATATAAGCAGAGCCCTGCTGGATCAGGCCAAAGGCCCATCGAGTCCAGCTTCCTGTATCTCACAGTAGCCCCACCAAATGCATCTGGGAGCACACGAGACTGGATCTCTGTCTCCTGATCCCGCTCCCCTGCATCTGGACCTTGAAGTACCCTGGTTTTAAGCCTGGACATTACACATCTCCATCATGGTTTGTAGCCTGTGATGGACTTTTCCTCCAGGAATCTGTCCAATCCCCTTTTGAAGGCATCCAGGCCAGATGCCATCACCACATCCTGTGGCAGGGAGTTCCACAGACTAACAACGTGCTGAGTGAAAAAATATTTTCTTTTGTCTGTTCTTACTCTCCCAGCCCTCAATTTGAGTGGATGTCCCCTAGTTCTGGTATTTTGGGAGAGGGAGAAGAGCTTCCCTCTATCCACTTTACTCATGCCCTGCATTATTTTGTATGACTCAATCATATCCCCCCTCAATCGCCTTTTTTCCAGACTAAAGATCCCCAAATGTTTTAGCCTTTCCTCATAAGGGAGGTGCCCCAGCCCAGTAATCATTTTAGTCTCTCTCTTCTGAACCTTTCCCAGTTCCACTTTGTCTTTTTTAAGATACGGCAACCAGAACTGTACGCAATACTCCAGGTGCGGCCTTACTATGGCCTTGTACAATGGCATTATAATATTTAATCATATAATATAAGCATTTTAAATCACCTTCTTTTTACATTTAAGAGCATTGCAGTGGCTTGGGCCTACGGGATGTGAAGCATGGTCTTTTGAGTTGACCTGCTGGACTGGTCACTGAGGGGCTTTTGCTGCCCGCCCTCTGCAGCTGGGACCAAGGAGGAGCCACCCTTCTAACTGGGAGCAGCCGAGGACGGGACTACCTCCTGGGGGGGGGGGCTCCCCTCTCTTTTGACTTTCCATTGAACACAGGCCCGTTTTTGGAAGGGCCTTTTAATAATTTCTTCCTTTTGTGGACTACTGGAATCTGTTCGGCGACAAATTTTTTATATGCTTACACAGTGGTCCCCCGCCCATTCGTGGTTCATCTACTGCGGTCCCACTATATCGGGGGCCGCAGTATAAGAAAAAAGCCCCCCCCCCCGGTGTAAGAGGGGAAAGGCCTGTTTCAGGCCTCCTTTACTTACCCCAGGACTGACACTGCCCCAAACGGGCCTGCGAGGGCCTTCCTGGGCCTCCCTGTGCCCCGGAGGCTTCCAGTTTGCAGGGAGGCCGTTTTGGGGCCTCCAGAAGGCCCTCACAGACCCATTTGGGGCAGCGTCAGGCTGCGGGTAAGTACAAGAGCCCCCAGCTAGCCCCCCCCCAGGCCTCACCCAACCTGCATCCGCAATATCACGGATTTTCAATGATCACGGGTCGGGTAGGGTCCCTAACCCCCGCAATAGGCGAGGGGTCACTGTATGCTATTATTTTGTTCGTCAAAAGCAGCTTGTGATATATTTATTTATTTATTTATTTATTTATTTATTTATTTATTTAAAGACTTATATCCCGCACCATCTTCCCTAAAGGGAACTCTGGGCGGCGAACGATAAAAAGCATTTAAAAAACAAAAAAAAAAATCTCCACGCAAATACAGCGGAGAACGAGATGGCGGCAGGTGATAGGAAAAAAACAACAACATCAAAATAATAAAGTCACCATAAGCCTTCTTTAAAGAGGTGGGTCTTCAAAGCCCTCTTAAAGGCGGGCAGGGACTCCAGCAGGAGCAGCTCAGAAGGAAGATGGTTCCAGAGCGAGGGCCCCACCACAGAGAAGGTGCGGTTCCGCGTGAGCGTTTTCCGTGCCTCTCTGGGTGTGGCCACTGTCAATGAGCGCGCCTGCGACGATCTCGTGGGTCTGGATCCGGATGCCCTCTGGGAGATGCGCTCCGCCAGGTATCCTGGTCCCAAGCCGTGGAGGGCTTTGAAAATCAAAACCAGGACCTTGAACCTGATCCGGAAGACAACGGGGAGCCAATGCAGGCGGACCAGGCCTGGGGTGATGTGCTCGTATCTACGAGCACGCACCACCAGTCTGGCCGCTGCATTCTGCACCCGTTGAAGCCTCTGGACAAGGGTCAAGGGCAACCCCACGTAGAGGGCATTGCAATAGTCGATCCTCGAGATCACCAGGGCCTGCACAACTGTCCTCAGGGAGGACTCATCAAGGTACTGACGGATCTGGGCGATCCTGCGGAGGTGGAAAAAAGCGGCCCTGGAGACGGCCATCACCTGGGCTTCCAGGGAGAGGGCCGAGTCCAGGACCACGCCCAGATTCCTGGCCCTGTCTGTAGGCTGGAGGGAAAAAAATAAGGATTTTTTTCTCTGTACTCCCAAGATAATAGAACAATTACAGAAAAAAAAACCCATTATTCTGGTTTTATACATCTTTACCTCAAGCACCACCATGCCTGGCTCCTGGATCACAGTGATGTTTTTAAAAACTTTCAGCGCCGGCTTATCCTGGATGTCTATTTCTTTAATGTCACCTTAAAGAAAGAAAACACCATAATAAGCCAAAGTGGTGGACAGTGATTTCTCCATTAAACCGTAGCACAAACATGTCCTTGGAAGGATTCTTCCATCAAGAACGCAGCCTCTTTCTGTAGAACAGACCAAACCTTCCTACAAACATGCTTGCACAGGCGAACAACATACGAGCCAGTCACAATTTCTGCTCACAGGGAGAGCTCATTTATTCTCTCTGCATGACCTTAGTACTCAAGGGTACAAGGCCCCAAATGCCTCCCCCACACTTTCTGCTCTGTTCTCTTGTCATGTCTGACTAAATAACTTGACCTAATGATTAGTCTTACAGTCTTCTTGACCTCTCTGAAGACGGCAAGTACAGTGGTACCTTGTATCAAGGAACTAATTCGTTCGAAATGAAATTCTGTTAAGCAAATTTTCCTTTATACAAATTTCCCATAGGGATGCACTGAAATGGAATAATCCCTAATCGTGACCATTTTTATGTTGTACGAATTCGCCCCATAGGCGATTCTTTTAAGCAAATTTCCCGTCTCCATAATTTTTTTATGATGTACAGATTTTATGTTATACAAACTGTTTGTTATACGAAGGTCCACTCTAAATGTGTTTTAACCTTCCTGTCGACAGGGAAACATCTCAATGCTCTTTTGTCTACCAATGAGACCCTTCTACAGTGGCAAGGGGATCCTTTTATGAGGCATTGCAGGGTGTGGATCGATGGACTGAGAGATCGATCCATGAGCCAATCAATCCATGTAGGCCACCTGAATGCACAAACCAAGCCAGGAACAGCCAATGGCCCCAAAATGCAACCCACATTTCTTTTCCTTACAGCATGTGGCTGAATGGTTCCAGGGGAAGCAAGCTTGCCCTGATGGATCTGCCTATTTAGAAACCACCGAGAACCTCTGAACGGCCCAAGGAATTCAGAGACACAAATTCTGGCACAGAAGGGGCTTTTTTGTTTTACTTTCCTGTGCCCATTATTCTAGTATACATTCACCATTTGCTCTCCGTTATTTCCCCAATACGGACTTCCAAACTGTACTACAGCTTTGAGACTTGGTGGGAAAAATATTTCAGAACAGACAATGAAGATTTCAAACCTCTCTCTAAAGTTAGGGGCGTGGTGGCTCAGTGGATTAAGGCTTCCGAAAACTGTCAGCTGCAAAGTTGGCAGCTCGGCAGTTCGAATCCCGGCTGCCACACAGTGGAGCGAGCTCCCACTGTTCACCCCAGCTCCTGCCAACCTAGCAGTTCGAAAGCATGTAAATGCAAGTAGATAAATAGGTGCCGCTGTAAAAAAGCGGGAAGGTAAAACAGTGTTTCCTTGCAGCCATGCCGGCAACATGGCCATGGACTTGCACAACACTGGCTCTTTGGCTTGAACACAGAGATGAGCACCATCCCTAGAGACAGACACGACTAGCACACACGTGGGGGGACCTTTATCTTTTACTCCAAAGTTACAGACCTGTGAGTTTTTGTAGGTGGTAATGAAGGACGCTGAAGGAGCCATTGTAAGGAATTGCTTGTGTCTGGGTCACAGTGCTCATGGCAAGATCTGTGTAATCTGTGGAAAATAAACAACAACATTTAGTGTGTATCACTTCCTGGGCCCCGAACTGCTCCTCTATTCTCAGAAGAAGGATGCTGCTGTTTTTGCCAGCTGTCCTTCAGCCCAGTGCCTTGTTATTATAACCACTAGACATGGGTGTTTTATTTCGGAAGGGGACCGGTTCTGGAACGAAACATGCCAGCACAGCTGGTGCTCGGAACACAGTCCCACCCTCTGGAACAAAATCACCCACTGTCTTACCTTGCTTTACCTCTCGCTGGGTGAAATTCCAATCAGGAAGCAGCCTCTGATGCGTCATCTTTCTGTCTCCCTGGCGCTGGCCAATCAGGCAGGAAGGTGGGGTGATGCATGTCCCTGCACAGCTCCTGACTGGCCAGCGCCAGGGAGAGGGAATGATGATGCATCAGAGGCTGCTTCCTGATTGGAATTTCACCCAGCGAGCAGTAAAACAAAGTAAGACAGTGGGTGATTTTGTTCCGGAGGGTGGGACTACGTTCCGAGTGCCAGCTGTGCTGGTGTGTTTCATTTTAGAACCAGTCCCCTTCTGAAACGAAATGCCCATCTCTAATAACCACCTTCCAAATTCACACCGATCAGAATAAAAACACTTAGTAAGGAAGACCAATCTGCTTTATAAACTAGAACGTAGCAAATAAGCAATCAGATATAGAGATTAGTATTCTGCTTTACTTACTTGAGAGGTCACATGGAGAAAGTATGTGATAGTTAAAATTTCTTTTAACTAGTATTCCGGAAACTCGTTGCCCCTGTTCTGGCTTCTTATCTGCTAAAGAGCCCATCACCTGAGAAAGAGGAAAACCAAGCAGGCAAAATACAAGAGGGTGACTGGAAAAGAATTCTAACTGTTGGGAAGAAACACAGATGATACTCTAGGCATCTGATGTCGGTCAAGTCATGGACGAGGCTGCACACTAATATTTTGAAGTTACTGTATCTCAGTTGGCGAGGTACTGTGACGACAATTGTGAAATAAGCACAATCGTTTGATTCTTCTTCTCTTTCCCCTCTCAGTGAAAATCAATTAAATTTCACATTGCACTGACAATCTATGGTGACACTGTTTTACTTCAGGCTCGATCTACCTTTCTTCTTTAATACTTTTGGGACCATCATGAGTTTGCTCTTGTCTCTGGATATTCTGAAATGTTTTAGCTAGTGCCATATTCCTAAACAACAGCAATGTAACAGTAGTTTTGCTATCTTATTCCTACAGGTTAAAAGAGGAATACACTCTGCTCAGCTGATGTCACTTGCTTAGAGGCTTGGATGACCATTCTTTGGCAGTCCTGCGATGGAGGTCCCTGCACGGCAGGGGGTTGGACTTGGACGGCCCTCGAGGTCTCTTCCAACCCTATGATTCTATATACCTTCCAAAGAACAAAGGTTCTATCAATGGTTATCCTTCCAAGTTCATTTCTGGCGAGGAATCTAACTTTCAGTCTAATGAGCCCCGTGGTGCAGTGGTTAAATGCCTGTACTGCAGGTAAAACTGTGCTCACGACCTGGGGTTCAATTCCCGGTAGCAGGCTCAAGGTTCACTCAGACTTCCATCCTTCCGAGGTTGGTAAAATGAGTACCCAGCTTGCTGGGAGGGGGCAATGTGTAGCCTGCATACTGTAATGAAACTGTAAACTGGCCCAAGACTACTTGAAGTGGTATGGGGCGGTATATAAGCAGAACACTTTGCTTTTTTGCTTTAGTTTCAAGCCTTTACCTTGGCGAGTTTTTCTCCTCTGAAGTTCAATGTCACCGCCTCCGTATTCCTAGGGTTGTGGACCTCTATGTGAACTTCGTCATTATCTTCATACTCCCGTATCAGCGCCGCCTTAAGCCTGGCCATTTCATTCTGCTCTCCATGAACCAGAATCTACAAGGAAAAGGCACTCAAGCTGTGAGGAGGAATGCTCTAGAAACACACGCGCTGTTCACTAAATGCATGAAGCCTGAAAAAAAGATAAGGCAAGAGGACCCCCCCCCCCCCGTTCTATACCAAGTATACTATCAACCACCGGACAGTAATCTCAGGAGGTTTAGAGGTAACCATGTAAACATATTTACATGTAACTATTGACTAGAGATGGGCACGAAACGAAAAAATCATGTTTTGTTTCGTTTCCTTCCCCCCACATTTTTTCCGTTTCGTTTCGTACATTTTTTTGTACAAAACGAAACAAAAATGACCTTTCACAACAAGAACAAACAAACAACAAGAACAACAAACAAGGGTGGCATCCTTGCAAGGAACAAACATTCACTAACCACGTGGGGAGGTTTCAGTGCCCGAATAAACTCGCTGGTTTGTTGGTAATCTGTGTGAGCAGAGAAAGAAATGTAATCCACTGACATCTTCAGCGGGAGCTTTTGTCCTGACATTGTTGTGATTTCTTCAGGCTCAGACATGATATGCTGTAACAACACCATAAAAGACACTCGTTCCAATAATATGTAATGTTAACTTCATTCCTAATAATAAAGTGTAAACTTGGATATCTGAAATTGTTGCATCAGCAACTCTTTCCTACGATTCCACCATATAACATCTGTGGGAATTTAATGGGAACACCCTGAAACAGGCAAGTTCTAAAAACTGCGAGAAAGAAAAAAAAAGAAAGAAAAGCACCTTTCCCACTTATTCGTCTGGCAACTAGCTAGAATGCAGCTATTAGTAACTTCTTAACACATTATATGTCATTGGGATGTCTTCATAGCTGAGGACCACTCCTTCGTATAAAGGCATGCTGTTTATTTTAAATTAAATTATGCATTGGGTAAGTGAACCCAGCCTTTAATTCACCCATCACGGGCTTTAACAGATTACAGTATATGTTCCTTAGCTCAGCCAGCTATTGGTGCTAGAAATAATTGACCTAAAGAAACTGAAAGTCTCTTATCTCCCTACTGGCAGGTTCCAATACTTTATGGGGCTTTCTCTTGCCTTTACCGTGGGTTAGATTTTGGGAGTCTCCGGACAGGGAGAGGAAGTATTTAATAGTCTAAAACCACAGCTGGTGGTGGTGGTGGTTTGTGTGTGGGGTGTAATCAAATGATGATTTTTGACCATTAAAGAAACTTCTTTCCAGAGGCTCCCAAAATGGATGCTAGAGAGCGAGGGACATGAATAATCTCTGGTGCCTGGTTTACCCCATACAACTATGCATTTTGTCCACTGGGGTTAAACCCAGCGTATTTGTTTGAGCCAGTATGCAGTCTTTCAAAGACAGCTGGGTCTAACCTACTTCTCTACTAGCAGAAGAAGGGCGGAGAAACCACTGCATTATCTACCCGGAGCCTCTGTATCTGAGGGAAAGCATGCGTTTAAAGCTGGCGGACTATTCTATGTTTCTAAAATGCAAACACCAGTTTTGCTCACTCAGTTTTCAATACAGTTCTCAAGAGAGGCTGCATCTCGTGAATACTCTGATAGCAAATATTTATCAACCAGTTTTTAAAAAAAAAAAAAAACATAATGAGCAAATTAATACAACACCTCAGGCAGCCAGATCTGAATCTTGGGGTAGCAAAAGGAAACCTAACCTTGGCGAGGGTCCCTTCCACGCAGTATCCCGCTATGATAACGCCATTTCTTTTGTCGGTACACCAGCTTTCAAACAACTCTCTGGACAGGCCGCTCTGCATCATACCAGGGGACGCCATGACGACGCTGGGCCCAATGTCATCAAAATGATCCATGCTCTGAGCAGAGAGACAAAAAACAAACGTGCCTGCAATTATCATTTCGGTGAATGAAAGTCAGCGAAAATTATTCCTCCCTGGGCGGTTGCTCATCTTCTCACCAAGTCTTGGGGCCATCTTTGATGAGGAAAGATTTTATGGGTTTGTGGAGCCCCAAATATTTCTGCGGGGTTTTGGCAGAAAGGCTGGATGCCGGAGATGTGAACCCTAAAGGAATCCTGAAAGAAATGGGCTCTGCCATCCACCAGGGAAAGTGACAGGCAAGCGTTCGGATGCTAAGCAATGGGTTGATTAGAGCAGACCACCTAAAATACAACCTCCTTGGTCAGCAGGTTCTTGCAGTAATCATGAAGTGGCATTCAAAGAGTAGACAGGTACAGTAATACAGTATTTACCCCACAAGACGAAATCAATTTGTCCTATGGATCGCTTCATTTTACGAAAAATTGTCTTGCGAAGCGCGGTTTACCATAATTTTTTTTTAAAAATTTCGTAACAGATTTTCATCTTGCAAAGCATCCCATTGGAAACTTTCAGCTTATGAAGCATCCCTGTTCCCAGAATTTTGGGGGGAACGTGCAAGGAATATTCCAAGATTTTTTTTCATCATGCAAGGCATTTGTCTTGCGGGGTATTACTGTACTTTGGTTTATGAGTGATTTTGTTTATGAATGATTTGCAAGACAAGCAACCATTTCTGATCAATTTTTTGCCTTGGCCAACAAGCAATGTCTTGCAATACGAGCACTGGAGCAGGTCACATGATCACAAATGAGCCAATGGTGGCTCCCTCCCTCCCTGCTGGATTGTGGGTGACTGCCTGTAACCTTCCATCTCAGGCAAGCCTCAAAAGCAGGGAGAGGAGAGAGGAACACAGGTCTGGTTTGCACCAGCCAAGAACATTTTCAAAAGAGAGCGCAGGTTAGGATTTATATTTTTCTTTATATTTTTAATTAATTTTTCAACATTCTTTCTTTTTCCAAACCATATCTAGTCATGGGGCAGCTAGTCAAGAGTATATATGGCAGCAAATTGCATGTTATTATTGTCACATTTAAAACACAGAGCAAAATCCAGTTGTTAGTCACAAACAGAGCAGATTCCGCAGCCAGGTACCTAAACCATGGTATGGACATGGACTTCTTTTGTGCGTTTTGGCACTTTGTGTGTATAGTATGTGGTCTGTGGGGCCCCAGAATGAATCATCTGAGTTTCCATTATTTCTTATGGGTAATTTAGTTTGATATAAGAGTGTTTTGGTTTACAAGCATGTTTCTAGAACCGATTATGCTTGTAAACCAAGGTATTACTGTATTATCCTCTGCCTAATTTTCATTAAAATGGCATCTGAATACCTTATTTTCCCATCTATAAGACACCCTATGTATACGACAACCCCCACTTTTCCAACCCAGAATTACCATTTTGCAACCGTACAGTTCTCTCCTTGGCTTATTTCCATGTCTAAGACAACCCTCAATTTTTAGTCTAACCATTTTAGACAAAAATATAGTCGGATACACGGAAAAATACTGTATTTCTGAAAGGATTAGCAGTCCCAGTTTCATATCTCAATTATAACTACAAGTGGTACCCTGACTTAAGAGCAGTTCAACTTAACAGCGGAAAACTGTTGGCGTTTTAAATGCCACCTTACAAATTTTAGATATGGTCTGCTCGACTTACAATTTTTTTTATTTTTTTCTGATTTTTTAAACTTTTTTTTCAATTTTTTAGATAGCAGTTCGATTTAGGAGCACATATTCGGAACAGATTAAATTCGTAAGCTGCGGTACCACTGTAATTTATTCTCTTTTTATGCACTCTTGCATTATCAGCATATTCTTTATCCACACTGACCTTCAGATTGCTAATGTGTTTGAATACAAATGGGTTGTTGATGTTGATCTGCTTGCGGATTTTGTCATTCATGGCATTCACATAGGTCTGGTAGACGGCCATACATTTCTTGGCCAGAGATGAAGCGTAGTAGATGGGGATCTCGTGGAGCTCGGGGTGATTTTGCCAGTATTCATCTAGATAAGCAGTTGGAAAGACGACAACAGAGAGCCAATATGTAGAAACTCTAAAACACCGGAGGAAGACCAGCCTGAGTTCCAAAGCGGGCTCGGAAGGAAACATTGTGGGAGAACAGGAGTTAATGGGTTAATGATTTCATAAACTAGCTTGTACCAGCTATTATCAGTAAGGCCTGTCTTTGTTGCCAGGGCAAGAAGACTTAAGTCATTGTTATAACTCTGTGCGTGCTCTCATAAGCTAGCTTGCATCTACCATTATCAGCAAGGCTTGCCATACCAAAGATGCCTATGTCATTGTTTACTCTGCGCATGCTCTAGGCATAAACTGTGCTATTGTTCTCTCTTATCTCTGGCTAAGCCAATGATAGCATTTGAATGTGGCTTCATTTACACGTATGGACCTGACCTACTTTGTACTAAATAAAACTTGCCGTGGGGGTGTGACGGCGGAACGTTCTCTATCTTCTGCACCAGATATCAGTCCCGGACTCCCGTTATTTCTGACCGCACCCTTTAAGGGCTGGCTCCCTTCAAAACATCATTTTCTTGTGGAAAAGAACCACAATCCAGCGACAAGCTTCCCATTGTCTCAACTAGAGTGAGTTGCACTGCTTCATCATTACCTGCCTTAAAACCCTTCTTCAGCAAGGCGTTTGGCACCGCGTAGGGTTGTAGCAGGACAGGAAGTTTTTTTTTTAAAAAGGCTCCCAGTTTCAATGGTAGGGATGATCATGATAATCCTCATCATTACCATCTTAGAACAGCAGAACTGGAGACTTTATGGATCACTGAATCCAGCCCCTATCAACGTGGGCCCACTGGAGTATCAAACTCCTGACCTCTGGCTCTGCATCCTAACGGCTAATCCACTGAACTATCCGGTGGCCGATAGCAGGCACCCAAGTAAATTCCTTGATCTCTGCTAAGACATATTGCAACTGTACACATACAGTGGTACCTCGACTTACGAATCTAATCTGTTCCGAATGCATGCTCTTAAGTCAAACTACTCTTAAGTCGGGGTACCTATCTAAAAAAATTGAAAAAATAAGTTAAAAAAGAAAAAAAGAATATATATATATATATATTTGTAAGTCGAGCAGACCATATCTAAAATTTGTAAGGAGGCAATTAAAATGCCAACAGTTTTCTGCTCTTAAGTCGAATTGTTCTTAAGTCAAGCTGCTCTTAAGTTAGGGTACCACTGTACCTCCTTACAAATACATACTCGTACATGGGTGCATTTTGCTCTAAAGGAAACTAAAATCTCAAGTAACGTTTATGTGACTTCTAGAATATTAACATTAGACATCAAAAGTCAAAAGGAAATATTTATTTACAGTGGACCCTCGTATAACAAATGGTTTGTATAACATAAAATCTGTCCAACATTAAAAAATCCAGAGATAGGGGGAATTTGCTTAACAGAATCTCCTATGGGGCGAATCCATACAACATAAAAATGGCCGTGATTAGGGATTACTCCGTTTTCAATGCATTCCTATGGGAAATTTGAATAAAGGAAAATTTGCTTAACAGATTTTCATTTGGAATGAATTAATTCCTTTATACAAGGTACCACTGTATTTTATTTATTTAGAGTATTTTTATCCTGCCTTTCTCCTTGGAAAACGACCTGAGGCAGCTTACAGCAATGAGGGACAATATACAGTCCAGTACAATTAAGACATATTCAGGTATTGAGAACAGGGAATTGAGGGACAACATTAAAGCTACAAGAGAATGTGAACAGTGAAAGAGAGAGTAAAAATTCCATGTAAAAGTTAAGAGTGATGGGAACTAACATTGAAAACATAGTGTCAATGCAATCACGCAAGGTTATAAGTGGTTATAAACACAAAGTCTGTTTGATCGTGTATGGCAGATTCATATAGAAGATGCATCTTGAAATCTTGAAAATATTGAAAAATCAGAAATATAATCAAATTACCAGTAAGCCTTGATTCACTAAAGTGGTGGAGTTATCAGTGCAAACCCATATATTATGCTCAGTGAAATGAGTACATGGGATTTCACCCTCTATCAGATACCAGCAGCAATATTCTTCCAAAGAACACAACTCCTTATATTAAGTTAATATGTAGGAGGGGAGTGCAAATGAACTGATGCCAAGAGAAAAAAATATTTAAAAGTAACAAATTGCTGCAAAAGAAATAGTTTTGGAAGCTCCTCTGTTTTTCTGGAAATACGTGGATCCCATGATTTTGCAATAAATCAATAAAAAGGAAACATAAGCAAACTGCTACTTTTGATTTAAAAAAGACTGAAATATGGCACAAATAGCAGATTTCCCAGACAATGAAAAAAGCCATGTCCCTTAATTAATGCTTCTAACTGCTACACACAGTCTCCCTTAGATACAGGCTTAATTAAACTGTAAAGCCTTTATACAGAATGATAGAGTTCAACTTTTCCCCCTCAAGCTAAGAATGTCTTTTTTCTCTCTCACTCTGCATAAATAACATTTTGTGTTTTTTTGAAAAGTGCTACTGCTCTTTTCCATGCTGTTAAAAAGCCGTCACGATTAATACATACCCAAAATCAAAAGCAGTTCTTGAGCTCTTCCCAAAGCAAATACGGGTATAAGGCCTCTCCCGCCTCTGTTTACAATATCGTGGACGGTGTTACAGAATCTTGCCTCACGCTCTTCCCGTTTCTCATGGATGTGGGTACCGTAGGTGGATTCCTATGGGGGAAAACTGATATGATTCAAACAGAAAGAGAGACATAATCTTCTCTGCTACTTATAACTTCCCTGTTTGCTGCCTATAACCCCATTTTGGCTTCCACGTAGGATCTATTAATTCCAGTCTGCGCTTGATTCCTTTCAGTGTAATATGTGAGTTATGAGCTGTTAAGTTGGAACTTATAGAGACCCAAACAGGGCTTTCAAGGCAAGTGACATAGTCAAGGAGTGGTTTTGCAAGTTCCAGACTCCCAGTGGGTTTCCATGATAAAGCCAGGTCTTGAACCCAGGTTAACTAAGGCCTAAACTGTCACTCAATCCACTAAACAACACTGAGTACTGATTTGTAAATAACATTTAAATTGTCACTACTATGTTCATTTTTTTAAAAAAATTAATTGTGTATAGCTGTGTTGCAAGCAGGATCTGACCCTCTGAAGCCCCTCTTTTGAGTTTTTTTTGCATGTATGAAATTCTGATGAAATTAAGTATTTGTATATTTAAACATTTGCGTCTATGTGGAATCCTTATAAGATTAAACATGTATAGATGTAGTTGGCTGGATAACTCAGTAAGTTGGATTTCCTAGTGAGGGGTCAGGAGTTTTCTGTGAATAAAACCAGTTTTAAGCAAACTGTACCGTCCCAGAACATGGGCCTGGGGAACTACTGCCACCCAGCAAACCTTGGGAGCAGGCATTCTAAGATGACACATTAAAAACTGCACATTAATTCACAAATACACTGGTATTTATTGCCTTTTCTGGTGAGATGATCTTTGTGTCAATATTAGGCATTCACACATTACACTTATACCCCACTTTCTCATCAGTGGACTCAAGACAGTGTTTATGGCTCTCTCGTGTTAATCAGGTCTTATTTTAAGGCAGGGTGGGGAAACTTTTGCCCTCCAGATGTTTTGGACCACCACTCCCTCTATCATGGGCAATACAGGCTCGGAATTCTGGGAGCTGTAGTCCAAAACATCTAGAGAGCCGAAGGTGTCCCCCGGCTTTAAGGCGATAAGGCTACATGGAACAAAAGTCCTCTGGATGTGTGGACTGAATTGGCCTACAGATATATATTGGGGCTTATGGAGAGGGTGACCAACCTGTGGAAGAGCTGGCCTATCAAATGGCACTCAGTTTTTCCCAAGTAACAATCTTGTAGGGTAGGTAAAGGCTGAGAAAGAGAAACTGATCCAGGGGATTTAATAGGTATTGTGGGGCTGTCAGGTAGACTTCCCATGGCCCCATCCAACAGTAGAACTATAGTGTCTTTCGTTTACCCTGAAAAGACTGTATGACAATAACAACCAATTCTAAACAACATAAAATGTCAGATGTAGACATACAATTACTGTGTTAGATTTGCTTTCAATTACTTTATGAGAAGAAACGTACAATGATAAGAATGTCGGGTTTGACATTAGGGATCTCGGCAGCCATCAAGTGTCTGTCTTCTTGTCTTGAGAAATCCCCGGTATACAAAAGCTTTGACAAAGAAAACAAAGAACAGAGAGGGTAATAATTAGACCAAAAAATGAACATCTAAATGGGTCAATTGTTAACCCTTTGCCAAATGTCCATTGGGCTGTCAACATATGTTCACAGATGAACCGGCAAGTGCTTAAGTGCAACCAACAAAGGATCTGTGTCACAACATCTGAAGACAAACTGTACACAAGGTGCCGGTACTACTGATAGAGAGCAATTGCCTTCCATTGCAAATGGCAACAGCTGATGTCATGGGCTTTTACAACCCATGGTGACCCAGGTAATAGAAGCACCGAGGCAAATAAATCTTCCTATCTCCAGCCCCGCCCATAATTCCTTGAACTCTGAAATGGTAAATTAATACATGCACATATATACTTAGATGCCTTTAGGTTAGTAAGGAAAATACCTTCACTCCAGCTATCTCAATCATAAACATAGCTGCTCCGAGAACATGGCCCGCGTGATAACACCAGAATTTGATTCCCGCCACCTCTTTTACTTCATGGAAATTGATAGTCTCGATTTTGTCCATACTTTCTTCCAGATCCGTCTCAGTATACAACATGTCATCTGCTGAAATGTTGCTAGGGAAGACAATTTAAAAAACATCATTGTATTCAACAGCTTCTCAGATCACTTTAAAGGAATATAAAGGATTAACTGAAGGTGGTTTGAAGTGAAAATACAGCACTGGTGTGTGTGTGGAGGGATAGTAAGTTTCTTTATCATTTTACAGTAATTTTCTCCTGCAGTTTCAGAAGTTGGACTCACCTAACTTTGACATAATCTGATAGAAGCCACCTATAAATTGCTTTTGTAGCGTGAGTCATAAAGGTTCTTCCTTTAAAGCTTGTCTTCTGCAGGAACCACGGCAACGCCCCACAGTGATCCAAATGGAAACTGGAAGAAGCAAATGAAGATGATGTCTTAGAATCAACAAGAACACACGAGCTCTACGTAGACCTAGATTATGGGTTCCACCCATACACAAGGAATAACCTGCTGCTACTGAACACTTCAGCATCATCAGAGGTAATGAACATTTAACATTTTGAATTGCAAACGTTCAGCATATTCTCATACCAAGTCCCAGCCCTGTAAGTAAACTCACAGAACTTACTAGTCTTAAAGAATGCTTCATGGACTGCTAATTATGGGGTCTATATGTCTCCTATTTCAACGTTACTGGACTGAGGGTGCAGTAATGGTCCACTCGCTTTCCTCTTTCATCAGACCCCCACCTGCTCATCTATGTGTATCTCTTTGTTGTTTGCAGCTGCCGGTTTAGTAATGAAATCTACGCGGTCACTTACTGGCTTATCAAGAGCAGGTCAATCTCAGCTGGATCTATCAAATCAATGTAAGGAAGGGCGTCCATTCCTTCGAGGCCAGGGTGGATTCCACAGTCCAGCTGGGAAAAAAAAAACACATCCGTCAATCCAAGGGCTTGCCAGATATGATCTTTCACCTAAGCAACCCAGTCTACAGTATAGCACATGCAAGTTACTTTAACTTATCAATAAACTAAGCCAGTTATTATAAATCGATAACTTCTCTGAATGGCATATTAGTAAAGTCCATATACTTAATGGTAAAATAAATAGTTTACACTACAGTCTTAGAGATGACTCAAATGCTGTCCGAAATCTCGGATGTGAAGATGGTTAAATAAATAGTTTACACTACAGTCTTAGAGATGACTCAAATGCTGTATCTCCATATGAAGATGGTACAGTAAACGCAAAATACTGCAATAGTCTAGGTAACAGAGTACTTCGGACATATATTAATTATATAGTCAATTATGACTTCAATGAAAGACACAAAAAGTAGTGTTGTCTGTGAAGATTCTCAGTCATCCAGGTGAGTTTATCTGGAAGTTGAGTCATGGCTACTGGACATGGAGGACTTGCACTAGCTGTATTCATAAGATGGAGGACTTGCACTAGCTGTATTCAGACCGATGAAGCTGTTTGGATGAACAGCGAAACGTTTCTATTTCTCAAAAAAGAAGTCCAGTAGCCATGACTCAACTTCCAGAAAAAGTAGTCTTTTTAACTAGTGTGTGAAAATGCAGGATGTGTGCAACTGTCTAACTTGGAAAGCTGTGATTTTAAGCAGGGGGTCCATAAAAATGATGATGTTTATTTATTGCAATAGGAAAATCCAATATTTCCATCAGAGATTTTTGAAAATCAAGTTTTAAAATGTTAGTATAAAATAATAACCTCCTTTCATAAAATCAGCTATGTATATCTGGCTTTACTGCCACCCCTGCAACACTCCCTGGACAAAGGCGACAAAGGGAGAGCTAGGTCAAATTTCCACTTGGACCACTGGCAGGAAAGTCCCAGGTTACACTTGGTGAGTGGACCCAACAGAGCGGGGAAGACTTGACTATATTTGTAATGTCAGGGACACCATCCAATTAATGGGTGTGGAAAGAGTTCATCCATCCGCACCCAATCCAATACCAAATACACTTGCGATAACTTTTTATACTGCACAAATGCATTGAGGATTTGCACTCATCCATGGTTGTTATCGAACAAAATGTTAAGCTGCTTCCCAATAATCACTTTAATTCAAAATGATATTTGCGAGGGCATAAATGAGTAAGGGAGAGGAGAAGATGCACTTAAAAATTTAGAAGATATCCGACTGAACTTTGAACCAGATGGTTGTACTGTATAAGAAAAAAAAATATTGGAGTTAGCTATGGTGCAATGCAGACGTGCATTAGATTAAAAGTAAGATTTCAAAGGAGGGTGCCACTAAAATCTGGAAATAACCAAATAAGACACCATTCTTCTCACATACTCCAAACTTTCCTTCAGTGTTTATCAGAGTGGATAAACATCACTGATTTTTTTTAAATTTTAGTAAGTGTAAATCATGATTTAAGTTTAATTTTTTTTATTTCAATCATCAAAAATCCAGTTTTTATCATTTAAATAGTGATTTAAATCAGATCCACCCTGTTTTATGGATGCACATTAAGTCAACCTTATAATCATATCTAATACAAGATGCTCCCTACAAAACTCTAATCTGCTAAATTAAGCAATTAAAAAAAAGATTTAAGAACAGCAGCAGAGATGAAACTCAAGAATTAACATTCAAAGTATTGGGCAAACATATGAACGGAAGCAAAAAAAATGTTAACAAGAATTTAGTAAAATGTTTACCATTATCTTCCTTCCTTTAAATTCGAGGATAATACATGATCTCCCTACTTCTTGTCCAGCACCTCTGAAAAAAAGATAGTTAAGAGAACTTACTAAAAACACCACCACCTGACTGAATTTAAAAACAACCAGATGTTGACCAGCCTAGCTTAAAAAAGGCGCTTAAGGGGGGGATATGATTGAGACATACAAAATAATGCAGGGTATGAGTAAAGTGGATAGAGGGAAGCTCTTCTCTCTCTCCCAAAATACCAGAACTAGGGGACATATACTCAAATTGAGGGCTGGGAGAGTAAGAACTGACAAAAGAAAATATTTTTTCACCCAGCGCGTTGTAAGTCTGTGGAACTCCCTGCCACAGGATGTGGTGATGGCATCTGGCCTGGATGCCTTCAAAAGGGGATTGGACAGATTCCTGGAGGAAAAGTCCATCACAGGTTACAAACCATGATGGAGAAACCAGGGTACTTCAAGGGCCAGATGCAGGGGAGTGGTATCAGGAGACAGATATCTAGTCTCGTGCACTCCCAAACGCATCTGGTGGGGCCACTGTGAGATACAGGAAGCTGGACTAGATGGGCCTTTGACCTGATCCAGCATGGCTCTTCTTATGTTCTTATGTAACTTCACAGGCCAGTTTGGTTGACACAAGAAGCTAGGGATTTCTGTGAACCCTGTCTGTGTTCTGTACTGCCTGATTGCTCCCATCTGTAGTAGGAGAAAATAACCCAGGAACCTTCACCGTGTGGTTTGCTTAACAAGCCATCTGAATGCAGGCACAGCTCCTTCTTGGGTTTTTGTCCCTCAAGAAATCAGAGAAGAATTAAGAATTTGTGTGCAGTTTCCCATCCAGTTAGGAAACAGGGCCTGTGATTACTATAATTCCTCCTGTCTCTTGTAACCAGAAATTCAGGATTCTCACAGTTCCAGGTTTATTGCCTCCTTCTGATGCTGCGCAGAAGGATATTATGGAAATGGAAAATGTGCAGAGGATGGGAATTGCAACATAGAATAGGTAGAGAGCTGGTACAGGAACACCTGGAAACATTAAATGAATTTAAGTCTCCTGGGCCAGATGAATTACACCCAAGGATATTAAAAGAACTGGCAGAAGTAATTTCCGAACCATTGGCAATAATCTTTGAGAAGTCCTGGAGAACAGGAGAAGTCCCCATCGACTGGAGGAGGGCTAATGTTGTCCCCATCTTCAAAAGGGGAAAAAAGAGGACCCAAATAATTACCGCCCAGTCAGCTTGACTTCAATTCCTGGAAAGATCCTAGAGCAGATTATTAAACAGTCAGTCTGCAATTATTTAACAAACAATGCTGTCATTACAAGAAGTCAACACGGGTATCTTAAAAACAAGTCATGCCAGACTAATTTGATCTCTTTCTTTGATAGAATTACAGGCCTGGTGGATGAGGGGAATGCTGTGGATATTGTTTATCTGGACTTTAGTAAGGCCTTCAATAAGGTTCCCCATTATATTCTTGCTAAGACGTTAGTAGAAAGTGGGATAGATAGTGCTACTGTTAGGTGGATTTGTAATTGGTTGACTGATCGCACCCAAAGGGTGACCATAAATGGCCTCTCTTCAGCTTAGAGAGACGTGACCAGTGGTCCCAGGGTTCTGTTCTGGGTCCAGTGCTGTTCAATATCTTTATTAATGACTTGGAGGAAGGAATAGAGAGTATGCTAATTAAATTTGCAGATGATACCAAATTGGGAGGGGTTGCTAATTCCCTAGAGCAGTGCTCCCCAACCTTTTTGTCGCCGCAGACTGGTAAATGTTTGATAATTTTTCCCTGGCCCGCTTGTTTTGATTTAATAATTTTAATTTAATTAAAATGCCCCCCCGGCCGCTGACGCACATGCGTGCTAGTCATTTCCCACTCTAGGGGGCGGTGCTCATCTCCGTACTCAAGCCGAAGAGCCAGTGTTGTGTGAGTCCTTGGCATCGCTGTAAGGAAACACTGTTTTTACTTCCTCGCGTTTTTTCCCCCGGGGGCGTCTCTATCTGACTTGCATGTCACATGCTTTCGAACAGCTAGGTTTGGAAGCATATAAACGCAAGGAGATCATTCCAATTCCAGAGGCAACCACTTTGGAAGACAGGAGCCGCTCTTGGCGGCGGAGACCACGCTATCGCCTGACCTTTTTAAAGCTACCGAGCCGCCGTGAGGTCTTGGACCCTTCACCCTTCCTTGACATGAGGCCGGAGGGGGAATTGGTGGCCTTCATGGGGGAACAAAAAAACCTCAGAGAAACCAAACGTGCACTCAGTGTGTGTGTGTGTGTGAGGGGGAGAAAACACACACAGTGGAAATGGCGCTCACCCGCACGGGAGATCCTCCACGACCCTCCTTCGGGGGGACCTTTGGGGAAGCTTGAGGCCGGAACGGAAACACGGCCGGCTTCCGGGCGTTCCTTCTTCCCGAGGAAACCTTGGGCAAAGAGGTTCCCTTTCCGGCTTTAAGCCCCGCCCCTCCTTCCCTCCCTCCCTAATAGGCTTCCCTGGTTTCCCCGGTGCCGATTGATCCACGGACCGGCACTGGTCCGCGGCCCAGGGGTTGGGGAACACTGCCCTAGAGCAGTGCTCCCCAACCTTTTTATCACTGTGGACCAGTAAATGTTTGATAATAGACTATAGTCTGGTGGCGGCGATGGTGGGGTGGGGGCGATGGCAGGGGGGTCGCGGCTAATAGTGCTACGCATGGCAGCGGTGGATGCGGGGCATTGGCGGGGTCATCAGCAGATTTTAATTGGGGCGGGGTTGGCAATTATAGTCTCTTTTAAAGGGTTATCCGGTGCCAATGATTATCCCTCAACTCATAATTTGGTCCTTTCCCAAGGAGAAAGGCGGTAAAAATACTCTAAAATAAATAAATAAATAAATAAATTTCGCGGCGGCGGCGGCGATGGCAGGGCGGGCGCCATTGCGGGCGGGGCAACTGCGGGAGACGTTTTTTTAAGTGGGGGGCGATTGCGGGGGCTGCGGCAGCCCAGGGTTCTGTTGGCAGGGTGGGCTGGGTCTTGTGGTGGCGGCAATTGCGGGCGGGGCAATTGCGGGGAGTCGCAGCGGCGGCGGCGGGGCGGGCGGTGCGGGGTCGCGGCGGCAACAATGATTATCCCTCATTACTGTAAATGGGTCCTTTCCCAAGGAGAAAGGCGGGGTAAAAATACTCTAAAATAAATAAATAAATAAATAAAATTTGCGATGGCAGGGCGGGCGCCAGGGGCCAGCCTGCGCCACCCCCCGCCCACCTCAACACAGGTAACACCGGGATAGCCTGCGCCGCCGCCGCCGCCCCCGCCCACCTCAACACAGGCGCAGCGGCAGGGAAAACACCCAAAGGCGCGGCAGCAGCGGCGGCGAAAACACCCAGACCTCAACACAGGCGCGGCGGCGGGGAAAACACCTGGGCCGGCCTGCGCCCCCCCCGCCCACCTCAACACAGGCGCGGCGGCAGGGAAAACACCTGGGCCGGCCTGCACCGCCCCCCACCCCCTCCGTTCACCTCAACACAGGCCGAGCTCGCGGCCGGCCGTTAACGCCTGTCCGGGAGCCGGGCCGCCGCCACAGGGAAATGATTTTGATTGCTCC
The DNA here is from genome assembly GCA_029282475.1 of Phrynocephalus forsythii. Taxonomy (NCBI): domain Eukaryota; kingdom Metazoa; phylum Chordata; class Lepidosauria; order Squamata; family Agamidae; genus Phrynocephalus; species Phrynocephalus forsythii. Next base: position 9,355,718 of record JAPFRF010000002.1, on the reverse strand, counting down.
ACGGACCAGCACCGGTCCGCGGCCTGGGGGTTGAGGACCACTGCCCTAGAGGATAAGATGAAAATCCAAGAAGACCTTGACAGATTAGGGTGCTGTGCCAAAGCTAAAGGAATGGATTTCAAAAGAGGGAAATGTAGGGTGCTACATCTAGGTAAAAAAATGAATTGCAGAGTTATAGGATGGGGGATACTTGGGTGGAAAATAGTACCTGTGAAAGGGGTCTGGGAGTTTTGGTGGACCACAAATTGAACATGAGTCAGCAGTGTGATGGGGCGGCCAGGAAAGCCAATGCGATTCTTGGTTGCATCAACAGAACCATCGTGTCTAGATCAAGGGTAGTCATAGCACCACTCTATTCTGCTCTGGTCAGACCCCACCTGGAGTATTGTGTCCAGTTCTGGATGCTTCAATTTAAAAAGGATGTTGACAACCTCGAGCGGGTGCAGAGGAGGGCGACCAGGATGGTTGAGGGTCTGGAGGAAATGTCTTACGAGGAACGGCTTAGGGAGCTGGGAATGTTTAGCCTTTCAAAAAGAAGGCTGAGGGGGGATATGATAGCTATGTTTAAATATTTGAAAGGATGTCATATTGAAGAGGGAACAGGTTTGTTTTCCACGGCTTCAGAGACTAGGACTCGGGGCAATGGTTTCAAACTACAGGAAGAGATTCCATTTCAACATTAGGAAGAACTTCATGACAGTTAGAGCTCTTCGGCAGTGGACTATGCTGCCACAAAGGGTGGTGGAGTCTCCTTCTTTGGAGGTTTTTAAGCAGAGGCTGGATGGCCATCTGTCGGAAATATTGTGATGGGGTTCCTGCATGGCAGGGGGTTGGACTAGATGGCCCTTGAGGTCTCTTCCAACTCTATGATTCTAGGGATGTTTTCTACTTCCTTCGTAAGTGCCACCCCAAATCTCTGTCTCCTCCTGTCCTGGCTGTAGCATCCAATTAGGGTGACAATAGAACCAAGGTCAAGAAAATCTTTAGCTATTTGAACTTCTCCGTTGTCAGCATTAAATTTATGCCAGTCTCCTATAGTTATGATTTCTGCCCTTGTAATGTTTATCTTTTCTCATAATTTGGCTTTCTTCTTTAAGTTCAACCTCCAGTTTTTTCAACTTACTCTTGTTTTTCTGTCAGTAATTTGATATTGGCAACATCATAAACTACTGATAGCCAGAATCGGATAGATGACTTACTCTGTTGTAACAGCAGTGGAGTAAACTGCAGGGCCGTATTATGATAGTTGCTGAGTTGCTGCTTATATCTGTCAGTGTGCACTATGTCTTGATACTGACACAAAATTTTGCTGGGTCTTCTACCCAATTGTAATCCTCCATTTGAGATGAATCCAGCTTTCTATATATGGACTGCATATAGACTGAACAGATATGGAAATAATACACCCTTTTCTGGTACCTTTTCCAAAGAAAACCCTTATCCCCACCCCCCAGTCTTTCCTAATAATAGCAGCCTTTTATTTGGAGTATAAATCAGACATCAGAACACTACACTACACCAATTTGTCTTACAAAGGCCCACAACTTTTCAAGACACATAATTAAGGGCTTTGCTGCATTTTATGCAACACCCAGTGCCTTACATAAGAACATAAGAAGAGCTGTGCTGGATCAGGCCAAAGGCCCATCTAGTCCAGCTTCCTGTATCCCACTGTGGCCCCACCAGATGCCTCTGGGAGTGCATGAGACTAGATATCTGTCTTCTGCTACCGCTCCCCTCCATCTGGCCCTTGAAGTGCCCCAGTTTTAAGCCTGGAGAAGATACAAATCCCCATTATGGTTAGTAACCTATGATGGACTTTTCCTCCAGGAATCTTTCCATTCCCCTTTGAAGGCATTCAGGCCAGATGCCATCACCACATCCTGTGGTAGGGAGTTCCACAGACTAACAACGTGCTGGGTGAAAAAATATTTTATTTTGTCTGTTCTTACTCTCCCAACCTTCAATTTGAGTGGATGTCCCCTAGTTCTGGTATTTTGAGAGAGGGAGAAGAGCTTCCCTCTATCCACTTTACTCATGCCCTGCATTATTTTGTATGTCTCAATCCTACCCCCCCTCAGGCGCCTTTTTTCCAGACTAAAGAGCTCCAAATGTTTTAGCCTTTCCTCATAAGGGAGGTGCCCCAGCCCAGTAATCATTTTGGTCGCTCTCTTCTGCAACTTTTCCAGTTCCACTATTGTCTTTCTTGAGATGCGGTGACCAGAATTGTACACAATACTCCAGGTGCTGCCTTACTATCATTTTGTATATTGGCATTATAATGTTCCTTGTGAAATAATTTGGTATGCTCCAGTAGGCAATGTCAGCATGAAGAGTTGGTGCACAATGACGGATATAAGCAGCAACTCAGCAACTATCATAATACGGCCCTGCAGTTTACTCCACTGCTGTTTCTACAGAGTAAGTCATCTATCTGATTCTGGCTACCAGTAGTTTAAGATGTTGCCAATATCAAATTACTTACAGAAAAACAAGAGTAAGTTGAAAAAACTGGTGGTTGAAGTTAAAGAAGAAAGCCAAATTATGGCCAAAGATAAACAATACAAGGGCAGAAATCATAACTATAGGAGACTGGCGTAAATTTAGTGCTTTGGCAAGTGTGCCATTTGGCAGGTCAAGGGGCAGATCCCATGAAACAGCTGCACACTGGCCCTCAAAAACTCCCAGGGAGGCAGTCCTGTTCTTCTGCAAGAAAAGCCAAACAGCCTGGTGGCAACTTTGAGTTGGGATCAAGTGCCATTTGGTATAATGTGTCATGGACACTTTCATTTGGTATAAAGTGTCATGGACTACAGCCCATTTCACCAACTAAGGTCCATGAAAGCTTATGCCAGGCAAAACCCGGCAAGTCTTTCAAATGCCTCTTAATTGTATTGGTCCCCACTGGATGCCTTTAAAATGGTCTTGAGGTTTCAGGATGCTTCCGTCCAGGTGCCTTGCAAGGCCCTTACCAGAACACCCACCCACACCCCTGTTCTTCAGCTGTACTTGAAGGCAAGTAGGAGACTATATCTTGGGCTGAAAGGCTTTCAACTACCCCCCTAAGGCAGGTCAAGACTACATAGCCCATGTTCTTCACCAGCCTGCAGCACCAGGTGGCAGGGAAGGACAACACCGCCCCACTGGTTAATAAATACATTACAGTGGACCCTTGTATAACAAACAGTTTGTATAACATAAAATTTGTACAACATAAAAATTTCAGAGATAGGGGAAATTTGCTTAATATAATCACCTATGGGGCGAATCTGTACAACATAAAAATGGGATCACTCTGTTTCAATGCATCCGTATGGGAAATTTGTATAAAGTAAAATTTGCTTAACATAATTTCATTTGGAACGAATTCATTCCTTTATACAAGGTACCACTGTATTTATTATTTATTTATTGTACTTATTGACTGCCCAATTTTCCCATAGGGAACTCTGGGCGGTGTACAACACGTCACCAAACAGCAACAGCCCAACTATAACTCCCAATACATACCCAAATACAAAAACATAATATAAGACAAACATAATACAGTACAAGTCAATATGCAAATATAATATACCGTTACTAAAAAAACACACCCAAATAAAATAGACCAAGCACCACCCACCAAACAAGTAAATAAATCCAGGTAGCTCAGGGGAAGAACACACACACACAAAAAACCTACAGACTCGACCTTCTTCTCTCCGAGACAGATCCCCCACCCCGAGGCCACTTCTGTCTCCAAGGGGCCCCGATTCTGCACGGAGGTGCTCAGGCCTGGGAAACCCCCCACACACACGCACACGCACCCGCACGGTAACGGGGGCACGGGGTCCCCAATGCTTTCTTCTCCCCGTTAACTGTCCTTGTGAAATGTTTTGGAGCTTGGGGGTTAATTTCGGAAGGGCTTCCTTCTTGTGGTGGTTGTAAATTCTCCTGCTCGCCTGGGCGGCCGAAGGACCCGCCCCAAGGAACCGAACCGGACTTGGCCAGGACTGGAGGGCTGGGGTGGGTGGGGGTGGGGAAGGGAGCTTGGGGGGGCACCCCCCACCCCCCGCACCCCCCGCGGACTCGCCTCCCCAGGGAGGCAAACGGGAGGCCCACGGAGGGGGTGGGGGCGGATGAGGATGATGATGAGGATGATGGGCGGGTGTGTGTATGGGGAAGGAGAGAGACACCAGGAGCGCCGCCGCCACTCACAGGGGCCGGATGAGGAGCTGGTCGCTCTCCTCGGCCGGGACGAAGGCCTCGGTCCGCCTCCTCGCCGACATCCTTCTTCCCGGTTGGAAAAAGAAACCGGAGCCGCCAAGCCTCGCCACCACCAGCGAAGCCGCCGCCGGAAGTGCCCGCCCGGCACCCGTAACTTCCCTCATCCGGAAAGGACGCCCTGCGCTGACCTCACTTCCGGTCCAGCCCTCCGCCGCGCGGAAAGAGCGCCGCCCGGCCGCCCCAGAGCATAGACGTCGCGGGAATTCCTAGAGCGGGAGGAAGGCGGGGTTGAGTGAGTGAGTGAGTGGGCGGGGGGGGGAACCCTGACAGGGCGGAACCTCTCTGCCGGGATTGGTTTCTCCCCGGATGGAGGGGAAAAACAGGTGGGAGGAAAAAGGGTTCCCCCCCCACTCTCCTTCCTGGATTCCGTCCTCTTCCCCCGCTGAGGTTCATGGGAAGGAGAGGGACCTGGCGAGGAAGGGGGCGGGGTCAGTCCCAGGAAAGGGGCGGGGCTTCGGGAGCCGCCTCGAGCCAGAGCGAGGCGCCCGGACAGGGAGTCCTGGGGAGGAACGTCACCTGTTGGATCCCTGCCTGCTGTGGACGGGGTGATTCCGGGATGAAGAGGCAGAGATCAGAAGAGGGTAGCCACGATAGGCTTGGGTCCCACCTTCAATGCCTAACAGCCCTTTGAGAAATACCTTCTTCGCCCATTGCAGGGCTGCACGGTGGAGGTCCCACCTCCTAGGTTAAACCCATAAAGTACTTTAAAGCTAGATTTCAACCTCCAATTTAAAAGCAATAATAACATACCTGCAGGTGGAGGTCCCACCTCCTAGGTTAAACCCATACAGTACTTTAAAGCTAGATTTCAACCTCCAATTTAAAAGCAATAACAACATACCTGCAGGTGTTTTTTTTTTTTTGTTTTGTTTCTGTGGGTCCCATGGTCCTCTGGGAGCAGTGCAGCAAGCAGGTTTTTCTTTTATAGGTCTTTTTTTGGGGGTGGGGGTGGGGAGCAGGGTCTTGGAAGAAAATGTTCAGGAAAGGGAAGAAACGGCACAGCAGCAGCAGTTCCCAGAGCAGTGAAATCAGCACTAAAAGCAAGGTAAGATCACTTGTGGGCTGTGCATTTAAATGACTTCAGTCCAGGCGCTGTCTGCAAACTGAATTCAGAGTGTATTGTTTGAGTCGACCAGCTCTTACACACTAGTAGGAGGTATATACAGTTGAGCCAGCATTTCTTCGCCCAAGCGTCACTCAAAATGTGAATACAGTGGAAGCTCGTATAACAAACGGTTTGTATAACATAAAATTTGTACAACATAAAACAATTCCAGCGATAGGGGAAATTTGCTTAACAGAATCGCCTATGGGGCGAATCCGTACAACGGTGATGGCGAACCTTTTACAGACGGAGTGGCCAAACTGCAATTCAAAGCCCACTAATTGGTCACAAAGTGCCAATACAGAAATTTAACCTGAATACAGGTGGCTTTGAAGGGGCGATGTTGGGTGCCCACAGAAAGGGCTCTGAGTGCCACCTTTGGCACCCGCGCCATAGGTTCGCCATCACTGCCGTACAACATAAAAATGGTCGCGATTAGGGGTTACTCCGTTTTCTTTTTCTTTTTTTAAATACGTTTTTATTAGAAAATTTTAGTATACAAAAAAAAAGTCAAGTTCAAAACATTAGCAATACAAAATCATTCTACCACTAAAATTTGGCTTCCCTCTGTTCTTCCCTTGGTTTTAGCGTTATTCATCTCCTAGCCTTCCTTTCAGACAAACCCCTTTATATACTTATAAAAAAGATTTGAAAAATAAGTAGTAATCCTTCGAGCTCTATCCTTATCCGGTAAGAGTCTTTAATTCCTTGCAATGAATCTCCATGTAGTTCTTAAATTTTTGCCAATCTTTTTGGAACTTCTGGTTGTCTTGATCCCTCAGTCTGCACGTCAGTCTGGCCATCTCTGCAAAGTCCAATATTTTCGCCCTCCATTCATCCAAAGATGGTATATACGTTGTCTTCCAATTCTGTGCCAGGAGCATTCGTGCCGCTGCTGTTGCATATAGAAATAGAGTCCTGTCTGCTCCTTTAATTTCATTATCCACCAACCCTAACAGAAAAAATTCAGGTCGTTTTGGGAATGTACACTTTAACATCTTTTTGAGTTCATCATATATCAATGCCCAGTACTCTTTCACTTTCTCACAAGTCCACCACATATGATAAAAATCACCTTGTTTCTCTTTACATTTCCAGCAGTGGTCATCTTTCATCCTATACATCTTTGCTAACTTCGTTGGGGTAATATACCACCTATACATCATTTTCAACAGATTTTCTTTTATCAAAGTACATGCGGTAAACTTCATATTCTTTTTCCACAGTCTTTCCCACACATCTAACTCAATATTATGACCCAGATCCATAGCCCATTTTACCATACATTCTTTAACTTGTTCATCTTTTAAATTCAACTCCAACAAAAAATTATATAATCTAGTCAACAATTTCTTTTTGGGCCCGTGATTATGGTTTGGAACTTAGATTCCTTCTCTCCAAACCCAGACACCTTTCTATCTTTCTGAAAAATGTCATTTAGTTGATGGTACTGAAACCAGCCTGTTAACTTCTCTTTCAACATATCATAAGACTTCAGTCTAGGACCTTTTCTGAAAAGAATAACACATCACCATAGGTGATCCCCACTCCTTCTTTATCTTTCCTCTTGATCACCAATGCCTCAATCGGGATAACCATCTCGGTGTATGTCTCTCTAAGAGGGGTTTCAACCGTTCCCAGACCTGAAGTAGTGACTTTCTAATTACATGATTCATAAAACTTTTATGTACTTTCACTTTGTCATACCAAAGATAAGCGTGCCAACCAAATCTGTTATCATGACCTTCTAAATCCAATAGATCCTCATCAACTAAAGTAATCCAATCTTTTATCCAACCGAGGCAGGCCACTTCGTAGTACAATCTCAGGTCTGGCATGGCAAATCCTCCCCTTTCCTTGGCATCTGTTAGTAATTTAAATCTTATTCTGGGTCTTTTACCTTGCCAGACAAATTTGGACAATATCTTCTGCCATTCCTTAAAGTGGCCTATTCCTCTAAGTATTGGGATCATTTGAAATAGAAATAACAACCTTGGTAGCACGTTCATTTATCACCGAAATTCTTCCCATCAACGACAAGTTCAATCTATTCCATGTTTCCAGATCTCTCTTAATCGAGTTCCATACCATATTATAATTATCCTCAAAGAGATTTAAGTTCGTAAGAGATAAGTTAATTCCCAAATATTTAACTTTTTCACCACTGAGAGGGCGGACAATTTTTCAAATTCTTCACAATCTTTCTTTGTTACATTTTTCAATAAGACCTTCGTCTTATTCTTATTTAGTTTGAAACCGGCTAGATTACCAAATTCCTCAATTATTTTCATCACCTCAGTAATACTTTCTTTTGGATTCTCTAACGTCAAAACTAAATCATCAGCAAACGCTTTTAATTTATATTCCTTATCCCCCACACATATACCTTTAATTGTCCCCATGCCCCTCAGTTTGACTAACAATACTTCCAATACAGTAATAAATAACAATGGGGACAATGGGCACCCTTGTCTCGTACCTTTCCCAATCGGGAAACTTTCTGTTATCACATTATTAATCAATAAACTAGCTTTCTGTTCCTTATATATTGCATTAACACCGTTCCAAAACTTTGTTCCCACTCCCATGTTTTCCAAATTCTTCTTCATAAATTGCCAAGAGACATTATCAAAGGCTTTTTCAGCATCAATAAATATCAAAGCAGCTTGTTTCTCTTTCCTGACTTCTAGATACTCTATTATATCAATTATATTTCTCATGTTATCTTTCATCTGTCTGCCAGGAAGAAACCCCGCTTGATCTTTGTGTAATAACTCATTTAAAACCCTTTTTAGTCTATTAGCCAAAACATCGGCAAATAATTTATAGTCTCCATTCAAAAGGGAAATGGGCCTATAATTTTTAACATCTGTTGTGTCTGAGTTCTCCTTTGGAATCAGTGTTATATACGCCTCCTTCCAGGTGTTAGGTATGACTCCTTTTTCTAGAACTTCATTCATAACCTCCACCATTATTGGTAACATTTCTTCTGACAATTTTTTATAATATTTTGCAGTCAGACCATCTGGGCCCGGTGATTTTCCAATTTTCGCCCTCTCTGTTGCACTTTGTACTTCATGTGGGGTAATTTTCTCACTCAATATCGACACTTGGTTTGTTGAGATTTTTTTCAATCCGGGTTACTCCGTTTTCAATGCATTCCTATGGGACATTTGTATAAAGGAGCATTCACTTAACAGAATTTCATTTGGAAAGAATTAATTCCTTTACACAAGGTACCCCTGTACAGTAATGCTGACATTGCTTGTGTAAAAGGGTTTGATAACAGTACACACTTAGGATCAAATAAGGAATATTTTTGCTTCTAAACAGTACTGGATTCTCTGAGAAACAGTTCATAAATAATGCATAGAACAACAACACCTATGGGGGAGAGTTCTTAAAATGTTTTCCATATTAAAGATGTGGATGTACTGCAACCTATACTGTATTAGGGTTTGTTTATTATGGATTTATTTCTATATTATGTTTTTGAAGTTGACTGATGTCATGTTGATCTTTTACAAAACAAAGCTGCTCAGCACGCAGGATTTAGAGCTGGTTGATGAAAATCTTAATCTTTCCATTTCCCAATGGATTTTCATTCTCTCTTATTGTGACAGTTTGTGAGTCTTCTTTCAACCAAGACATTAAAGTACAGGTGTGAGAGTACCTGTAGCTCATTTCCTGATGTACAGTTTTTAACAAAGTGTGCAGTAACCAAAGCATGTTTAAAAATGTGTGTGTGATTTGTGTTTATGAACTTCCCCCAAATCCATGACAAACTTTACAGGTTCTGAGGCAAGATGTGTCTTAAGCCGTTATCTTGGATGGTGAGAAACTGGAATTCCTGTCAGGAAATGTGAATCCAGCATCCCTCTTTAGAACAGGGGTCCTCAAACTTTTTAAACAGGGGGCCAGTTCACTGTCCCTCAGACACTGTTGGGGACCAGACCATTCCAACAAAACCCAGCAGGCGCTTGCCGCTGCTTTATGAGCCCCCCTGCACAAGTCTCCTGGATCCCACCCCACCTCACCCCGCCCCCTCACATTTCTTTTACCTGTGCCAGGTTGGGTAGGGTGGTCTTTGCTTGCAGAGGGGGCACCCAATCACCCCTGGCACAGCACTCTGCCGCTTGCCTGTGGGGAGGTTTCCTCCCCCAAACACTTGGCCCCGAGGCCTAGCGGACCTAACCAGGCCCATATGGCCTAGCCCAGGCCTGCCCAAACTTCGGCCCTCCTGATGTTTTGGACTACAGCTCCCAGAATTCTAAGCTTAGATTGCCAATGGCAAAGGACTGTGGGAGTTGCAGTCCAAAACATCTGGAGGGCCGAAGTTTGGGCAGGCCTGGCCTAGCCAGAGGCCCAGCCTGGACCGCGCCACTCACCTGGTGGCCTCTGCCCATCCTGCGGCTTCCCTTTATCCGGTTCTGCCTGCCTGTTGGGGGAAATGGAGGGCCTACTGGATACCCTCCGCACCACACCTAGTGCAGCCTGGCAACCCAGGAGTCCCATCAGCTCCCTAACCCCACTAGGCACTAGTGCCCTGCCTCTCCTTCCCTCTGGCTGCCCCAGACCACTGGGAGCCGCGCTCTGATTACCAAGCCCATCTCTAATCTGACGACTCACTGTTGGCGGCCGTTACACAAGCTCAGCAATGGAAGGCAGCATGGGGTAACTGTGCTGGAAGGAGACGAGCTACACATGAAGAGGGTGGAAGGACGGAGGCCCAGGGAAGTTGAGGGGGTATGACTAGGGTAGCGTGGGTCAAGATGCTACAGAATGGTACATCCCTTCCTCCTGCACGCCAAGAAAGCTGCGTTGGTGGCTGAGGCAGCAGCATGTGTGGCAAGTTTTCAGGTCAAGGGGGGTCAAGGGGGGTCTGCAATGGCTGGTGGGCCAGATTCAGGACCCTGATGGGCCTGATCCGGTCCCTGGCCATAGTTTGAGGACCCCTGCTTTAGAACAGTTAAAAGTAAATTGTTTAGCAAGTTAATGGAGGACAAATCCTTTCTGCATTTTTTTAAATGTACATACCACTTTTGTTTTGAAAATAGTTCTGAAGAACAGAAGCCTGTTAGATTCCACAGCTTGCACAGCAGTCTGTAGAATAAACAGTTAGACAGTTTCCAAGCTTGCATAAGGAGATCTCCAGTAATAAATTTGTGCTAGACTGGGAAAACAGGCACACAACAAAACATGTGCAGAAAGTATGAACATGAATCTGTCCCCAAAATTCCTAAAACCAGCATGGCCTTATGAGTCTAACACATTTTTATTTCTGCTCCTCAGAACTGAGGAAGGGAATTGTTTTCTAGAGATTATTTAACTAGATTAACTGAATAATAATTCCTATTTATTTTTCCTTCCTTAGTCAGTGGACTCCAGTCTTGGAGGCCTTTCAAGATCTAGTACTGTTGCTAGTTTGGATACAGATTCCACAAAAAGTTCAGGTATGAAACGGATTGAGGCCTAAATCAAACTGATAGATTGTGTAATGGTCTGTTGAAAAGAAATGGCAATTTCATTCAAAAGCAGTTGGGTTGAGCAGAGAACATTATTTAACTTTATAAGCAGAAAATAAACATTTGCAGCCTGTGTGCAGATGTATACATATATTATTTGATAAAAAAGATATGAATAAGTAGTTTGTTGTGTTATGTATAGCATTGGAATACAGTAGGACCTCTGTATCTGTGGGATTAATATCCTCAGTTTCACTTACCCAGGGTTTGAAAATGTTAAAAATATTAAAAGAAGAGTTTTTAAAAAAAAACTGTTTCCACATGCATTATCAGAACCAGTCAATAGAGGGAGCCAGAGATTGAGCTATGAATATTTGTTAGTGAATAATACATTGCATGGTCTCTGCTGCACTCTAGTGGCCAGTACTGGTAATGCCTGTGAAAATAATGTCCCCCTTTGCTATGCTATATATCAGTGATGGTGAACCTATGGCACTGGTGCCAAAGGTGGCACTCGGAGCCCTTTCTGTGGGCACCTGACATCGCCCCTTCACAGCCACCTGTAGTCAGGTTTAATGGCTGTACTGGCACTTTGCAAAAAATTTACTGGGTTTTGAATTGCAGTTTGGGCACTCAGTCTCTAAAAGGTTTGCCATCACTGAAATATATATATAGTGTTTGCTGTTATTACCGTTTTTCAGAATTGACAAGGGACTTGGAACCAATCCCCAGTGGGTATGGGGGTCCTATTATATTTACTGTTTCTTGTTGTAGAGTGGCTGTAGCCACTGTGGCCCCAGAGGCATTTCTATATTATCTTAACTGTAGAAACAAGCGGGGCAGACAGTGCTTTCTTTTGGACAATCTCTTCATTATGTTTTTTTTTAATTCACTGACACCCCTCTGACTTCCCACCTCCTGAAAGTTTTATTTCTTTTGCTTGTGTCCAAGGGGATAACGCGGAGGGACAATTATGAAGTAACAATTGTGATTACTCATATCTTTGTGTCGAACTGCTTGTTGGTGGAGTCCCTCTATTCCTGTAGTGTGTTTCTGAGGGGAAAACATATAGCTGCACACCAAAATCCTATGGAGAAGGCTGACTTGTACCTAAGTGATATCCTTCAAGAACCAACTAGAACTTGTTGACAGAAGTTTTACTTCTCCTTGTGGAGTTCAGCAGTAGGGATAGTCCAGGTTTTTTTTTTTTTGCACTGCACACTTGAAAAAGGATGTAGATAAATACAAACAGATGTGGGGAATGTCAGTAGTAAGCAGGTTTATGGAAAAATGAGTTGTGTGAGGAAAGGTTGAAATAATTGGGTATCTTTAGTTCTGAGCTCAAATCCGTGGGAGGGGGTTATCCATGAGTTGGTTTTAACAGTTCAGTCTCGAAGCAGTTTCCAGATATTGGAACAACTGAGTTAGAGTAGCTATTTAATGATTCAGTGAAATGCTATGGTTGTTTGCTTGTTTGTTTTTTGCAGGTCAGAGCAATAGTAATTTGGATACCTGTGCAGAATTTAGAGTTAAATATGTTGGTGCCATTGAAAAACTGAAGTTGAACGAGAGCAAGGCGATGGAGAGCCCGCTAGACTTGATCAACTTTATAGATGTGGCACAGGTAAAGCCTTTCCTTGAACCCATTATCTCCAAACTGCATGGGCCCAGCTCATTTTGGGTGTCTTTTAATTGACAGATGCGGTCTTCACAGCCCAACTATTTTTGTGTTTAAGAAATAATCTCCATTTTCCCAAGTTCTGAGCAGTCACTTTTGATCAGTCTTGGAAGCAGAGATGAAAGGATGGGAAACGGGATGTGTAGACATGAGCTGTGGTGCACAACATGCCCGTTGTGGAATTCAGACAGATCTGGCTGGGCTCACTTTGTACAGATTTTCAAATTGTCTGCTTTTGCCAAACTGTAGGTTACCTGCTCATTTCTTAAACAGCAGCAGCATACATGGGATCTGAGAGTGTGGCTATTATAGGAGTACATCTGATGGCTGAACAAAATACTGCAGAAAGCACTAGAGTAATTTATCATCACCACCCAAAAGCAAATTTTGATCCCCTTTGAAACCAAGTTGAATAGGTTCACTCAATGCAGTCTTGTGGTGAGAGCAGTAATAGCAAAAGGTTAATTAACTTTTCTTTGGGAGCTGTTTCTTCACGGGGCCTAGATAGTCAAGTATCACTATTACTGTACTTGTTTTGTTTTGTATGTTGCCTTGGAAAACAGTGAGGTTGTCGGTGAAGTGCACCACCCATGATGGTTCTTTGTAACATGAAGGTGTGATTTGTTATTGGTGGGGTGAGTTGAAACTTACTGTCAGTGGTAGCGGTGACAGAAGTGACAGCAACCGTGTACCAGGCTGATTATTAGTAGATGCACGGGCTATACAGAGATCTGAAGAACGGTCATTAAACTTTGCCCATGTTAGATTTGCAGACTAAGACTTCAGTTTTCAGTCTCCTTACTGGAAGGTCAGGCTCCCTGAATAGGGGAGGATTTCCCTGAAAGAAAACATGGTCATGATTTTATGATAAGCCAAGTTTTCCATTTTTGCTCCTGCAAAATGCTTCAGAGGCTTTGGTTTTTGTAGCTTGAATGAGATGTGTAAATAATTGATACTGGAAGAATATTTCTTACAGGGTGCAAGATATGCAGCTAAATACACAACATTAAAATTCAATTAAACGTAACATGACAGGAAAGGACTACTAAGGTGGAATGACTAAAATCCTTAGAGACAGGGAAAAGTGTAACACCCTCCATCAAAAGCAGCCATTTCTGACATCTCCCCAGTTGTCCAAAGCCGGTCCAAAAAGAAAGGTCTTTTCCTCCCGGTGTGATAGCATTCCAAACACATCTTGGCCTTCTGTGAAGAGAATGCTACACCCTGGTGAGAGAGCTCCTGAGAAAGCTTCTCTTGTTTTTTTTAATTAAGTAATTTTATTGGGGGGTTTTTGGGGGGGGGACAGCAAGGGGGAGGGGTATGGGGGAAAGAGTACAGTTTAAAAATTACATTGAATATATCAAGCCAAAAATAATGATTCAACATATTAACAAATCACCAAATAATATCACAATGCTAGTAGGTTTGTTACTTCTTGCCATCTTTTCCGAGAAATCTCATCGTAGTCTCCCTTTAGAAAGCCGGAGAGTCTGTCGATTTCAATGCATTCTCTTATCTTTTTGTGGAAATTTCTCTTTTTTGGCACATCTGGTTGTTTCCAGGATTTCACATACAATATCCTTGCAGCAACAATTACATGGTGAAGTACATATCTCTGGTCATAAGAAATATTAATATCTACTATATTTAATAGAAAAAATTCTGGTCTAAGCTCTAACTTAATCTTCAGATATCTTTCCAAAAATAATTTCACCATTATCCAGTATGCCCTTGCCTCTTTACATGTCCACCACATATGGTAAAAAGTACCACAGTCATGGTTACATTTCCAACATTTAGGTGAGCAGTTATAAGATGTTCTATAGATGGCATTTCTCACCACATCGTTTATCTAAGATGTATAACTGAGAAAGCTTCTCTTGAGTCTTCCTCACCAGGCATGCCAGAAAGAGCAGCAGAAAAGGGGCTCCCCTGACGGATGCTCTTGGAACCCAAGTTCTTTGGGGGAGACGGGTCTATCAGCCTGGACACGAGTCACTCAGGACTCTGGAGGTCACAACCTCCAGTTTCAAGGTCCTGGTCTTGGTTTTCAAGGCCCTCCACGGCTTGGGACCAGGATACCTGGCGGAGCGCATCTCCCAGAGGGCATCCGGATCCAGACCCACGAGATCATCGCAGGCGCGCTCATTGAGAGTGGCCACACCCAGGGAGGCGCGGAAAACGCGTACGCGGAACCGCGCCTTCTCTGTGGTGGGGCCCTCGCTCTGGAACCATCTGCCGCCTGAGCTGTGCCTGCTAGAGTCCCTGCCTGCCTTTAAGAGGGCTCTAAAGACCTTCCTCTTTAAAGATGCATATGGTGACCTTGTTACTTAGTCCCTTTTCTTATTTCCCTGGCCCTATTGTTTGCCGCCATCTTGCCCCCTGCCGCCCCTGCCTGGTGGCTCGGCTATTTTTAGCTTTTAGCTTTTTATGCTTTTTTATGTTGTCAGCCGCCCAGAGTTCCCGTAGGGAAGATGGAGCGGGATATAAGTATTTAAATAAATAAATAATAAATAATAAATAAATAAACCAATTTTGGTGCTTTCTGCTTTTTTCTTTCTCCTGGATGAAATGGCCATGGCTGAGGCCTCTTGAAGCTTGTATTTTCCAGGTTGCCCAGAATGACTTCAACTTATATCCACTTTTACAGGCATCCATTTTTCTTACAGAGATATGGGTTGCCGCAGAGTCTGCTTGACGTAATGGCCTCCATAGCCGTGGAACTGACCTGGAGTTGGCACTCTTCAACCAGCCCTTATAGCCAGCAGTTTAAATAACCCGCATGCACCCACAGTGCTTTTGCCGCTCGTAACTCTTCGCTGCCAGTAATGTTAGTTAACGTGCCTCCTGCTTCACTCAGGAGACTTCGAAAGGGAAGGAGTTACAGTGTCAGCTCTTGTTGGTGACACTTTCCATTGACAATAGTATGGTGGCCAGCCATGTGCTAGCTGGACTTTTCATTGTTAAGATGCTGACTGGGAACATTGCCAGCCAAAGTTACAAGCCTGTACTTCCATTTCCTCCCTCCCTCGCTCTCTAGATGTCTTCAGCTTTTTTGAGTGGGCCTGTTTGAGTCCTGGAAATACCAGTTCCACTGCAGTAATACTAGAGCCCAAGTAGGGCATTCAAAATTTTACCCTGGGACAGTTGTCTGTTGGGTTCATTGAGTTGCACAGTTGAAGAGGATGTTTTCTATCTTGGAAACAAACCCCCCGCCACACACACACACCCACACACCCAAAATGGTCTCCATGATTACATTTACTAACCCCTGATTTTACATGTTTCTATCATCAACTAAACAGTTGTTGGTGTGGCCAGGCATTTTCTTGATTAACACAGTTTGCGATGACTGGTTTTTAATAAATTGTTTTGTTTTCATTCAGAGTATGATTGCATTAGCGACTGGTTTTTCTTGTAATAAAAAGCAGTATACAAATTAAGCGGGAGAAAAACCATCTTGACAGCCACTTAATAGGGAACATTTGACCTTTTGTGGAATATGCCCCCTAGTACACTTTTTTCTTGAATGTCCATGAGGTATGCAATATCAATTCCCCCCCCCCCCCAAAAAAAAACCCATGACCATGGAAGTCAAGCTATTATTGGTGTAGTTTTATTGCCTTTCCTTCTGTGGACACTTTCTTACATGTTCCATATGAGCAAAACCGATTCAGCGTTGTTGAAATCTTGACATAAAGGACAATCTATTGAATTTTCAGGTCCTTACTCAGATGAAATACTTCTGAGAAAAACATTTTGGCAGCTTGTTCATATCACTATACTGTTGCCACAAAGTTTTCATGTATACATATTAGACAAAGAAGATAGTTGGTGTGAGAGAGGAGTAAGGGAAGCCATTCATGTGAGCATCAAAACCCCCTCCTTCAACAGAGGTAGCGGCCTCAGGCATAGTCTATCTACCAAGGCCACAGCTAACGACCCATTCTTGATAGGTTTCAGCACCTTAGGCCATTGTTCACCTTAAGGCTATGGTTACTATTGTCTCCCTAACGAGCCTATTCAGGCCATTGTTCATCTTATGAGCCTAATTCAGACCGGGGTGACAAGAGGTCAAAGCTGACTGACTATAAGATGGAGGACTCGCACCAGCTGTATTCAGACTGATGAAGCTGTTTGGATGAGCAGCGAAATGTTTCTATCTCTCAAAAAGGAGTCCAGTAGCCATGACTCAACTTCCAGATTTTCATCAAGCCGTTCATGTTCCTTGATGGTTAAGGGTTAATATTTAATTGGCAAAATCCGATGGTTAGGCCAAGGTCAGGTGGAGCTGCTGAATGAATAGTTTCATGGATTCAGTTAGTCTAATCGGGATCAACTGTTGGATTTGGGCCGGTGGATCTCCAGTAAAGGCCATTGTAAGGAATAGGCTGCACTGCTAAACGGTTGAAAGACGGTATGTTCAGTGACTTAACTGGCAATGCTGGCACTGACATGTGACATTTCCTCTGTTTCTTTCCAAAGCAAGATGGAAAGCTACCTTTCGTTCCAGGAGAAGAAGAATTTGTTATGGGAGTTTCCAAGTACGGCATTAAAGTGACGACTTTGGACCAGTATGTAAGTGATCCGTGGTTTTGAAAGGCGGTGTGGGTTTGTTGTGAATGGCAGGATTTGTCCACTACTGCCCCCCTCAGTGGGTTTGCTTTTTCTGTACACCCTAAATCATGAGCCGGCCACAGCTTCTCCCACCAGATTTTCAACTTAAAGTACAGCGCAACGACATCAGGCACCTACAAAGATGGGCACTTTGGGGAAGCCTTTCTGAGTCTTGCCCTCTGCATGTACCGGTATCACTTTAAAAAATGGCACATGCTCTCCACATTCCCTGCTATGGCAGTTTTTAGCTTTTCAAACACAGTGGACCCTTGTATAACAAATGGTTTGTATAACATAAAATCTGTACAACATAAAAAATTCCGGAGATAGGGGAAATTTGCTTAACATAATCGCCTATGGGGCGAATCTGTACAACATAAAAATGGGATCACTCCGTTTTCAATGCATTCCTATGGGAAATTTCCATCCTTCCGAGGTCGGTAAAATGAGTACCCAGCTTGCTGGGGGGGGGCAATGTGTAGCCTGCACACTGTAATTAAAAATTGTAAACCGCCCAGAGACCACTTGTAGTGGTATGGGGCGGTAGATAAGCAGAACACTTTATAAAGGAAAATTTGCTTAACATAATTCCATTTGGAACGAATTAATTCCTTTATACAAGGTACCACTGTATTCCATTCCAGATTTCATCAGGTGACTGGGTAGGGGCTGAAATAAAAGATGGGGGGGGGGCATCGATAGCTGAAGGCTGCCTATAACTCTCCTCATCGTAAATGGGAAAATAATTCAGGGAAGTGGATTAGCAATCTTAGCTAAAAGGAATTGCCTTTGTTAGAACAAGGCAAACTGTCTTCTGTCTGTAGAGGCTCCTGTGTTAGGGATTTTCTGGAATTTTGCAGCGGCAGTGCCATTATTGATAATGGCTTTACGCTGGAGGGGCCAAAGTCTCTACAAGGCCACAAGGATGAGCTCCTCCCTCGTTCTTAAGGCAAATTACGGTAAGCGACGATGCCTGCATAGGGATTTATCTGCCTTGTAGGACAATGAAACAAACGTTGGGCAGTATGAAGTTATCCAGACACTTCTAGGGAGCTGTGGTTCAATAACATGCTCTGAAATGGACTATGTTATTGACAAGGGCATTATTATTTTTTCCTGGTCACCTATGAATGGCTCTTCAGCTCAGTTCTAACGATTTTGTGAAAAAGGCACAGATCAAAATGATTGCCTCCCGCAAAGTTATGAGAAGTATTAAGATACACCCTTCTGGGAAATAGTAAGCCTAGAGAAGTACTATCTTTTATTTTAATGTGAACTTCTAAGTCATTGTTGAATTTTCAGGATGTTTTGCACAGGCATGCTCTATACCTAATTGTCCGCATGATCTGCTATGATGATGGCCTCGGGGCAGGGAAGAGTCTGCTGGCTTTGAAGACCACAGATGCAAACTGTGAAGAATACAACCTTTGGATATACCAGTGTAATAGTTTGGTAAGGTTCAGGCCTTGCATTTTTTTTGAGATAACCCTTCAGACACTCAGACTGACAGAAAGCATTTTGACATGTGCTACACTGATTAATACCCAATGCCACACTTGGCTTGTCATCCCCTTAGCTTGCTTTCTGGATTGCTAGACCAAAGATAAAACCAGGAAAACTTCCAGGAAATTACAGAATAGTAGAGTGGGGCTGCGTCCTCCTTGGCAATTGATTTATGGCAGCCTTGTCCCCACCTCCCTTATTGTAAATTAACTAGCCTCAAGCATGATAATTATAGGTAGACTGCAATTCTTCCTGCCAAGCTCTGAAGCTTTGGCAGCAGATGCAATGGCAATAATGAACAGCAGGGATGTTAACAGTCTGGGATTTTGAAAGTAGCTCGGCCTTTTAAAAAAACAACAGTGATTTTCTTCATCTCAGTCTTTTGTGGTCCTTGGAACAGTTGAGTGATCAAGTTGGGAGCAAAACTTTTCAACTTCATGCAACGGAGAATCGTAGCACTTGTGCAGTCAAGATCTGACCTGCAAGGAAGTGGGAAATCAAATCTGGTGCAAAAAGAAGCGGCGACTTAACTGCCATAACTTTGGAGCTGCAGTATATTACGTTTTAAAACACCAAAGCTCGCCCTTTCGTTGTGCTCGTAACCCAGCCGGGAAGCCCCCCCCTCCCGTGAGATCATGTTTGCCCATGGTAGTGAATGGGTTAATCAGTATATCAGAGGTGGGCCGGACAGGTGTTTAGCACTTCAAAGCCCTGCTTCCTTTGACAGGGGCCCACTTGCAGGTAGTGGCCTGGCTTCTCTACCCCACCGCCTCCAGGTGCTGCCTCTGATTGGATCCCTAACTGGAGGAGGCGGGGCTTTGAAGGACCAAACACCTGTTTGGTCAAGGAACAAACCATCTCTGCAGAATACTGTGAGCAAGGTGGACTGGGTTTGCATTTCAGCACACAGTAATCTCCTGTGTTGGCTGTTGCAATTATTCCACAAAGAAAGAACAGCTGTTCAAAACGTGATCCTTTGCTGCCAAACATGTTTGCTACCCCAGAAGTAACACTGCTTTTTTAAAAAAAAATTAACCTGCACCCACGCAGGTGTGTAGGTCACACTTCTAGGTGGATGTCACGGTTTCGCTGATGGTGCTGCAGATGAATATGGTCAAGCTTGAAATTTAAATGACGCAGAACCTGTAACCAGGAGTGAACCCTGGCGGCAGGATCAGTTTGGGCTTGAGTTTGAAGAGCAGCCCAAGTGAATTTCCCATGATTCAGAATCAACCTCATTCAAGTTGGCCTGCATGCATTCCTGTTCTGGAAAACAAATGTTTTATGTCTTCTATTGCTTGTCATCATAGATCACCAGACACCCATAACTTTTTGTTAGAAGTAAAGAGGGATGGGCACCATACAAAAAACGACACGCTGTTTCATCATTTTCGTTAGCAAATGAAACGGGGAAGCAGCATTTCGTTACAAACAAAACGAAACACCTTTTCCCCCTCCCTAGAATGAAACGATTAATTTCAGAGAGAAGCTTGGGGAAGCTCCCCTGCATTTCCTCTAGAATGAAAAAAATCATTCTAGAGCAGGGATGGCGAACCATTTCGGCACCGAGTGCCCCAACTCAGTGATGGGGCCGGTGCCAGTGCTGGTGCCGGGTGGGGGTCAGGATCGGTGGCAGTGGGGGTGGAGGGGAGAAGGTAGCAGGGTCAGGGTAATCGGAGGCGGTGGTGGGAGGGGCAGGGATGGCAGTGCTGATGGTGGCGGATGCGGAGTTGGTGGTGGCAAGGGTGATGGGGATGACAGCGGCGGCAGTGGGGGGGTCGGGATCGGCGGCCATGTCAGGGTCATCTGTGGCGGTGGAGGCGGCGGGAGGAACTCCCGCAGTCCATCACACCTCTCCCAGGGGGCCACGTCATCTGCCAGCCGCCTGCAGCCCCCTCGTCAGGTGACCTGGGGGAGGTGGCTGGAGGAAAGGCCCGCAGCGTTCGCCTCCCTCTGGGCTGGCTGGTTAGCTAGCCGGCCGGCCGAGTGAGACACTCTCCACGGCGACGGTGGCATCCGGGCCTTTCCTCTCCTGCCACCGCTTCTTCTCCCCGCCCCTCCCGCCCGTCCCCGGCCGACCACCCTCCCTCCCTCCCGGCGGAAGGTGTGCGTGTGTGTGGAGGGGGAGTTGAGAGAGGAGGAGCCCGCTGGCTCCAGAGTCGGGGCGGCAGGGGTGATGGTGGCACTGGCAATGGGGACAGCGACGGCAGGGTTGGTCTGCCACGCAACATGCTCCCTGCCCCTTCCACAAATTCCTCATGGCTGGTCCAGCGGAGGGGGAAGTGGGGGGGCAGGGAGTATGTCGCATGCCAGGCGAAAGCTCTTTGCGTGCCACCTTGGGCACGCGTGCCATAGGTTCGCCATCCCTGTTCTAGAGGAAATGGCAGGGGTGCTTCCTCAAGTTCCTCTCCAAAATCCCCTGAAATTTGGAAAGATTTGGAGGTTAGAGAGCCAGTGATATCTTGGTAGAGTTAAGATATAATTTCCAAGGTAAATTGTTACATAAGATCCACACACCCCCATTTTCCAACACAGTATTACAGTTGCACAACCACATAGTTCTCTCTTCTGTTTCTGTGTAGAAGACAATCCTCAATTTTAGTCTAACAATTTCAAACAAAATATAGCCTTATACATGGAAAAACACTGTACTTTTGAGAAAACTGAGCCTGCCAAGTTTCAGAAGAACATTTGCAAGTAATTGTATACAAAAGCATTTGTCCAGTTTGAGGGTGTTCAATATCTTATTTGCCAGACCCATGTTCTTTGTGGACAGTAGCTGTGAAAATGAAAAGGAGAATTTTCCAAGTTGGGGAAGGTGTTGATTTACGATACACAGACGCTGTCACTCCCTCACTGCTGGTGCTGTCACACACACACACACACCCAAAGCTGCTATGGAGGGTGATAGTGGAGGTGTTGGTAGGGACAGCAGTGGCAGCAGGGGCTAAAGTGGTGGTGGGGATGCAAGCACTGGTGGGGTGGCAGGGGTGGTGGTGGGGACAAAAGTGGTGGTGGATCCTGCGATATAGTGGGACCAGGGTATGTGGGCTGTGATGTGGCGGGGGATTGCTGTATCAGGTAGTGGGGCAGATACAGTTATCTGAACATCTGGCAGTTTCCAAGAATGCCACACTTCGTTTCAGACCCTTCTGAAGGTGCCTCCTTTGATCTCTGGTTCAGAATTCAACTGAATCTGAACATGTCATCTCACTGAACTAATCAGATGATCCTAAAAGATTTGAGTATCATTACGTGTGGATGAAAAACTAACAGTACTTTCCGAAATGCAGGAACAAGCACAAGCTATTTGTAAGGTGTTGTCGACAGCCTTTGACTCCGTATTAACATCCGAGAAGCCCTGAAGGTCTGCAGCTGCACTTCATACTGAGAGGCAGCATCGCTTGCTGTGCCTGCTGCAACGGGAACCCAAGGGTGTCGTCCGCAGCAGATTGGGAATTGCGATTTTAAAAAAAGAGAACTGTTTGAGCTCGTTAAAGGATCATTTGAGATTTTACGAAAAATCCTTGTTTTGTGCTATTGAGCTAAGGGCCCAGCCGGTAACATCAGTTATGCTTAATGACCTTCTACAGCGATGTCTGTGTTGAGTAGTAAGCATCACAGATTATCTTTTACTTTTACAGTGTATTTGAATAAATTTGTTTACTGAAGATGCATCTCGCTAGTTACCTTTATGTATGTATGTATGTATGTATGTATGTATGTATGTATGTATGTATGTATGTATGTATGTATGTATGTATGTATTAGAGATGGGCACAAAACGAACAATTTTCGTTTCCGTTTCCTCGTTTTGTTACGTAACGAAATGACAAACGAATTTTGTCTCTAAAATGAAACAAAACGAACAGAAACACCAGAAATTTTGTCGTCCGTTTCGTTTTCGTTACGGCAATACATTGAACTGCTTTAAATAAATCACAAAAAATGAAATTAATGGTAACAAAACGGTAATGAAATGAACAAAAACAAAAACGATTTCTTTTCAAAAATTCACGAAAAACGGAAACAAACCAAAACGGACCCCCTAAACGACAAACGACAAGCCATTTTTTTTATTCGTGCCCATCTCTTGTATGTATGTATGTATGTATGTATGTATGTATGTATGTATGTATGTATGTATGAATGAATAAATGAATGAATGAAGAATTTCATGACAGTTAGAGCTGTTCGGCAGTGAAATATGCTGCCAGTGAGGGTGGTGGAGTCCCCTTCTTTGGAGGTTTTTAAGCAGAGGCTGGATGGCCATCTTTTGGGAGTCCTGTGATGGGGGTTCCTGCATGGCAGGAGGTTGGACTGGATGGCCCTTGAGGTCTCTTCCAACTCTAGGATTCTATGTATGTATGTATTTTTATATACATTTCTATGCCACCTGTCTTCCAGATGAACTCGGAGCTGTTTCCATCAGTACAAAGGAAAAATATAACACTATACAGTGGTACCCTGACTTAAGAGCAGCTCGACTTAAGAGCAGAAAACTGTTGGCATTTTTGCTGCCGCCTTACAAATTTTAGATATGGTCTGCTCGACTTACACATATATATTTTTTTCATTTTAAAATTTTTAAACTTACTTTTTCAATTTTTAGATAGGTACCCTGACTTAAGAGTAGTTCGACTTAAGAGAATGCACTTGGAATGGATTAAATTCGTAAGTTGAGGCACCACTGTATATGAAATAACAATAAAGTAGTGATCACAAACCAAAACAAACATAACTACAATAAAAACACCAGCAAGATAATCTTTTTCTAATGGTCCCAGAGGACTTAAATTGTTTTTATTAACAGTCACCAAACACCTGTAAAGATTTAAGGTTTTAATAGCTCTCTTAAAGGCAGACAGGGACTCTGCAAGGCGGATCTCACACAGAAGTTTGTTCCACAACAACTGGGCGGCCACAGAGAAGGCCGTTTCGAGTGACCGTTTTTCGAGCCTCTCTATAAGTGGCCACCGGGAGCAAGAACGCCTGTGAAGCTCTGGTGGGTAGAGCTGCAGCCTCGTGGCGCAGTGGTTAAATGCCTGTACTGCAGGTAAAACTGTGCTCACGACCTGGGTTCAATCCCTGGTAGCAGGCTCAAGGTTCACTCAGCCTTCCATCCTTCCGAGGTCGGTAAAATGAGTACCCAGCTTGCTGGGGGGGCAATGTGTAGCCTGCACACTGTAATTAAAATTGTAAACTGCCCAGAGACTACTTGTAGTGGTATGGGGCGGTATATAAGCAGAACACTTTATCTTAGGGATCCACCAGGTATTAAGGTCCCAAGCCGTGGAGGGTTTTTTAAGTCAAAACTAGTACGTTGAACCTTATCTGGAATGCAACGGGCAACCAATGCAGGCGGACGAAGACTGGGGTGATGTGGTAGTACCTTCCAGCACCTACCACCTACCTCGGCAAGCCTACCCAGCAGGATACCGTGGTTGATGGTTTCAAAGACCGCAGACATATCAAGGAGAACCAACAAGGCAGAACAACCCCTGCCAGCCCCCTTAAGGCGGTCATCATGCAGTGCAACCCAGGCAGTTTCAGTCCCATTTAATAAGGCAAAAGGGTTGAAAGGAGAAGCTGCTGGACTGTAACATGCCAGCACCCTGGAGGCCTCAGGTGACGACACAGGCCCAAACTCAACCAGATGAGGAGACCGGGGCGGATGGTGCAGTACTCGGGGACAGATGGGTACAAATGGAATCCAGACTGGTTCAGATGGCCTCAATATATGATCTAAAAAAGGCTGCGAAAGATTCACTGGTGAAATTTAATTTACCCTTCATGTACTATCTCTTGTGCAAACATCTCAAGCAATGGATCCTATAGTTCAGTGGTTCTCAACCTGTGAGTCCCCAGATGTTCCTGGACTGCAACTCCCAGAAACCCGTTCCAACACAGTGAGTGGTGGAGGCTTCTGGGAGTTACAATCCAGGAACATCTGGGGACCCACAGATTGAGAACCACAGTTCTAGTTCTAGATCTTCTGACGGGTGCTCTATCCCTTTCACACATGACTCTGCTCCCCCCCCCAGGTTTCCATCACAACTGGAACCAAAAGAGCTGAAAATAATTGCACGGAGGAGGAAGAGGAGGGTTTCAGCCTGGAGGGAAGTGGAATTGTACACAGGTGCACATCTTTGAGGGAACTTGGATCCCAAGTCCATGCACAATTTCTTTAATAACCTTTCTCTTAAAATGGTTCAAGGAGGAATTTACAGTTAAGATTACAGTTGAAGTGATGCACTTTTAAAATGACTTACAACATGTGATCAAACGTACGTGTGTGTGTGTGTGTGTGTGTGTGAGTGTTTGAGTGAGAGAGAGAGAGAGAGAGAGAGAGAGAGAGAGAGAGAGAGAGAGAGAGAGAGAGAGAGAGAGAGAGAGAGAGAGAGAGAGACTTTTTGTATATCTGCACCCAGTAACAGAAAGTCAAAAAGAGGCTTAAAAGTAGTTTATTTTTCCAGTTAAGTGACTGGTTTAACAAAAGTAAAATTAAACATGCTCCAATTATAAATCAACGCATCCAGACACTTAAAAATAAGAATCGGTTTAGATTATACAATGCATACAGTTGCTCTGCAACTAAACAACCAAAACCATCACATTGAAAAATTACACACCTCAAGTAGCATTCTGAGCTGCATTTTATGCTCCTTTGAAAAATAATTAACACAGGAATCTTATGTGCTCTCTAATAGTTTGCTAAATATCATCATTCCATGTTGCCAGCTGTGAAAGATGATATGACCTGGAAATTGTAGCTTGAAAATAATTATTTACCAGGGTATCTGACAAGTACGAGTTAGATTGTCAAACAGTGCCTTAAAAACAACAATGGGTTTTTAAAAGAGTCCATTGCAAGCCTGTGGTCGTCACATCGTAGTGCGAGAACAGAGACTCTTGGAAACTTCCAGTGGCCATGATTAAGGTGTTGGCAGAAGACTGGAAGGCTCTCTTAGAAAGATGAGGCTCCGGCACCTTCTTCAGGTGTGCCCTGAGCCATGAGGCATCCTTAGTGACTTGGTCTTTATATGAGCCAGTGTATAAAATCAACAGGCCAAGGATATTTCCAAGTGCTGTTCCGCACCTGATCGCATTTCAAAGATTCCGTGTCGAAAAAATACTGTACATAAGTGAACTGTGCAAAATAATGTGCCAATTTATTGTCTAGCATTTGCCAGCCTTAAGAATGTAAAAAATAGTGTAAAAAGCCAAACGGAATCCATCAGCATCTGAACAAATGTGTAGTGTGGCAAACTACTTTTCTAATATACATATATATTTTAGTGGGAACTTTGAATATGCAGACTTGAGCTTTGAAGCTTGCAACAAAACTGTTTTTAAAACATTCCAGTTTACTCCCATAAACACGGCAAGTTGGCAACAGCTTGTATTAGCCTGAGTGTCCAACGTAAGCCAACTGATTTGCAGCCAAACATTTGACAAGTTTTTCCCCCTCAAATGTACCATTTTAGTAAGTAAAAAGGGGAAAATGTGGCATTTTCCTGCCACCCGCTGACAAATATAAATATACCAACCGGGCTTTCCCTGCTTCTGTCTCAACCTGTGGCTAGCCAATATATACATAATTTCTGAGTCAGAAATTCAAAGTTCTCTTGATAAATCTAGAGATACGATAGTCACAAAACTTGTGATCAAAGCCAATGTGACCTGGACATTGATATTCTAAATCTATGCTACCCGTGAACATTCTAGGTAGCATATAGGCAAAATAAAAACCTGTTACAATATCACAATATACAAACATTAAAAGGACATTGCTATGTTTTTGTAATAGTCTATTATCCGTTTGGAATTATGAAAGCTATTCACAATTATTAACAGTGTTAACTACCATGTTCCACAGTACACAGGATACGAGAGTGAATCTGCAAACAGGTACTCAACTGTTTGCAGGGCAGTAGTGTATACCTTAATATAGGAGTATTTGGATCAATATCCTACTACATTGTCCCACCACAATGTGCTTTTAAAAAGAAAATCCACTAGGCGCCATAACCTCTGTTTCCAAAGTCTATGACAGCTAAATTAAAATTTTATGAATGCTAAGTCACACCTAAGCCTATTTGCCAATCGTATTTGTGTGAATTTTTGTTCCCTCAAATATGACCAAAGAATAAAACACATCAAATGCATACTAGCATAGAAAAAGTATGACATCATATCTACAAAATACCAGGTGGAACAGGTTCCAAGATTTAAAGCTCTAATTATCTACATCAAATTATTAAAATATTTCTTTTGCGGAACGGGGATTTTTTTTCCCCAACAAGCTTTTGGACAAATAAATACAACTATTTATTTATTTTTCTATCTGATGGCTGTCTATTATATGTTCTCAGTATTCAAATACTCTGATAAAGCGATTATTCCCTGCTAAGAGATTTTATCCCTGGAGATCCCAAGTGACAGAACTGTTATTTTGTTCTACCTGCTGCCGAGGTACCAGCAAAGCAGAAAAAAATAGCATTTGCTAGATATTCGGCAAGCCTAGTTTCTACCTAGATATATGTTAGTTAATGGTGGAAAACCTAAGGCCTTAGTTGTGTGATTTTTGCAGATGGCATAGGAACTAGGTTTATTCTGGCTGTCTTAAAGAGACACCCATTGCAGGAATGGACATTAATACTGTGGGGAGCTTGGCAAAGTGTGAACCTCCTGATGGACTACAACTCCCCCAAAAGCCAACAGTCAGGGATGCTGGGGATGGTGGTCCCAATTTTGGAGGGCTGCCCTGTGTTCCTCCGTCACGGCAGTGTTTGAAACACATCCAGGTTTTGCACGAGTTTGTTTAATAGGGGCAACCTTACAACGACTGTTCAAGGTTAAGGCAAGGGAGCGGCATCACTTATTTATTTGCTCTAATGGCAATATGTATTTTTAAGATGCAAGCACCAAAACATTAGTAATCGCCTTTCCAGGCTGGGAAAACATGGCAATCCTTGGGATAATTCAGTCCAATTTACTTTCCAGGCTGGAAAAAGTGGCAAGCTGTCAGAAATCAGTCTAAGTCATTATTAAGGCTTTTTCTTCAACAGTGTGTGTGTGTGTGTGTGTGTGTGTGTGTGTGTGTGTGTGTGTGTGTGTGTGTGTGTGTGTGTGTGTGTGTGTGTGTGTAAAAAGAAAATGAGGTGGGAAAGGACTGTTGATGCGTTCCTGCCTAGCACTCATAAAGCACCAAGATTGGATTTTAGACTTCTCTAAGGTTTTAGAGCCTAAATCAACAGAGAAAGTAGGCTATCAAACCCCATTTGAACTGGCAGAAGAGCATCCGGAAAATATAGCTTGTTTGTTTTTCCACATTGTTAGGCTTCAAACACGTTAATAGTGTTTTTGGTGCAACCAGTTTTGGATCCTCAGACTCGGTCCTGCAAGAGTGCAAGTGTTTCTTACACCTAAGGGCAACTAATGTTGATGCATCGGAATCAGTGCAATTTTCGTAACAGGCTTCAGCCAAAGGATCTTACGAGAGCTCCCTTCTGTGGAGAGGGCATCAATGTCCTGTCTGAGTAGACAGTCACGACCACTCTCGGTCCTCTCTAGCTAGGCATTTGAAAATGAGCA
Source organism: Phrynocephalus forsythii (assembly GCA_029282475.1). NCBI lineage: Eukaryota > Metazoa > Chordata > Lepidosauria > Squamata > Agamidae > Phrynocephalus > Phrynocephalus forsythii. The sequence goes on along the minus strand of JAPFRF010000002.1, from coordinate 9,327,484 downwards.
TGTTACAAATTAGTGTTATATATTTATAACTTCTAACTATACTTGTCTGAAGAAGCATCTCTTCATTTTTAAAAACTACAGTATTTCTTTTTCACATGGTGGTAGGAATTTCTCTTGGGGTCATTTCTTAGGGCTCTTGTGGGATGTTTGTGTATTGCCACAAAGCAGTCAAAACCTCCCTTCTTAGCACCACTCCCTGGTCGGTACAGCTCATCGAAAACAATGGATGTGGATAAGGATAATAAGGAATCGGCGCACAACATCTCAACTTGATGGCGCCATTTTATATCCTCTCCTTTTGTAGTGTACTGAAAGGACAAACTGTCACTCTTAAAATTGAGTTTTTGATGCAGCTACACTGCCCTGTGATGGTTCTCAAGACACCGTGTGCAAAGAAAGAAGAGAGATGCATTACAAGCTCCCAAATGGGTACAGAAATGCAAAACAGCAGGTGCAGTTGAGCCATTAATTTGTTAGCCGAACTGGTTTCCCTACTTTTAGAAACAAAGAGCCCCATGGTCTGAAATGTCCTTACTTTAATGAGGGTGGAAACTCATGGTGGCTAGGACGCTCAGGATGTTTAGAAGGGGGGTTTGCTGTCAACATACTTGGACTAAATACCATCTTTTTCTGAGCCAGAGGCTTGCATTTCGGAGTTTTTCAATTCGCCACCAACACATGTGAGCGGATCTGCTGTTTACAAAGCCAACCTTTCCATGGTCTAACTGAAAAATCTGAAGTTCTATCGTGACATTTTTAATAATGCATCAATGACTGTGTATCACTTCATGAAATAGCTTTGCAAAGCCTCTGATTATAGGCAGGGAGCCCGAGTGGAACCTTGTAACGGATCGTTCCTCTACCTCTTCAATCGACAATAAAGTGCACAAACGATACAGGGAACGCTCCTTTCCGATCAGGCTCTCCCTCAATGTGTCCAATCTGGAAAACAAACAAACACACCAGTAGCAAACGTGGGGGCTTGTCTGTATTAACCAACATGCAAGAGAAAACTGAACTCCAGTGTATACGTTGTAGCCCCATAACACGGCAGGAAAAAGAAATGGATCCCCAGCTATGAAATGTTAACACCTCCAGTATATAGAATATTAATACAACTCTAATGTATTCCCAATTCTTTCTACCATTTATTTATTTATTTATTAAGCTTATATACCGCCCGTCTTCCCGGAGGAACTCTGGGCGGTTTACAACAAGAAAATACAAACAGAATCAAATGGCAAAATAAAATAATTTAAAAACAAAACAAAAACAAAGCAACTGGTAAAATAGCAGATGGCGGGAAAAAGGAAAAAGAAAAAAAATTAAATTAAATTTTGACCGCAAGTCTCACAATCCTTTGCCATTGGCAATCTAACCTTAGAATTCTGGGAATTGTGGTCCAAAATATCAGGAGGGCCGAAGTTTGGATAGGCCTGATCTAAAGCAAAGCTTAACAATAGGCATAATTTTTGTGTGTGTGTTCTCTTAACGGAAGTGAAGATTTGCGGGTGCAGAGGAGGGCGACCATGATGGTTGAAGGTCTGGAGGAAATGTCTTATGAGGAACGGGTTAGGGAACTGGGAATGTTTAGCCTTTCAAAAAGAAGGCTGAGGGGGGATATGATAGCTATGTTTAAATATTTGAAAGGATGTCATATTGAAGAGGGAACAGGTTTGTTTTCCATGGCTTCAGAGACTAGGACTCGGGGCAATGGTTTCAAACTACAGGAAAAGAGATTCCATTTGAACATTAGGAAGAACTTCATGACAGTTAGAGCTGTTCGGCAGTGGAATATGCAGCCACAAAGAGTGGCGGAGTCTCCTTCTTTGGAGGTTTTTAAGCAGAGGCTGGATGGCCATCTGTCGGAAATATTGTGATGGGGTTCCTGCATGGCAGGGGGTTGGACTAGATGGCCCTTGAGGTCTCTTCCAACTCTATGACTCTATGATTCTATGATCATGGAAGAGAAACAGTATACAGTGGTACCTTGTATAAAGGAATTAATTCGTTCCAAATGGAATTATGTTAAGCAAATTTTCCTTTATACAAATTTCCCATAGGAATGCATTAAAAACAGAGTGATCCCATTTTTATGTTGTACAGATTTGCCCCATAGGCGATTCTGTTAAGCAAATTTCCCCTATCTCCGGAATTTTTTATGTTGTACAAATTTTATGTTATACAAACTGTTTGTTATACAAGGGTCCACTGTAAAGAATAAAAATTAAAGCAGTTCAAATGTAGATGGGAGGCCAAGCTGTAGTGAGCTAAAAAAATGTGAAGCTTCCTCCTCTCCCCATGCAGAGCCAGTGCAGTGCCTTGGATTTTTGCCTAGCCCCTGCCAACATTCATTCAACGTGCTGCCCGCCTTCTCCTTTGTAAGTGCTCTGCCGTTTCCTCAAAAGCCATTAGGGCTGAAAATCTGGAGTGGGAAATGGCCCGTCCCCACCCCGAACACAGTTGAGCAGAAGTGCTGAGCTGTGGTGAAAGGGCAAATGATGTTGCCAACCTATCTGGCAAAGCAGAGACTGTATCTCTGTGAAGATTCTCAGTCATCCAGGTGAGTTTATCTGGAAGTTGAGTCATGGCTACTGGACGTCTTTTTTCAGAGATAGAAACATTTCGCTGTTCATCCAAACAGCTTCATCGGTCTGAATACAGCTAGTGCCTATAAGATGGAGGATTTGAACTAGCTGTATTCAGACCGATGAAGCTGTTTGGATGAACAGCGAAACGTTTCTATCTCTCTCAAAAAAGACGTCCAGTAGCCATGACTCAACTTCCAGACAGAGACTGTATTCTTATTTTATTGGCCACCCTTTGACTTTAATACTAGTTGGTGGACCAAGGCCAGGGCACTCAACTTTGCAGGCCTCAGGCAGGCAGCTGGGCTGGCAAACGGTCTCTCTTTTCACCACAGAGAGAAGCTTAAACCTCTCTCCTTCATGAATGATTTCCCAACTCTAGGCTGCACATACAATAGCTCAGGACCCACCAGGTCAGTGTCCCTCTTGAAGGGGCACCTTCCAGCTGAGCAGACTTCCCTGCCTTCGCTCACATCTCCTTTCCTGGATAATTCTGAAACGAGGGCACTTTTCAGAAGAAGAAAAAAAAACTCACACCACCTGCGTTACTGCCTTCCCAGGATTTCAGCTGAAAAATACTTACCCACCACTCCTGGTCTTCCTCACCATCAACGATGATGACATTACCCTCGGAAAAGGTCAGCTCATCTGGATTATCTGCTACGCAGTTATATATCGCTTTTACTCTCTTGGGTTTTGCCTTCGACTGAGATGCACAGAGGGGGAAAAGCAGATGATGTATTAAAGACCAACAGACTCTCTTTGGCAGAAGATTTCATGAATTTGTCACAAGTGAAGCCACAACTGTGCTGTGTTTTCTGCAACAGACCCAGTCGGCCACCTCCTTAAAACAAGTGACTAGACCTGAGTTCAGTCATCAATGAGAATAGAGGGTAGTCAAGAAAGCAGAAGACTGAGACTTGGCAGGCTGGCTATGAAGAAACTAGAAAAGATCTACTGCTGTCCATCCGGCTCACTGGTTTAGGCCTCCAGCTGCCAGAGCCAAAGGCTAGGAGTTCGGTTCCCTGCTGGGTCTTCATGACACAGGCTGGACCACCATCAGCTGTGCTGGTTGGGATTTCTGGAAGCTGCAGTCCATGAACACCTGGACTACCCAAGGTTGGGGACCACCGATACGGAGGGTCCCTCCCAGCTCTGCAAAGCTAAGACTTTGCTGTTGCTGTTCTCTCCGAATACGAAAATGAAATGTTTAATACGGCCATAGGCCAACATCCAGTTGTTCTCTTCAAAGACAGCGATGTGTGTTGCTGGACACCAAGACCAAGGTCATCCATACTATGGTATTCTCAATTACTATGTATGAATGGGGGGATCAGTTCATTTCAAATAGAGTGCTGGAGGAAGGGTTCACTGCTTTCAGAGTGAACCAGCCTGCCCCCCCCCAAGTGTTCCTACTCACACCCCGTTCTGGCTGTTGTTGGGGTGTGGACCCGATGGCTCTGTTTTGGTTGGGATGGAGCCAAAGTGTCCGGCTAGCTTGTTCCTTTAGAGAAGCTGCTGCTTGATCAGGATTTCCTACATGTACGTGAAGACCCACATCTTTTGGGAATGAAAAGGACTTTGGAAGAGTTGTTTATCCCTCAAGGAGGTGAAAGGGATGGCTTGTAGGTCCAGGGCCTTTTCGGCAGCTACCCCCAGGTTATGGAATGCCCTCCCAAGTGACATCCGCCTGGCGCCAACACTGATGACGTTTCGGCGCCAGGTAAAAACCTTCCTGTTTCTGAAGTTTTTTAACTAACATAGATTGTGGGTCCTGGTGACAATTTTACTGTTTTGTGTTTGAATGTTTTTATTGTTTTAATTGTCCATTGCCTTTTTGTTTTAACTGCTCATTTGAATTGTAAGCCGCCCAGAGACCTTCGGGTAGTGGGCGGCATATAAGTTGTATGTATGTATGTATGTATGTATGTATGTATGTATGTATGTATGTATGTATGTATGTATGTAAATAAATAAATAAATAAATAAATAAATAAATAGTGTGTGAACAGCATGGAAGGTACCAATGCTGTTCCTTGCTGCTCTGTTTGTTGCACAGAATCCAAATAATGCACTCCACAAAAGTCTCTGAATCAAGCCATAAGAACCTTAACAACACCACATGAATTCTCAAGAGGGAGATAATTAAATCAACAGAAGTGATTCACAACCAACGCCAACAATTTTGAACAGATTTTTCAAATACTCAAGAGATTTTAAAGGTGTGCTTAAAAGGTCAGTTTCAAGAAACAGACGTCACACCTATGGCGCAGCATCGAGAGGAGGCATGGCAAAAGAAGAAGAAGAAGAAAGGAACAATATTCCTCTTCATTCCAAAGTACTCTTACACCAATTTTAATCACCATTTTTTTTAGCAAAGAATGCACATAGCTGTCTTTGGAATACATAAGAGGATTTTCCTAGGATGAAGAGCTGCTTAAGCTCAAATCTAATTGCATTTCAATGAACCCCAAATAATTGTTTTCTAAAACAATCTTGGAGGCATTACTTCAAAAGCTAACGCATCAGCATTTATTTTACAATTTGCAATTTGTTTCCATTACAAGGGGGGATAACATTATACTGCTTGATAGTACAGTAATACCTCAGATAACAAATGCCTCTGTTGATGAAAAAATCGGGTAATGAAACAGAATTTCCAAGAATAGGGATGTTTCTGTTAACGAAAAATTCCAATGAGGTGCCCCAGTTTACGGCTTTCGGGCGCACCCCCTAGGAAACTGGCTGGCGGGAAGGAAGCCACTGGCCAGCGAGGGAGTGGCTCCCTTCCTACTGAGGAGAGTGGTGGACTGGGTGCTGCACTGCCTAGTCCACTGCCCGGGAACCCACACCACCCTATGGCTGGGCAGAGCGGCCATTTTCAAACCTTCCCAAGCGGGTTTGCCGCTTGGGAAGGTTTGAACTTCCCTGGCAGCAGACAGAAAGGGAAGTTCAAGCCTTCCCCGGAAGCAGGCAGGAAAGGTTTGAACTCTGTGGCTGGGCGGAGTGGCGGATCGGGTGCGGTACCGCTTGGCCCGCCACCTGGGAAGTTGGAACGGCTGTACCCAGCCATCTGAACTTCCCGGGTGCTGCCGCTCCCACCCGCTGCTGCTCGCTTTCATTCCCCCCCCCTCCAGATTGTAGCGAGTGACGGCGGGTGGGCACTTATCCACTCCTACTCCGAAAAAAAAGTGGGTGCCTTCTTTTCGGGAGTGGGTAAGGAGCCACCCGCAACCCCTCACGACCACCACGGGGAGCTAAGTCAGGTGGTGGTGGTGCTAGTGGTCTGAACTGAAACCGGCTGACGGGAAACGCTAGCTCCTTTGCCACCGCCACCCAATGTTGCTCCCACGGTGGCAACCTCATTTCCCCACTGGGATCAGGTGCCCTAAAGTTTCCCCCAGGTTTTAGGGTGCCTGATCCAATACTTCCTTTCCTCTTCTGGGCACCGCAGTGAGGGAAAGGAGGTGACTATAAATTAATCTGACCTTTGGAACGGATTAATTGGTTTCCCATTCATTTCAATGGGAAATTATGTTTTGGTTTACATAATTTCCACACAGCGAAACAGCCCGCAGAACAGTGGAATATGCTGCCATGGAGGGTGGTGGAGTCTCCTTCTTTGGAGGTTTTTAAGCAGAGGCTGGATGGCCATCTGTGGAGAGTCCTGTGATGGGGGTTCCTGCATGGCAGGGGGTTGGACTAGATGGCCCTTGAGGTCTCTTCCAACTCTATGGTTCTAGTACTAAAAGAACATCACAATATTAATGTCACAGCTCCTGACTCGTCTCTCTGAAATGGGACATGGGGGCACTGTCTTACAGTGGCTTCAGTCCTTCCTGCAGGAGAGAATGCAGAAAGTGGTGTTAGGGGACTCATGTTCAACACCACCTGCAGGGTACCTCAAGGTTCAGCTTTGACTTCTATGTTATTTAACATTTATATGAAATCACTGGGGGAAATTATTAGGGGTAAAGTGCCACCAGTATGCCAATGACACCCAACTCTACCTCTTGTCACTTCTGGATTCCAAGGAAGCTACTTCGACTTTAGATCAGTGCTTAGCTTCGGTAATGAACTGGATGAGGAAGAACAAACTGAAACTAAACCCAGGCAAGACAGAGGTGCTTCTGATCAGTCAAAAAGGAGATCAAGGGATAGGGATGCAACCTGTACTGGATGGGATTAACCCCCCCCCCAAGTTGAAAAAAGAGGTGTGTAGCTTTGGGGTGCTCCTGGACTCATCCTTGAGCCTAGATGCCCAGGTCATAGCTGTGGCCAGAAATGCATTTGCAAAAGTAAATCTAGTAAGCCAGTTACGCCCATTTCTTGAGAAATCTGATCTGGCCACTGTGACACATGCCCTAGTGACCTCCTGGCTGGACTACTGTAATGCGCTCTATGTGGGTGTGAGAAAGAGCCAAAGGTGGAGAGTGCACCGTCTAAAGAAATTAAAGGAGGAGTGGACCAAAAGGACATGGAGAAAGGAGAACTGCCAAAAGGGGCTGAAGGAGGGGTAGAAAGTGGAAGGGAACGCGTGAGGGAGAGAGATGTTTTCTGGGTAGGAGACATGAAAGCTGCGCTGGAGGAAAGGGAGAGTTTCAAAAGGGGGAAGCGCGAGACAGTGTCGGGAGGAGTAGATTGACAGGACGGGCACGGGATTGGTGGAGAAGGAGGAAACGGGGGAAAGGGAGCGCGAGACAGCTGAGGGGAGACGCGAGATGGGGATAAAAGGAGAGTCGTTAGGGGAAAGACGTTAGAGAGAGGCGAGAAAGGAGAGAGGAAGGAGGCATTTTTGAGGTCGAGGTTGAAAAGGACTGGACCTGGGTCATTGATGTGCACCCCATGAAATGGCCAGCCGGGGCATTGGCGATGAGGGGGAGAGAGGCAGAGCTGCACCGAGAGAGCACCCTGTGGCTCAATGGGCTCGCCACCCCTGTTGTGGCAGTCAGTGCCTAGGTCGGGGGACGCCAAGGTAAACGAAGAAATCGGAGAGAGGTCGAACCCACCCAGTTTGAGCCCTGTTGGCACGTTATTTGTTAACAAACTTATGGAGAATAAGAGAGAATTCGTGTTGCAAGAAAGTGCTGGAGAAATAGAAATTGGTTATGATAATAAAGTTCATTTGGACCGTTTCCTGGAACGCGTGGACAATCCTTATTTTCTCTGGGAACCTCAAGCTAAGGAAGACGAACCCTCACAGTGGGGCTACCAATGGAAAGTCTCAGCGGGTCCAGAATGCAGAGGCCAGACTGCTGACTGGGGCAGGTTAGAGAGTTCACATTACACCCCTACTAAAGCAGCTCCACTGACTGCCAATCAGCAATCGGGCACAATTCAAGGTGCTGACCTTGACCTATAAAGCACGAAACGGCCTGGGTCCAAGCTACCTCATAGATCGAATCTCACAGTATGAACTGGCTCTGGTGCCAAGGTCATCAGGAGAAACCCATCTCTCCATCCCACCACCTTCACAGGTGTGTCTCAGAAGAACACATGAAAAGTCTGTGAAGATTCTCAAGTCATCCAGGTGAGTTTATCTGGAAGTTGAGTAATGGCTACTGGACTTTTTTTGAGAGAGAGAGAAACGTTTCACTGCTCATCCAAACAGCTTCCTCAGTCTGAATACAGCTAGTGCGAATCCTCCCTCTTATAGTCACTTATAGTCAGCTTATAGTCTGCTTTGACAAGAGGTAAAAGCTGACTATAAGATGGAGGATTCGCACTAGCTGTATTCAGACTGAGGAAGCTGTTTGGATGAGCAGCGAAACGTTTCTATCTCTCAAAAAAGAAGTCCAGTAGCCATGACTCAACTTCCAGAACACATGAAAAGGGCCTTGTCCGTTGCTGCGTCCAGACTCTGGAAGTCCCTCCTGCTGGAGGGCCAGGACTACCCCATCTCTGCTGTCTTTCTGGAAGCAGGCAAAGACCTTCCTCTTCAGGCAAGCTTTTCCTGAATGAGGGATTATCTACTATAGTAGATAATGTGACTTTATATGGGTTACCATACATGACCAGATGCAGGGGAGTGTTATCAGGAGACAGATAGCTAGTCTCATGAACTCCCTGACGCATCTGGTGGGGCCACTGTGAGATACAGGAAGCTGGACTGGATGGGCCTTTGGCCTGATCCAGCTTGGCTCCCCTTATGTTCTTATGTTATGATTGCATTGATTGATTTCATAAGAACACTAGTGTTTTCCATGTTGCTTTTCACCCCTCATAATGGGGTTTTCTTCCTGTGTGCTCTTTGTAGCTCTAATATTACCTTTTAAGGTTCCAAGATGCCTCTTCTAATTCCCTGTTCTTAATTTGAATATGTCTTAAATGTTCTGGGCTGTATATTGTCCTTCATTCCTGTAAGCCACCTTGGGTCCTTTCCCAAGGAGAAAGGTAGGGTAAAAATATTCAAAAATAAATAAAATAAAAATATTGGCAGTGGTTTCTAATAAATCGCCACACTTCAAGGGGTCATGACTTAGGCACCAAGAAGGCAGATGTTGGGCTCCAGTTCTGCGAGAAAGGCAGAATATAACTCAAATAGCGAAATAAATGAAAGGGGTAGAAAAAAAAAGAAATACCGTTGCTTGAACAAATCAAGGTGGGCCCTCCCTGCCCACTGTGCTGTGGCTGCTCAACTCTTGTTAATGGCTGGTGCCTGAAGTGGATGGAGCCACGTCAAAACAGGGAGAATATAACGAAGAACAGTTCACATAGGCCCACCCCTGTAACATGTTTTCAAACTTTCTTCCTAAGGGTTTCCCCCTATTTAACATAAGAACATAAGAAGAGCCCTGCTGGATCAGGCCAAAGGCCCATCGAGTCCAGCTTCCTGTATCTCACAGTGGCCCCACCAGATGCATCTGGGAGTGCATGAGACTAGATTTTTGTCTCCTGTTACTGCTCTCCTGCATCTGGCCCTTGAAGTACCCCGGTTTTAAGCCTGGAGATGACACATCTCCATCGTGGTTTGTAATCCGGGATGGACTTTTCCTCCAGAAATCTATCCACTCCCCTTTTGAAGGCATCCAGGCCAGAGGCCATCACCACCTCCTGTGGCAGGGAGTTCCACAGACTAACAACACGCTGGGTGAAAAAGTATTTTCTTTTGTCTGTTCTTACTCTCCCAGCGCTCAATTTGAGTGTATGTCCCCCAGTTACTCTCACAGCTCCCCTCTCTGACTACATCAAGGCGCTAATTCAAGAATCTAGCCCGAGATGATTTGGGAAAGAAACAGAGAGAGTGTGGAAAGAACTGTTTGGCTCACCTTGCTTAATTTAGTTCATCTCCTTTAGAGTAAAGCCTCCGCTAAGGTGATTTGGGCAGATCTTTTCAGGAAAAGCCATTTAGCTGGCTGACTGTTTAGTCCCTCCGTCCCTCATGGTGCCGCCGTTTGCCGTTATCACAGGATATGGATCAAATTAATCAGGATTACTCCAACGCCTCCAGGGCACAACTGACTCCCCAGGGAAGAGCGGTTGCTGCGTGGGCAACATTTTTCACAGCTTGTCCAATAAATACCGGCTACAGTTTTCTAACTACAACACACAAACAACTTTCTTGGGTGCATTCCCGGAATAACACGTGATTTTGGTGAAGCTATTTCAAAATGAGTAATACTTTTTTTTTTAAATTCCAGATGCTCCTTTTTTGTTTTTGTTTTTTCCCCTACTCCTATCTCGGCTTATGATCATCTTATTCAAAGGATAACAACGAAGTGTGTGTGTGTGTGTGTGTGTGTGTGTGTGTGTGTGTGTGTGTGTGTGTGTGTGTGTGTGTGTGTGTGTGTGTGTGTGTGTGTGTGGGAACCGCCAATGGACTCTCTCTGCCCCCACTCCAAATGTCAAGTAATCAGACCTATATAATGACCAGCTTCTTATTTCAATTTAACTGCAGAGCAGAAGGGTGACTCTACGTTCATTTAGCTTTCTTTCCGGTCTGTTGAAGGGCAGGCTGGTTGGTTTCCTTTGCTGGCAGTCAGGTGACGTCCTTGCTAGAACCAACCCAACCTGTCCTCCCGAGCATCCCTACCCGTAGATGTCCAGGTCCCTTGTCAGGGGCTACTGTTTTTCAGATGTGGGTAGGATCACTCCACGTTGGCTTGATTCCAGCGTGGGCGATATAGCGCCAATCAAAACCAAGTGGGTGGCTGCCAGTCCCTTCGTACAAGCTGCTTATGCGAAAAACTTCACTTGGACGGCAGGGACAACATTTGAGATTTGTTTTTAATTCTTGCTAAAGGCGTTTTTAAAAGCACTGTTGATGCATCACTGATTTGCTACAGCAGTATGCAGCTACTAAAAACAAATGGGAAGCCCCCCCCCCGCCTTTAAAGGCAAAGAAGATTTAAAGCGAAAGCTTCCCACTTCTTGACCGGAGATTTCTCAGTTGAGAAATGAGAATCCTGATCGTGTTAAGCGTGGTTGCTGGTGGTACAGTGTGGTTTCGTAGTCCAAAACCACCAATCCTTGAATGGGGATGTAAGGATTAGACCACCGTGCCTCTCTCCCTGGCTGGAAGTTGAGTCATGGCCACTGGACTTCTTTTTTGAGAGATAGAAACGTTTCGCTGTTCATCCAAACAGCTTCATCGGTCTGAATGGAAGGTTTGAGAGACCGATGAAACTGTTTGGATGAACAGCGAAACGTTTCTATCTCTCAAGAAAAAGAAGTCCAGTAGCCATGACTCAACTTCCAGATAAACTCACCTGGATGACTGAGAATCTTCACAGACATCTCTCTCTGGCTTTAACTTACTTTAAGCAACCTATTTAGCCTGATCCTGTCCGCTCTTCTTTGGCCATCTAGCCAAGCGTTCTGTGACATTTTATTTATTTATTTATTTATTTATTTATTTATTTATTTATTTATTTATTTATATAGCTTGTACGCCGCCCACTACCCAAAGGTCTCTGGGCAGCTCACAATCAAAGTAAACAATTTAGACAATCAAAACATCAAATTGCAATAAAATTAAAGCAATAAAATATTTAAAAACAATAAATACAATATATTAAAACACTGCACTAAAATCCAGGAATGTTTTTACCTGGCGCCGGAATGTCATCAATGTTGGCACCAGGCGGGTCTCGCTTGGGAGGGCATTCCATAGCCTGGGGGCAACTGCCGAAAAGGCCCTGTTCCTACAAGCCATCCTTTTCCCCTCCTTGAGGGATGGCTCTTTCAGGAGGGTTCCATGGCTAGATCTTAATTGCAGGGTAGGTTCACATTGCTTGAGTCATGGTGGCAAATTGTGGCTGATTAATAAAGAGCACGAGACCAGCGCTCGGTTCGTTACTTGTGATTTTTCTACTGCAATCTGACTTACTCTCAAGTAAAATCCAAATAGGATTCTTTGTTCTCACAAAGCAAAACCACCCGATACAAACTGCAGAAGGCTGATCCAGATTCTACTTACTATCTGGGACTTCCGTGGCATTGGAGCAGGAGGCTGGACTGGCATGGCCATGTTGGTACCAGAGGCGATCGGGGCTCCCGCGGTCTCACATGCTGATAAAGAGTCTCCTGCTTTTAAGTGATAAAGTGTGTGTGTGTGGGGGGGGGGGAGAATGCAAGGAAACATTTTTAAAACAGCAGATACTCTTTCATTTTCCAGGCCACATTCAACAGCATGTCTTTGCTCAGAGAGTCACTTCTGTTGCGCTCTCTCTCTCTCTCTCTCTCTCTCTCTCTCTCTCAAACCTTCCAATTACTTCTCATTGCTGCTATCTTCGCTTGGATCAAGCCCTCGGACTGCAGTTCAGCACATACCGCTCAAGAATTCCAGTAGGACTGAGAAGAATAGGGGTTTTATTCTCATAAGTAAGACCGGGGAGTTAGGATGGTGCCTATGCCACTTCTTAGTGAGCCATCTAGCTCGTTTGTTTGACAACCCCAAAATGCTAGGGGTCAATTAAATGGTCATGGCTGCCAAGGATTTCCTCTGAGATAGAGAAATAGCACAGGTCTTCTCGTAGACATTTGCTTTACAAAGACTTTGAACGAAGACCAACACGGCAAGCCTGCCACCATTTTACTGTATATACTCGAGTATAAGTCGACCCGAGTATAAGTCGGGTCCCCTAATTTAAACCCAAAAAACTGGGAAAATTTATTGACTCAAGTATAAGCCTAGGGTGGGAAATGCAGCAGGGCCTGGCAACCCCTCCTTTGTGAGCTTGGTGCGTGTGTGATGTTTAAAATGACTTTTAGCCACCGAGGCAAGTGCTTGGGTTGGTGGCTAAAAGTCATTTTAAACATGGCGGGGGGTCAGGAGAAGTGGCACACAATGTTGAAAATGACTTTTAGCCACCGACCCAAACTTGCCTCAGTGGCTAAAAGTACTGACCCGAATACAGTATAAGCCGAGGACCCCTTTTTTCCAGCCCAAAATTAGGGCTGAAAAACTAGGCTTATATTCGAGTATATACAGTACATGGTTTTGCCATGACAGAGGGTCCCAAGTTGATCTTAAAAGAAAATCAAGTTAGCACAACTTAACCAAGTAGTTTTTGGACCAATGGCTGGCCGACTGTGAGATTTATAGCTCCCCCACCCCACAACAAAATCCCATTTTCAAAATCACAGCTACATTTTTTTAAAAAAGCTTACCAGAAGATAGCTGTAGGGATCCAGGCCCCTTGCTCTTGTTGGCGAAGCTGGACGGCTTATCAGTCCTGTTCAGGAAAGAAGCAGAAATGAGTACCCATCGATTATGTCTGCAGTTTGTGACATCTAATTTATTTATTTATTTATTTGGGGGTGTGTGTTAAAGTTCAACTCCAGAAAACAATGATGTGCTGTGTTGTCAATTGGAGCTGAAGTATGTTCAGCCAGAGGTGCCATGGCTTCTTAAGCCCAGTGCCGCCTATCAACAACACAGCACATATTTGCCTGCATGTATGTACATGCCAAGATGCCCTGAGCTCATCTGATCTCGCCTGATTTCGGAAGCTAAGCAGGGTCGGCCCTGGTTAGTACTTGGATGGGCGACCACCAGGGAATACCAGGTGCTGTAGGCACCTGGAGTAGGAACTGGCAAACCACTCCAGTATCCCTGCCAAGAAAATGCCATGCACATGGAGTCACAAAGAGTCGGTTACGACTGTCACGACACAACACACACACATATGCACACATACAGTAGTTCAGTTTATGGAGCTACACACATGCAGACACACAATACCGCGAGACACAATGATATTTATTGGTGGTTCCTCTCAGTGAAATGCTGCCCAATTTCTGCCTGATGGTCTTTAGAAGTCAGTTATGAAGATTTGTGAGAAACATGGAAAAATCCCTGTCCACTTCCAAAGACTCAATTCATGTTCCACTGCATCCACATTATACATCAGACACACAGTTCTCTTGACCATATGTTACTTGGTGGGGTGCTTGATTGGCCACGGAAAACAACTTCCTGCCACCCCAACCCACTCCCACATCTCCATTTTACAATGATGACACAGTACAAATGTTTGATAAAAGAAGATTTTTCAAAAGGTTGGACCAACTCAAAGGAATTATTGATTAGCCATTATAGCATAATATGGTCAGAGGGAATAAAGCATCAAGTAGCAGATGCTGCAGAGAAAGAACAAGGATAAGTGATTTAGGAAGGTGAGGACATTTTTAAGTGCAGAACATCCTTCCTTGAGAAGCTCATCTGGCTTCACCTTTCTGGCCTTCTGGGTGCTAAGCCAAGAGTCAGTCAGTCAGTCAGTCAGTCAGTCAGTCAGTCAGTCAGTCAGTCCTTCCTTCCTTCCTTCCTTCCTTTCCTTCCTTCCTTCTATCCATCATGAGTTCCTTCCTTCCTTCCTTCCTTCCTTCCTTCCTTCCTTCCTTCCTTCCTTCCTTCCTTCCTTCCTTCCTTCCTTCCTTCCTTCCTTCCTTCCTTCCTTCCTTCCTTCCTTCCTTCCTTCCTTCTATCCGTCATGAGTTTCTTCCTTCCTTCCTTCCTTCCTTCCTTCCTTCTATCCGTCATGAGTTTCTTCCTTCCTTCCTTCCTTCCTTCCTTCCTTCCTTCCTTCCTTCCTTCCTTCCTTCCTTCCTTCCTTTCTCAGCAACCACCACTAAAATATACAATCAAGTTTTTTTTAATTGTTTCAATTGCGATATGAGGTCACCATTTAAACATTTATCTTCCCCGGGATGGCCAAACTTAAGGCAGGAAGTGCCACTAATTACCCTGGAGCAGGCTTCTTCTGAGAAATTCTACTTGGAGGCTGAGGAGGAAGGGGCGGTGGGGTAGGCTTGGACTGCGGTCCCGCTGACTGTTTCGACTGCTGGCTCAAAGCCTCAAGCACACTGGCTGTCTTGGCAACGGGAGGTGGTGCGGAAGGAAGCAGATCTATAAAAAAAAAAAATCACACGAAACAGCACACTGATCATGAGAGCTGGAATGCTCGAAATGAATCCTTCAAATAAGTGGAACAATTCATGAAATAGATTTAATCTTTCCTTTATCATAAAACCTAAGGCTCATCGCTCTGTGCATAGCGTGACTGGTGCTGCAATCCTGTACCTCTTTTTATGGGAGCCAGCCCCACCCCACTCAGGATGAACATTTTTGCAGGTATGTCTGTGAAGATTCTCAGTCCTCCAGGTGAGTTTATTTGGAAGTTGAGTCATGGCTACTGGACTTCTTTTTGAGAGACTGATGGAGCTGTTTGGATGAGCAGCCCTAGAGTGTCCCCAGCATTCAGGAATGATAATCCAGAACACGCTTAAGAGGACTGCCATAAGGAAGAACTGGCTGGAGGGCAGTTTTAAATCAGTATTATGCGCGTCTAGACTCAGAGGACCGCTTCCATGTGCTACAAAAAAGAGAATGGCCCAACTGGGTACAAACTCGTTTGCACCTACGTGTGAGTTCATGCCCAAGACTCAGTTCTGCACGCCACGGCTATATCTGAACTACACCATTGCTTTAACACAACAGGCCATTGATCTGCCTCAGCCTTTAAAATATTCATTCCCAGGTGCTTCCTTCCCCCCCCCTTTGCACTATTTCCTCTTGCTGTCAATTAGGAATGGCTGCAAATACTGTATACAGAAATGCATCTTATTCACCAAAATGCCTCAACGTGCACTTGAAGCCCTAAGATTTCAGTATTCCTTATCCCATTTATGTCTACTCCCAAGCGTCCGTGAGCCCCATAGGGGAATCTTCTCTCCGGGCATTCAACTGACCTAGACTGGTGTAGCTTTAAGGGAGGCCGTATGCTGTCATTGGCCTTCAGATTGCAATCCTAAAATAACTGCTCAACCTTAAAACACAACAGGGGAAGCCCCTGTGCGCCAAGAACCATGTCACCCTGACCTCGATTTAGAACAAAAAAACCCTACTTGTTATCCGCCCATCCTAAGCCAAGGGAGACAATATTAATGGGTTTTCAAATGTTTATAAATGCTTTGGTAAACAGTCAATATAGTTATTTATGTCATCTTCAAAGAAGTGGCTGAGTAATCGGTGGCCTAAGCAATCCTATTTCTGCCTCGCCTTCTTCGGATGTCAGGGAGAAGGATGTAGAAGCTGGCTACATTCCCAGGACAGATTCGTAGAATCCAGTTTTTGAACAGTTTTTGCTAATCATCACTTCCAAATCTCACTTCAGACTTAAAACAGTCACAATGGGCTGCCTCAGGCAGGTTTCTGCATAAGCCTATAAATCATCACTATTGCAAAATAAACCTGAGCAAAATGCAAGATGATTTTGCCATGGAAAAAAGAAACAATTAACAGTGAGTTAACTCACCCCTCTCCCTTGAAATATTATTTTAAACATTTTAGTGTAGCACAGCCATGGAGAAGGCCCCAAAAGGATGTTTAACATTGGTATTAGTGAACATTACCTGTTTAATCCCAAAACTAAAACAATGGCTTTATCTTAATGTATGGATAAACAACGGTTTATTATTACAAGGACAAGCCTAGGCAAATCTTTGCTTTATACGCCCTTTCTCCTCTCCAACTAGGTGATCACAGTTTTCTTCTTCTTCTTCTTTTTAATCAAGGGCAATATAAACCGGACAATATGTCTTAACTCCGCTTTAGTGAAATAAACAAACTTTAAATCTTGGCTTGTGAAACTGGCTTATTTCATGAAACTATAGTTAAGATTGCCATGGTTTGTGCCCAGATTCAAATATATCAGTGGTGGTGAATCTTCAGAACGCCAGATGTTCTGGACCACAACTCCCAGAATTCCAAGCCTTTATTGCCAAAGACACAGGACTGTGGGAGTTGTGGTCCAAAACATCTGGAGTGCCGAAGGTTCGCCACCATTGAAATATAGTGTCACATCTCACAATTCTTTGGCTGCTGAACCAGAGGATGAGAGAGGACTGTCTGAACCCAAATATCACTCCTGTGATGATAAACCACAGTTTATTGTTATATTAAAAGTCTATGACTGTATTGTTTGCACTAAAGAGAGCAAAGGATTTTGTGAGTCTTTGAACTTAGGCCCCAAAGTCTGAAGCCTGTTGCTCAGCCTAGTAAGCAAAGTGTTCTGCTTATATA
The DNA here is from genome assembly GCA_029282475.1 of Phrynocephalus forsythii. Lineage (NCBI taxonomy): Eukaryota > Metazoa > Chordata > Lepidosauria > Squamata > Agamidae > Phrynocephalus > Phrynocephalus forsythii. The sequence continues at coordinate 9,310,372 of JAPFRF010000002.1, read as the reverse complement.
CCGCCCCATACCACTTTAAGTAGTTAATTACAGTGTGCAGGCTACACATTGCCCCCCCCCAGCAAGCTGGGTACTCATTTTACTGACCTTGGAAGAATGGAAGGCTGAGTGAACCTTGAGCCTGCTAAATCACAACTAGCGCAGGACAACTGAAGCAGAGGAGGTGACTTGCGAAATCCCTGCTGACTTAATGGGCCTACTTTAATTGCAACATACTATGACATTGTTGGTAAACTTATGGCACGGGTTCCAAAGGTGGCACTTGGAGCCCTTTCTGTGGGCACCTGACATCGCCCCCTCACAGCCAACTGTATTCAGGTTAAATTGCTGTATTGGCACTTTGCAAAAAAAAAATAAAAATAAAAAAATTAGTGGGTTCTGAATTGCAGTTTGGGCACTCCGTCTCTAAAAGGTTCGCCATCACTTTACTATGATATGCAATAAGAATTTACTCACATAGGTTGTTTGCTTTTGTGCAAATCTATTTGCTAATTTTACTTCATCAGATTAACACAATTACCTAGCAGATATTCATACTTTACATTAAAAACTGAATAAGCTGAGAACGGCTTCCTATAGAAGAAGTGTATTGTGTTAATTCTATGTCTAGTAGGCAAACTGATGTTTTTGAGGTGTGGTTTAAATACCGTTGAGTAATTTTATTGTCACATTTTTAGTAGTTTTTCTCATGAAATATCAATGTGCATCTATATTAGTTCCATCATCGTCAACAGTCTATACCAGAATTGTCAGCCATCATTAAAAATAGAATTTATGTTATTGAATATTGCTTTCTGAAGCTTCTTCACTAAACTAGCCATGAGATGTTCTCTAGTACTGTGCTGAAAGAAACAATTTTTAGTCAAGTAACAGGATGGCAAAGCAGCAGGTTTAAAACTACATCCACCAGAGAAAAAGGAGCATGGAAAGTTGAGGCCAACCATGATTAGATGTAAGGAAAAAAGAAAGAAAGAAAGAAATGAAATGAAATGAAAGAAAAAAATTAAAAAAATAAAGGAAAAAAAGGAAGCAGCGGAAAAGTGCGAACATACTTGTAGATGTTACACGCAATGGTGGAACAGGGGGATGGACAGTTGGTGGATCTGATGAAGACCTCTGCCTGCTTATGCTTTCTGTTCCTAAAGAATTTGTCTTCCACAGTGTGTTCGAAGAAGAAGTTGTCTGAACAGCACTGCCAAGAAATGAAGACTGAACTAAAAAGAAAGAAAAAAAGAAAGGAAAAAAAACAGGAAAACACTGCATTATTATAAGGATTTCTGCCATCTTCTGAATGAGGATGAAACAGGACTTTTCCTTAAGTGAACTGCAATCCACAGGCACATATACTTCAGTCTTTGCATAAGGACTGGGCCACCCTAAAGGCCCCGGGCTGTCCCCCATGGATATCAATGCTTCAGCACTGAGACAGCAAGGGATAAAAGCACATGTGATTGAGGTGAGATAGGTCAAACACTGGCCACAAATCTCAAAATAATCCGAAATCTCTCTCTCTCTCTCTCTCTCTCACACACACACACACACACACACACACACACACACACACACACACTCAACAAACCTTTGAGAGTGCCTCAAAACAATGTTGTTCTGTGGAGAACCATTGCCAACAGAGGAATAATCAAGCACTTTAGAACCCCTTTTTGTTCTTGGCATACAATTTTAAACCCAATTACAGTGGTACCTCTACGTCCATGAAGATTCTCAGTCATCCAGGTGAGTTTATCTGGAAGTTGAGTCATGGCAACTGGACTTCTTTTACTTGAGAGATAGAAATGTTTCACTGTTCATCGAAACAGCTTCATCAGTCTGATGAACATCAATCAGATGATTCAACTTCTAGGTGGTACCTCTACGTACGAATTTAATCTGTTCTGAGTGCATGCTTGTAAGTAAAAAAATTCGTAAGTGGAGCACCGTTTTCCCACATAGGAATGCATTGAAAATCAATATGTTCCGGAGGGAATGGATTTCAATGCATTCCTATGAGAAGGTGTGGGGTGCGGGTTTCAAAGGGCTAGAGCAGGGGTCCTCAAAGTTTTCAAACAGTGGGCCGGTCCACCACGCCCCAGACGCCACTGGGGGCCGGACAACAGTCCAAAAAAAAAAAAAAAAGGCCAACACGGGGGACCTTGCCGTAGCCCTCCCACTCTGAATGCCCCACTAGCCAGCATGCTGATCATCTGGGCGGTAGTTGGGGGGAGTGGGAGAAGTGACATAACCCACTGCTTTGAACTGCCTCAGCAATAGAAGCAGCTGCGGAGGCTGGCTTGCTCACAAAGCAGGGGGTAGGTGGGGGGTTGCAATTGGTCCTGGGGGCTGGATTCAGGACCTTTGGGGGCCGCATCCGGCCCCGGGGCCTTAGGTTGAGGACCCCTGCGCTAGAGCCATGAGAGCTTTTTCTAGCCCTTTGAAACTTGGGAGCTCACCACCGCAAGCGAGGCTGGGCTGGGGGAGAGCTGGGGGTTGGGAGATAGTGAGGCAGCGGCAGGATCCGCCTTCCCCACCCCGCCCGCTGCCCTGCTGGCCAGCGCTGATCTGAGCTCCGAGGGCAAGGCTGGGGAAGAGCTCGGGGGGGGAATGAGCCAGCGAGGCAGCACGAGCCTGCCTCCCCCACTCCCCCCACTGTTCAGCTGGCTGGCGCTGCAGGTCTTTGTAAGTAGAGCAAACTGCACCTAACATTCGTAAGGCAGCAGGTTTAAAACTACATCCACCAGAGAAAAAGGAGCATGGAAAGTTGAGGCATGGTAAAAGCAATAATACCATCCCATGACTACTGATACACACGCTAATGAGCTGGCACGGGGAATGGAGCTTCTTCTTCTCACTCAACTCCTTTGGCTAAGACCTCTCTATCTCTTGATACAGCGGGGACCACTTCATACCTCACGCATGTCCAAACGTTGGCCCTCCAGATGTTTTGGACCACAGCTCCCACAGTCCTTTGCCATTGGAAACACAGGCTTGGAATTCTGGGAGCTGTGGTCCAAAACATCAGGAGGGCCGAAGTTTGAACATGCCTGTCATGCCTCTATATCCCTTCCATGGCCCTTCTCCTTCACCCATTGTAGGCCAGTAAGAGTTCTGGTTTGCCAGGTAGGCAGGTGAAGAATAGGAGCATCTTACAGGATGTGGAAAAGAAAGATGGTGTTAAAATTGACTCACTAGAGGGAATTAGTCACTTCCCAGGTAAGTCCCACTGATTTCAATGGCTCTACTGTAGTTGGAACAAACAGTGGAACCAGCTGTTTTTAGTCCTTCCTAGAGATGGGCATGACTTGAGTCATTCCGCTTTGTCCGTGTCGTACATGCAGCACATGTACTGGTGTGTGTATGAATTTGGGCAAAGTAGCTCGACTCAAGATGTGCCCATCTCTCGTCTTTCCGTATTAGAGACATTACAATCGTTGTCCGTTTAAGATTTAACAACTGAGGGGGAGTAAAACAGGCACCAATCCACGAGTCTGGATTCTGCTCCTGCCCCAACATGACTAAAAAGGACTCAGATGATGAACAAAACAGAAATGCATTTCTTCAAAAGCCATTAGTAATAGCAAGGCAGCCAGAAAAGCTTGTTAGTTCATGAAAAGGCAAGAGCAGCCATGAAATTCACAGAGAGGGTTTAGTCAGAAGACCCCAAATGATGTGAATCAATAGGGAGAATGATGATAAGAATAAGTTCTTATTTCACATCTGGATGCTTGCTTTTTCAAAGGCTTCGGCATTTTAGCCTCTTGTACCCACAAAGGTCTAGAATGGATTTCTGCCTCTGCACGTGTAACAACATAACATAAAAACAGACTTTTTGCAAACCTGCAGGTTTGCTGTGTCAGGCCTTGACCAACTGTTGGCCAGTGCTACTCAGCGCTGCAGACCAAAGGAGAACTGAAAAAGAATTAAGCAAGGCATGCCTCTCTGACTGGCAATTCAATTTTAAACTACGGCTCCCATTTGTCACAGGGAATTCTGTTCTGATGACATGGCACTCTACCTACGCTCACCCTTCGGTAGGCAGAAAAAAATCCTATATTCATATTATTTGCTCGTTTGCTATTTGCAAATACTGTAAACACAAACTATCACTGATGGTTGCCAATGAACCTGTAATGGCAAATCTAATGCCCCAGGCCACCCTTCGCATTGCCACAGAAACATACACGTGGCGCTTACGTTATACAGAAGGAGGCTGAAGTGTCCCCATTTTCTCCGCCCCCCCCGGGGCTGAGACAGCCATCTCCCAGGCAGGGGTTTCAACGCCCCTCCCGGCTCCTTGGGATGACTGCTTTCATGACGCAGCACCCGAAAAGGAAGACGGGAAGGACCAAAGGTTCCCTAATCAGGCTTGCTTAAAGCCCGCAGAGCCTATGAGCGACGAGGGGAGGACACTCATCTTGAGCCTTAAGAACATAAGAACATACGAAGAGCCCTGCTGGATCAGGCCAAAGGCCCATCTAGTCCAGCTTCCTGTATCTCACAGCGGCCCCACCAGATGCGTTTGGGAGCGCATGAGACTAGATATCTGTCTCCTGATACCACTCCCCTGCATCTGGCCCCTGAAGTACCCCGGTTTTAAGCCTGGAGATGACACGTCTCCCTCATGGTTTGTAACCTGTGATGGACTTTTCCTCCAGGAATCTGTCCAATCCCCTTTTGAAGGCATCCAGGCCAGATGCCATCACCACCTCCTGTGGCGGGGAGTTCCACAGACTAACAACGCGCTGGGTGAAAAAAATATTTTCTTTTGCCTGTTCTTATTCTCCCAGCCCTCAATTTGAGTGGATGTCCCCTAGTTCTGGTATTTTGTGAGAGGGAGAAGAGCTTCCTTCGATCCACTTTACTCACGCCTTGCATTATTTTGTACGTCTCAATCACATCCCCCCTCAGGTGCCTTTTTTCCAGACTAAAGAGCCCCAAATGTATTAGCCTTTCCTCATAAGGGAGGTGCCCCAGCCCAGTAATCATTTTAGTCGCTCTCTTCTGCACCTTTTCCAGTTCCACTATGCCTTTCTTGAGATGCGGTGACCAGAATTGTACACAATACTCCAGGTGCGGCCTTGTTGCTCCTCAGAATGCCAATGCCACGGTCTAAACTGAAGGAGGCTCTTCTATCCAGGTAGCCTCTACAGCGCAGCTCCTCTGGCCCCAAGTCGGGGTTCTGGCTCATGCGGAGAAGCCACTTCGACAGAGCAGCTCGTCACTTTCCAGACGGTTGCATAGCTTGGTTCAAGCCACCATGGGGAGGGGGCTAGGATTAATATGCTCCCTTCATGGTTCCACAGGCTCACAGCATGGCCGGACAGGGCCACATACCGGGCAGCGGCACTCCCATCACCCCACAGACAAGGGGCCCAGGGAGTCCTACTGTCCAACTCCCATTATTCTACAATTCTATGGTCATGGAATGCCACCCGGTTGAGCTCAGGCACATCAGTTTGGCAAGGGTTTACTGCTCACAGCCAGAGTAGAGCTTTCCCTCCAGCATCTGAAATGACGCTCCCACCTGAGAAGGGGAGATGCAATATTATTCTCCCCATCTATCTGACCCCCCTTCCCCCGAACTGGAGGTTCCCAGGTCGGTCTCTCCTGCCTCGTCTTAGAACTCGGACCTCAAAGGAGGACAAAGGCTGCTGGGATGGGAATATGCCCCGGGGGGGGGGGGAGACGACAAGACCGGGATCTGCTCGATCCACAGCAGTCAGTCTCTCTGCTCCCCTCCACCCAATATACAAGAAACATAAACGTGCTTCTGAGGGTTATATTATATAAGAGAATTCTCTTGCAATTGACAGTCTTTGTTTTTTTGGTGGGAAACAAACCATATGTAAAAGGGTGAGCAAAGGGCTAAAAGTAGACAATGCCGACACTTCCGCCTAGCCTAGCAAGAACTTTGGACCCATTAGAACAGTGGTTCCCAACCGGTGGGTCCTCAGATGTTCCTAGACTGCAACTCCCAGAAGCCTCCACCACTCGCTGTGCTGGAAGGGGTTTCTGGGAGTTGTAGTCCAGGAACATCTGGGGACCCACCGGTTGAGAACCACTGCATTAGAAACTCCAGTATCCGAACAGACCCTCCTCTGCTCCCTCTCCCTGTGCAAAGGCTGCAGACTTAATGGACTTAAGAAACAAATACCTTTTGGCCAGAATCCTACTTGTTATCTAAACACGGGATGGATGCTGTTGTAAATTACAGCGGCAAATTGATACTAGCTAACACATTACTGCTTGTAATCCTCGTTATACACAAAGGGCGTTTATACACGACCCCTAAACTCCGGGGCAAATGGCTCCCAGCTCCGGAGCTTAAAAATGTTTCCCCACAAGCTCCGGAGTTAACAGGAAATTAAGTGCGACCACGCCCACTTTAGCGCGTCCCAGCACACCTTTCAAGTACCTGCTCTTTGGAGGTGAAAATTATTTGATCCGGTGTAACGATAGTGAGTGCAGGGCTCTCCTTGCTTCTGTTTGTTGTTTTTTGGCTCCCGCCCCTTTAAGAGCTACTTTTACAGAGACGAGAGGCAGAACGGAGGTGAGCGGCATGCTTTTCTTTCTCTTTTTCTCCCTTCCCTCACACAGCCAGCAGCCAGGAAGTGCGGAGGGGGTGGGAACGCAGGAAGAGCGACGAACCCCTAAGATCTGTGGTCCGAATTTAAGTGGCCAGCGGATCTTAGGGGTCGTGTAAAAAGGCCCAAAGTCAAGCGACGGAGAACACCAGTGGCAGCAGACTAACAAGTGGCTATCTCCCCCCCCCCCCGAATTCATGCCATGGTGCTTATTTTTCTGGCATAAATAATTAATATGAATTTACCCTATATAAGTCGAGTTTTTCAGCCCTTATTTTGGGCTGAAAAAAAGGCCCTCGACTTATATTTGGGTGAAGGAGAAGTGGTAGGTTTTTAAAACTTTTTTTTTCTCTCCTGAAGCAAGCACCAGATTGCTTCTGGAGAGAGAGAAAAAAGTTTTTTTTAAAAAACCCACTTCTCCTCCCCTATTGGGCGTGTAGAGGGAGAAGTGGTGTTTTTAAAAACCCTTTTTCTCTCCTGGAGCAAGCGCCGCTTCTCTCCCCCCCCCCCTCCATCGGAGAAGAAAAAGAGGAGAAAGAGGAGGAGGAATGGAAGGGGAATTGCTGCAATGGCCGCGCAGCAGCAGCAGCTGCTTAAAGGCATTTGGAAAAACCCCACACCTTCCCCCAGGCAGCTTGGGGAAGGCAGCGGAGGGAAATACTGACTCGGGTTATACTCGAGTCAAACAATTTCCCCACTTTTTAAAGGCAAAATTAGGGCCCTTGACTTATACTGGGGTCGACTTATACTCGAGTATATATGGTAGCCTTTCATTTATTCAACACTGTAAATTCAGTTTCTCACGTTACTTATCACTGTGTTACAACAAAATTAAAGGTATTCAAACTCAATTATTCATTGTTCTGGTGTTAAACTTGGATTTTAAAAAAAATCTATTCCCCAATATTACTTTCTGTAGCTGTCCCGCACCACATTTAACTCCAACTCAGAGCACAATTTCTCCTGTTTTATCTTCTATTAGTAACCCCCCCCCCCATTTATCGTGGGGTTTAAGGACCCACCCACCCCGCAATGATTAAAAATCTGCGATATGCGGATGCAGGTCAGGTGGGGCCTGGGAGGGCGGCACACAAAGGTTAAAATGCCTTTAACCAACGGAGCCCGGGCTTTTAAAACCTTCCCACCCTTCCCCACGCTCCAGCTGATTGGTGCTGGGGTGGGGAAATAAAGGTTTTTCTCCCCCACCCCAGCGCTAATCAGCTAGAGCCCCGACATGTTGCGCCGTTTCCCGTGCAGGGGTAAAATGTCTTTCAGGTTGCACTGTACTGCGGTCCCGCGATATAGTGGGACTTCAGTATGTGAACTGCGAGAGGGCTGGGGACCACTGTATATCAGAACAGCAAGTACCAAATTATCTTAGGTTTTTAAAAGGAGGCACCCCGCAGCACTATGAAATCCCAGCAGGTATCCAGAAGCACTAACGATAACATCTTCCAAGTGACACGACACGTCGCCATTAGCACGTCAAGGGCGATGCGGCGCCAGTACCTTTTCCGATATTCCTGGGGGGCAAAGGGGGTGCGCTCGTCACAGGTGCGGCCGGCTGGGTCGGAGGTGGGCTGCTACTGAGGATGGCTCCGTAGGTCTCGTTCTGGAGTAAACTGGGCAGAAAGCCTCGCTGCTTGTCCTTGGCGATACTGGCAGCATCTCTTGCCAACGACGCCACGTTAGGCTGCAGTTGGCCTGATCCTAGCTGATAGAAGCTGACAGGCCGGTCTTCTCTCCGACTGGGGCTGGGTTGCTTAAAAACAAACAAACAAACAAACAAGGATAAAGACAATGACCACACCTGGGAGTATTTCATCTCTTGACAAACATCTCATGCACACCAAAGAACACCAGAGGTGTGGTGCCTGTTTTGTACAGTAGGACCTCTGTATCCACTGATTCATTATCCACTGATTCAGTCATCCTCGGTTGGCAGAGGAAAAAATAAATAATTCAGCAGCCGCAAACTAGGCTACTGTCACAAAGAGCAGTTGTAAAGCAAGCTACTGTTGCAAAACAGCAGCTGTAAGCAAGTTATTATCACAAAACAGCAGTTTTGGGGACATTTTGGCGTTCTCTCTTATCTACGGTTTTCATTATCCACTGGAAGGCTTGGAACCAATTCCCCAGTGGATAAATGGGGTCCTACTGTATAACTGAAGCTATAATTTCTAAACATATATTTTAGGAGTCAGACCCCGTTGAACACTTATGAATAAAAGTGTACTAAAATATATAGTATATATGTCACGACGGGATTAAATTACCTTTCAGTTCTAGCAAGGAAGCTGTTTTCTAGAAATTCTAGCAATGCAAGAGCCTTGTTTTATACTTCTGCTGGACATACATTTAAAACTATTAATGAGGTGCAGCGAGATGGGCATGAATCACTATGTCTCACTCTGCTCAAGGGTGTTGTGCAGACAACTTTGGATGAAGCGTGATGAAGCGATTCATGCCCATCTCTCGTCCGGTATCAAAACCACACAGATAGACTACATGTTCCATCATCCCTATCCCTAGGCAGCTGGGCAGTGGAGAACAGCTGGATTCCAACCGTGTTTGAAAGGCAACATGTTCAACATCTCTGCTTTGAGGACATGACCTCTTTTGATCTCAATACAGCCATTCTCACAAGAACACCCGTTAAGTGTTTTGTTGTGTAAAAAATTGTGTCTCCTTTTTTCACAATACAAAAGTGAAATACTGCACAGTGGTGCCTCTTAAAGTCAATTTAATTCATTCTACGTGTCAATTCGATTTATGAAATATTTGTCCTACGAAATGCGGTTTAACATGGTCCCCACAGGAATGCATTGAATTCGTCTTGTGAAGCATCCAATAGGAAAAATTTGTCTTATGAGGTTTTCCTATTCCCGAAAATTTCATTCATCTTATGAGTTTTTGTATTAAGGGGCATTTCTCTTATGAGGTACTACTGTTTTGTGGCTTCTTAAAACCATTCTGCTTGTTTTGCAGATTAAAAAAACACACTAGATAAACTGACCTCAGTTTTATACCACTTTTCTTAAGAAATTAACTCCAAATGACACAAGGTAAACATGGATGCAATGATATCATTAATTAGCCATGTCATTAATAGCCTTAAGTCTTCTTTTCAAAAGTCTTTGTAGTCTGAAAGTCTATTAATAGTGAGTGAAGAGTGAAATGATATTTAATCCTCAGTTACATCACTAACAACCAGTTGCAACAATGGAGGGGGGATTCAAGAGAATTTTAGATAAACGCCTTTGATTTGTGTTTCCGCCTTAAGCAGGAGGTTAAACTCAGTGGCCTCAAAAGTCCAGTGTGTCCTAAGCAACACCTTTATAAATCACATAATAAATAAACCATTCTGCCCTCCATCACAATCACACCTGTGAGTGAGTTTCATTTAATATTGCACTATGCTATACTAAGGGGTGTGGTGACTCAGCGGGCTAGAGCACTGAAAATTGTTGGCTACAAAGTCGGCAGCTCAGCGGTTCGAATCCCAGGTGCCACACAGCGGAGCGAACTCCCGCTGATCACCCCAGCTCCTGCCAACCTAGCAGTTCAAAAGCATGTCAATGCAAGTAGATAAATAGGTACCGCCGTAAAAAGCGGGAAGGTAAAACAGTGTTTCCTTGCAGCCATGCTGGCCATGTGGCAACGGACTTGCACAACACTGGCTTTTTGGCTTGAAAATGGATATGGGGACCACCCCTAGAGTCGGACACGACTAGCACACGTGTGCAGGGAGAACCTTTACCTTTTTACCTATTCTATACTAAATGTCAAGGTGAGGATACAGCCAACATTTTACAAGGAACACGTTGATAATAAAAATACCCATTTCCTATTTTGTAATGGTAGTTTTGTAACATCATACACATAGACAGTTAGAGTGCCTGTTACCAGCCATCAGCATAGAATTTATTCCTTCGTGTGCTGATTCCATTGCAGTACCATGAGGACACATGTGAATCCGCACTACGTCCAATGAATCAAAGACTAACTGGACAGATGCTGAACAGACTTTTGTCTTCAACTGATGACCCTCTTGGCTCTTTCGCCTGGTTCCATGGAAAGGCAGATCCTGTGTCCTCCTCAACGATGGAAACACTACAAAGGACTTCAACTAGTCAACTGCCTCTTCCTTTTCCACCAAGCAACAACATATATGTGGACTTGCCAGCAGCCCACACGGATCCTTTCCCACGTGAATGATATAACGGAGGAAGGTCTGGGCTCTGGAATAGGGCTCTTTAACCCCATGGCTGCCAGGTTGTATACAACTGGCCTTCACCTTTTCACCACTCATGTTTAAGAGAAATGGTGCTAGCTGACTAATTGCAAAAAATGGTTTCGTTGTTCCTGATCCAAACACTGTGCTACTCTTTCTGCAGCATTGGGGTATCAAGGCTATTCCTCCCCGTTCCTCTGGTGGCTAGAATATGAAGGGACAAAAACAAGGACGCATCCCTCCCTCTCCCTGCTGTGCAGTACTTCCTACCACCGTAGGGCCAGGATAACATTTTGCTGCCCTTTCCTTGCAAAAATAAACCCATGCGTGCCCCAGGGATACCTGTAGACATTCACTTTAACAAACAATAGGCAGGGTATTCAGAAAAAATACACAGGCACGTAAAAGACACATGAAAAATTAAGGATACACATGAGAGTCGATTGTGCCTATCACTCTCTCATGTGCAATAAGCTGTCATGAGAATAGGGGGAGCAAGAGATGATCCAACACAAAAAGGGGAAATATCATTTATTTTTCTTTATTCCCGCCTGTGCCTTTGCATGACGTCTTGTTTAAGAGAGCTTTTATCCTGAAAAGGAAAAAAAAATAAAATAAACGCCATTCCATACAGTATTTAAGGCCACAGACCTACCTGCAATTTTTCATCTACATCGTCATCGCTCTCATCCAAGTCCTCATGAAGCAATCGCCATTCGTATTCTACATGGACATGAGAATTCAGCCTTCCCGCCAAGGCTTGGGTGAGCTAAGAAGCAAATAAATCATCAAGAAATGCAGTGGTCAAGAGTCTGAATTCACTTTCGTCAATCAGATTCGGAATGAGACAATACATCAGGTTGTTTTGTATTTCCTTTCTTTAAAAAAATAATACATAAAACTGAAATTCTTTTCAAAGGCTCCATAGCAATTTTGGACACAAGTTCTTGTCCATGCAGCAAAATAAATAAATAACAAAAATTTTAAAAGCCAATCCAATGTCGTATGTTGTGTTTTTAATCTTATTTTTATTTGACTTCTCTTGGGTTGAGTTCCTGTGGGAAAATCGGGTGGTTAATAAATAAATAAATAAATAAATAAATAAATAAATAAATAAATAAATCCCATAACAACTCTCGTAGAGATGAGTAAAATGGACTTAAATAGGGAAAGAGCCCATGGATCTGATTCAAACTAAGGATGGGCACCATACGAAAAATGACACGCTGTTTCGTCGTTTTGTTAGCTAACGAGATGAAATGAAACAAAATGGGGAAGCAGAGTTTTGTTAGAAACAAACAAAACACCATTTTTCCTCTTTCCCATCTTTACACTCTAGAGCAAAATGATTTGATCTAGAGGAGATGGCAGGGGAGCTTTCTCAAGCTCTTTCTTGAAAGCCCCCGAAATTTGGAAAGGTTTGGGGGTCAGGGAGCTGAGTAATGAAGCTCCAAAGGGGTTGCCCCTAGGAAAAAACCTTCTAATTGGAATTGGAAGCTGATCGGGCCAGCGATAGCGCTGCCACCGTTTCCTGTATGATTCCAATTGGAAGGTTTTTCCCCTGGTGCAGCCCCTTTGGAGCTTCATTACTCAGCCACCTTACCCCCAAATGTTTCCAAATTTCAGGGGGTTCTCTAAAATTGCTTTCTGAAGGTACCCCTGCTACTTTGGTGCCCAAAAAGTCAGGCAGGGAATTTACTTCATAGGGAATTTGTTTTGTTTTATTTTGTAAGTGACCAAATATTTTTGAAAAATTTCATTACTTACTAAACGAAACACGGGGATGAAACAAAACGAAATGAAACACAGTTTTCCCCTTTCGTGTCCATCCCTAGTTCAAAAGCTTCAGTTCTTATGCTCTATTCAGGCATTTTAGCCTAAATGCAGGTAGGACTGCAATTGTGCTGAAGACACTGAGATGCCTGAAAATCCAGCCCCCAAACAACCCCCTCCCCCTCATCAAATGTCAACCAGACCTTTCCTTTGCATTTTTGGTGCAAAAGTCTGAACAAAAGGGCTCCCAGATCCCAGAAGAACCACCAGCATGTTCAAGAGAATGTGTTCGCAAACGCCTCCTAAACCCTTTGCTGTGGACAATATAAAGCCCTCAGTAACGCCTGACTTGGGGAGAGGCTGGGAGATGTGTAGCGACGTGTTTGAGTTAGAGACTGCGGTTCATCCCCCCCAAGACCTAATTCTGAAGGGGGTCTTCTTGGAGCCCAAGCAGGTGGGAGGATGCTCAGAAAAAACCCATGGGGCAAGTGATTTAATTAATTAATTCAGCAAGCCGGCTCCAATTCAAGTACATCATTCTGCTTCACTGCTGACCTCTTACTTCTTTGTTGGCAGCACACAGGGAAGCTGTCAAGACACCACCACCTCCCCAAGAGAAGTATTTGGACACCACTCTCTGCAAGGCCTGGGAGCCCTAAACAGTCTCCCTCAAAAACAGAGGACAGATTCCAGGGGTGGGGGGGGGGGAGCCCCAAGAGGAGTGAATTGCGCATTTTCTGCCTCATGCAACCCGCTCAGCGCAGTTAATGGCAGGGTCAGGGTAAGACATACTGAATCCCTAACAGGGTTAGTCCCTAACACACTTTTGCAATCTTGAAGCTTCCAAATAGAATAATAAATATTGAATTGAATGCAAATGAGGTTTCTTTAATCAAGACAAAGTCCAGAATCAACCCAACATGGAGAGCAGCAAAAGAAACCAAATATAGCACATCTTGATTAAAATGTTTTTGTTGTTTTATTCCTACAAAAATAATGGTATTTAAACATGTGCACACGGCCTTCAACGGAGGCAAGGCAAGTGCATGGTATCTTCACACAACTGCATCAGAATACAAAATGCAAACAAAACAGTTCCCTAAGGAGGTAAACTGAATAAATATTTATTGCATGTTTCCCGCAATTCAAAACAGAGTACCATAGACGGCCCACATGGCACGCTATTAAATAACCAGATTTCTACACTAAAGAAAACACGGGGTGGGTGGGTGGGGTAATTCATCTTACCAGCTCTTCACAGCGTGTATGTTTTAAGCGTTTAGCTATATCCAATGGTGTCTCTCCAGCTTCATTGGCTATCAAGCAAATGGAAGGAATATGTTATATTCTTGTTTGAAAATTTAATCAGTGTTACCAAGAATGGCATCCACATATGAAGAGGGTTTTTACAGGGGCTTTCACATCTGAAGCAAACATGTGAACACATGTGGCCATTATTGGATAAAGATGTGCATTTAAAGGAACTCACTGATCTCAGCAAAAGAAAAGCAAGCATGGGTTTAATACATTCAAGAGATTTAAACATAATAAGTTCAGCCCATCTGTCCATATGGTCAAACAAGGTTTCCTGGCTCAGCTGAGCAGGGTACTCAGATTAAGTACTTGGTAATATAAGACTTTGTTCAATTTATCACTGGGTTAATTTAGGGTTCACTACATAAGGATGCCTCCCAGGTATGGGGAAAAACCCAAAACACAGTTCAACAAGGTTTTGAATACTGCATTAAACAAGCTCACATTCTATATCAGTGTTGGTGAACCTCTGGCACGGGTGCCCAAGGCGGCACTCGGAAGCCCTTTCTGTGGGCACCCGACATCGCCCCTTCACAGCCACCTGGATTCAGATTAAATGGCTGTATGGGCACTTTGCGGGGGGAAACAGTGGGTTTTGAATCACAGTTTGGGCACTCAGTCTCTAAAAGGTTCGCCATCACTGCTCTATATCAGGGCTGTTCAACTTCGAACAGGCCGAGGTCTACTTTTTCTGACCCCAAGTGCCTGAGGACTACTACACTAAAACCTCTACTTATGAATTTTATCTGTTCTGAGCACATGCTCATAAGTAAAAACTTTTGCAAGTAGAGCAGTAGTTTCCCATAGGAATGCATTAAACACCAATTAATCTGTTCTGGAGGGAACAGATTTCAGTGCGCCATGGCCCTTGAACTGCCCTGCTCGGCTGAGACAGTGGGCTGGGCAGACCCAGAACTTTGCTGGGGCAGTGGTGGTCCTTGGGATGGGGGAGGGAGAGGTGGAGAACTTATCCCCTCACTTTTTTTATTGATGGTCGGCAGGCTACTTTTGAACCCCTTGTGGGCTACCCGTAGCCCGCGGTCTACCTGTTGTGCAGGCCTGCTCTATATCATCCCAATCATCTTCACCTAATGCCTTGTTTTCTAAAGAGATATAAAATGCAAAATCCATGACAGAAATTATTGTACCCTTTTTACGATGATATCACAAAAGTGGAGAGAAAAGAGAAGGAAGACATGGTACTTTTTAGCCTTTTACCTATTTCAATGGAAGCTTTCCCCCTCAGAAGCAGTTTGAGGCATTCCACATTATCCGTTAAGCAGCAATAATGCAAAGCGGTGCTACCTTTACATGTCTGCTTGTCTAGGTTGCCGCTATATGGAAGGAGAAAGGAAAACCAATTAGTTCACGCTGAGCCTAGCTCACCACAGCCTTTCCATATATAGTGGTACCTCGGATAACAAATTTAATTCGTTCTCCGAGGCAATTCATTATCCGAAAAAAATAGTTATCTGAAATGCAGATTCCCATAGGAATGAATGGGAAACCAATTAGTTCATTCTGGAGCCTAGGAAAATGACAGAGACACCTGGTTTTTTGCTCAAAACTCTTTATAAAGGGCATTTTAAAGGTACAGATATGATGCAGCCCAGGAGAATTCTTTTTTCCTGATGCATGCTGAAAATTCATTATCCTAGGCAGCCCACAGGGAAAATTCGTTATCTGAGGCGGCCCATAGGAAAATTCGTTATCCGAGGCAGCCCATAGAGAAAATTTGTTATCCGAGACAGATCTATACCTAGAAATTGCGATTCATTATCCGAGGCAGCCCATAGGGAAAATTCATTATCCGAGGCAGCCCTATACCTGGAAATTGCGATTCGTTATCTGAAAAATTAGTTATCAGGGGCATTTGTTATCCAAGGTATTATTGTACTTGGCATTGATATAAGTTTCCCTTGCATGGCTGAAATGAGACGTGAGATGCTTGGGCCATTATGTTTTTGTCATCTGGAGGTTTTTGCCTTCCTTAATTTGAATACTGAAAGAGAAGTTCACAGAAAACGTGGTAATCATTCTAGGACGACTCACCTGTTCTGCACCAAGAAATCAACAATGTGAAGTGAGGTCCGATCAACCGACCTGACAGCAAGATGAAGGGCGGTTTCGTCTTGTTCCTACAATGATACAATGCACACAATTTCCTACACAGTGAAACATCTGGAGACAATGAGTATACAACAGTTCCCAAGAGACATTAAAGACAATATTCACATCTAAGAACAATGATTGTGAAGGAGCATCTTACATCAATAAAAGGCAATATTACTCCTTTAGAACGTTTATATACATGTCCAAAATAAAATATTTCTGTACAGTCATGTTTTATATTTATGCAGGTTGAGTGACACCGTTTGAAAAAAAAACTGACTGTAGAGATCTAACTTTGGCGCAAAGTTATAGTTGTTGTGAGTTTTTTGGGCTGTTTGGCCATGATCTGGAAGTTTTTCTTCCTGACATTTCGCCAGACTCTGTGGCTGGCATCTTCAGAGGGCAAGGAACTCAGGGAACTAGGAGTTCTCTCTGCACTCTGGGGTACAGAGTGAGTAAAACTCACAACAGCCTTCGACAATACAAGATCTTTCTCTCCTGGAATACAATACTTTGCTGCCACCACCACCAACCCCAAGACAGGGCGCTTTCACACGACCCCTAAGATCCGCTGGCAACTTAAATTTGGACCAGAGATCTTGGGGGTTTGTCGCTCTTCCTGTGTTCCCACCCCTCTGCACTTCCTTGCTCCTGTCTGCGTGAGGGGAGGGAGAGAAAAAAGGGAGAAAAGAATGCAGGCTCACCTCCGCTCTGCCGTCGAGCTGCTCCTGGATCCATTCCAGTCTCTTTCAGTCTCTTAAAGGGGCGGGGGCAAAAAAACCCAAACAAACACAAGGCGAGGAGAGCCCGACACTAACTGCTTTACATCCGCATCAGAATTTTTCCACCTTCGGAGACTAGGTACTTGGAAAATGCGCTGGGACACGCTTAGGTGGGCGTGGTCATACTTTATTTTGTTTAAAGTCCGGAGCTGGTGGGAAAACAATTTTAAGCTCCGCATCTGGGAGCCCTTTGCCTCGGATTTTAGGGGTCGTATAAAAGCGCCCACAGTGACAGTGGTTCATCTTTCAAGCATATCAAAATATGATCCAGCTTGCGGAAATGTAGCATCTTGAGAGTTCATACAGGGATTAACAGAAACATATACACTTACATGCCCATTTGCTAGTGGGATCTTCTCAGTAAGGTCCACACCATCAGCATATACTTGAACCAATCCAAAAATGTCTCTTGTCCTGACCGCTTCACATAGGCTTTGCAGTTTAGCTACATTGTCAGTGCATTTTTTCCTTGCATATTTTTTTTCAATATATTTGGCATTAATATAATCTTTCCTTGCATTCCTGAAATGAGACACGGCTTGTTTTATGAATTGCTGACATGACTTCACATAGACATATCACAGAATTTACTTCAGTATTGCACTTAGTACAATTTTACAGATAAAAGATGGCTCGTGGAAACTTCTTTCACTTACAATCACTGTCTTCCCTGAACTTTTGTAACCATAATTTATTGTCCACAAAGATTGCACTACATAGTTCAAACAATAAACTGATTGTTGGAACTAGGCATATAAATACCAGTCATTGGCCAGAATCCTGTCATACACCTATGCATGCACAACTCAGGGTTGTGCCGATTGTAGCTGCTGTGCCACCAAGGAAAAAGTGCAATTCCCAAAGCCTCTTGGAGCACACATTGAGGAACTAATGGTGCCAGGATGGGCGACCAATTGCCCAGAGCAGTTTCTTCTCGTTGCAAGTAATGCCCAGCACATTTACACTGATGTAACTTTATGTTGCACCAACATGAATAGGATTTTGTTTTAAATAGTCTGCAAATTAAATTAAAAATAACTCCAGGTCACTGAGTTGATCAGTTCCCTCAACTATTGAAGAGAAACCTCTGCATGAAATTAAGATACTCTTTCATTATTTAGCTTGAAGTCAATTGTTTACATTTGCTGTCATGTATGATTTAACACAAGTTCTGTTACAGATCAGAGGATAATCAGACCAAGTCCCTTCCATTTAAAAGCCAGTTCTTCATGTTTTCTTCTCCCTTTGTGTAAAAGACTTTTAAAAAAAAAGCCTGCTGGAAAATTGTAAGCCTTTCTCTTTGGTACGGTCATAAAGATTCCTTGCGTATCTTGATCGTTCAATCTGTTCATTACATTGTTTTTAATGCAAATGAAACACATGTGCTAATTGCTACCAGACTGACATATTATAGGAATCTGGATTTATAGTGAATTTCTTACATCAACTAACCATGGTACCTTTTCCTACTACTACTTCCTCTTAAGTGCATAAACAAATTTGAGTTTAGAAATATGACATGAAAGGAGACAGACATCAAGGCTAGGCATTCGGGTTCTGGACTGAGCTTCCAATTGACCCGCTTTTGCTGCTGCCTTTTTTCAAAAAATAATTATAACGACAATGACCACCACCACCACAATAACTGCTCCGTATAATGGATTGTGCCCGGGTTTCCCCCCCTTCAATTTCTCCTTTAAAATAATTGAGGACATCTAATAAGGAAGCTTTAAAGAGTGATGTAAAGGATGACACTTCCAATCTGCTTCATAAAAATTCCAATTTAATCTTAATTTTGTCACTAACCAAGATTTTCTATCTACATTTACTTTGTACGACTTTAATTTATTTGGGCCTAAACACCAACCCACGAAAGCACAGGATCTTCCAGGAATGTAACTGCTTACATGAAAGTTCCTAGGATGTAACATAAATAAAAGTTCTTAGGGCAACATTGTATGCTTTAAATCAGAGTTACTGCCTCCAATACAAGAGAAAATTAAAGAAATGCTCTAAGCTTTTAGCTTATAAAGAGGAATCACATTCTAAATCTTTCTTAATGTTTTCTTCTTATTCTGTCCTGTCCAGTTCTGAGAGTCTATTCTCTTGTATGCTTTAATGAGGAACAGTTAATCAGTGAGTCTATTAGTGATAAAAGATTGTGGGGAACTCCTGAGAGATCTCAGAATTTCAGATGTAACGTCAGTGTAATCTCTACAACGGCAGATATATCTTAAATCAGTGGTTCTACACCTCTGGGTCCCCAGATGTTCCTGAACTGCACCTCCCAGAAGCCCCTTCCAGCACAGCGAGTGGTAGAGGCTTCCGGCAGTTGCAGTCCAAGAACATCTGGGGACCCACAGGTTGAGAACCACTGTCCTAAATGGACGATTAATGCCATAAATGGAAGAAGAGGAGAAAGTAATTTGTCCATCTTTTAAGTCCATAATGAGGACAAGGCCGGACTATTCATAAGGCTGACAAGGCTGAAGCCTGGACACCACCACCCCGCATGAACTAAGCGCCCATTTTTCCTCCCCTCCCCGTTCCCCCCTTCCTTTTTTCTTTCTCTGAGTGAGACGCCCTCAGTTTCCAGTGGTTTAAAGCACGTTGCACTCTGCACAAGATGGGTTAGTATGGCTTTGAAGGAGGACAATATCAGAAAAACCAAGAAACATTCAACTCACTGCTCACACCCTGAGCCTCTTATAGGGATGAGCAATGCACAGACCGCACAGAGCATCCCAAGCAAATGTGGGGCCCTCCCCCCCATAATTTATGCCAGCGAAATTCAATAGCAAGCAGCCAAGAAAGAAGCAATGGCTGGGATCCAGCTGCATTACTTGAACACCATAAGGCTGATGATGAGATCAGACATGGGGTGGGGTTGGGGAATTAACATGTTCAGACCCCTCCCTCAAAAGTCCCAATGCTCCTTTACATTCCTTCCATTGTGCAGGAGGTGCTGGAGGAGTGGGGAGTCTTTAATTTCCAAAACTCACCACTGGCAGGATGACTATACAAATTTTAAAAAGTCCCCATCAGCGTTCTGCAGCATAATCTATCCTGCTGGATTACTGCCAATGTTCACTTCAAAAGGACAGTACGATGTTCAGGGACAAACCACGAAAATTCCTTTGACACAAAAACGTTCTGCTTGCTTTAATGGCTTTTTTTTCTGGGCTGGGATGACATGGTGGTAGCCGGGGGGAAGGGGGAATCCCCACAGCAGGGTTCAGAGAGGTAACGTTTCCCACATTTATACTACACACGACCGGCTCTCCATATTTTCCATATTTCATACTTACATATCACTGCTTGGATTGGGCTTGACTTGTTCATCTCCAGGCAGACAAAACTCCATGATTTCATTGAATCCTGCATTCCCAATATTCTTACCAAGCTATTAAGATAAATATCAATCAAGTCGAGCAAATAAATCCACCAGGAACTCAGGCTGAAAAATCTAATATAAAACTGAATGGGCGTTGCATCGGTAGTGTCCTTCAAGATACCCAAGGGAATTGTCAATGTAACAAGTTTTATTCAACTGCACCCCAGTATCACAGCGTCACTCTACAGGCTGGCTGGGCTAAATGCCATCTTGGTCCTCTTTATGGAAGATTCAGTGAAATTAAGGGAAGTTGGCAAGTAAAGGAACTTTAGCCTCCTTGATTCTAGTGGGACTAATGTTAGATTTAGCTCAAGGGTGTGTAATAAATACATTCCTCGTGAACAGGAGAGTTTCCTTGACATGATATATGAGCTCCTTAATATTATATATTATGTGCTGGAGGTAAAATGATGTCCCAGTAATTACACCAATGAGAAAAGATACTCTGATCACATATTATTAATGCAACCTTAAATGGCCAAGAATCAACAACGGAGCAGCTGAAGCTGTTCTGAACACAAACTTCCTTCTCGCCCAAGGATGCTCAAAATTAATTAGGACTCACGTTGCCCTGGTCTTACGGTGGAACTGCGCTGCACCTACACTCCTAGGCTGCAGAAGGTATGGATCCAGATTAACTTAACTGCTCCCTCGCCCGGCTCCACAAACCCTTCCAGTCTTCTACCTATGTCAGGCACGTCCAAACTTCAGCCCTCTAGATGTTTTGCACCACAACTCCCACAGTCCTTTGCCAATGGAAATACAGGCTTGGAATTTTGGGAGTTGTGGTCCAAAACATCAGGAGGGCTGAAGTTTGGACATGCCTGACCTATGTTCTGTCAGCAGATCTGAGATCAGCTAGCAGAACAGATTTCTGCTGACAAAAGGTACTCGATCAAGATCCTAATACTCTGCAGTTGGCACATCTATTGAGCTGGAATCGGACTGCTTGTGAATTACATAAACTTTCTTAGTTTACCAGCAATTCCGATGTTCCCAGCACATCAAGTGTGAGTGACTGCATCCTAGAGTAGTGGACACCAAGTTCTCGGTGGATTCCTGAACATTCAATGCAGGTTAAAATGCCCAGATTTGTGGAGAGCCAGGTTGGGTCTGAAAATGAAATCATGAAAGGACCCAGGTCACAGAAGGCGGTAAAATAACAGGATTTTTACAAGTCACATCAAACTGATACACCAAGCAATCAAATTTTGCACACATATAAAAAAAATTCATGATCAAGCGCAATTCTATAATCACCAAGAGAAACACACGGGAAAAGGCATGGATGTTTGGCAGTCAGAGAAGCACATTCATATATTGAACAGACTGCGTTAGTCGTATACATCTTCCAATGGAAGCATGGCACCAAGTAAACTAACTTTTCAAACTGGCATCAATAGGACCAAGGTTTCCTCTAAGCCAGTGGTTCCCAACCTGAGGGTCGTGACCCCTTTGGGGGTCGAACGACCATTTCCCAGGGGTCGCCATGAGCCAGTGAAGAAAAAGGCACAAATGGGGGTGGTGGGGGAGAGTGAGTTACAGCTTGATAGGTTGGAGGGGATGTCAGTCAATGGCACGGGAGGCTGCGATTGGCTGAGGGTGCCTGTAGAGGGAAGTTCTCTCTGGCAAAGGGAACTTGTGGCCTCTCCCAAGCAGGGCAAGGGCTCACCACAACATGAGGAACTGTATTAAAGGTGCACAGTATTAGGAAGGTTGGGAACCACTGCTCTAAAGCATGGTTCTGCCCCTCAAGACAGGGCTCCCCATGGCCCAGGCACCCACAGTAACTGTTTTTGTTTCGGCCATGAGGGACCCTATTTGCAAGGAAGGAGCCCCGTGCAGCTGGACTAAAAATTAGAGGAGACACTGAATGGGACCCAAGGGCACTCCAGTTCACCTAGATTCAAGCCAATGCGAACAGAAAGAGACAAAGGAAATTAAACCCATAAAACCGTTTGATGCAAATACGTGTTCCATTTACTATGGCAACAATATAAAAATTTGACCATTTTTTGACAGCAAAAATAAAGCCAAGTTTGATTTAAGGCTAGACTAGCATATTCCGCCTTGCTCATGTTGGCAGTGAGGGGGGAAAATACAGAGTTTGAATGCAAAGAAGAATAATCCAAATCAATAACACATTGTGTCTACATGGAATCTCCAAAGCTATAAAATATATTACACAAGGCTCTTGCCAAAGCACATTTCAGTACAGAGTCCTCCTATCCAAAGCCCAAACCACTCTCTCTTCCAGGAGACTCCATTCCGTTTCCTCACCTCAGTTTTCTGTTGCCCTCAACAGTCAGCATTCTGCAGTCATTGAGAACACTTTGCTCAAGTCAAAGTCTGTCTTTTTAGACGTCAAGCCTTCCCTCATTCCTCTTTTTCCTACTACTATAAACCTGGGGACTCCCCAAGTATGCCATTGTCCCCCCTGCTCTCTCTCTCGTTGGGCCACACGTTCACATTCGTCAGCAGCTCACTCCACTCTTAGCACCTGAGGTGGCCAAGGACGTGATGCTCTCTGTAGAAGGAGCACATGCACCCTTCCCCTTGATCAGGCTCCTCTTTTACCCCTTAATCTTCCTGCTCTTTCTTTCCTCTCCCTCTCTACTTTTCCTTTCTTACTGCTCTGTCGTTTCCTCCATTCTTAGTGTCTGCCTAGCCTCCTCCTCCTCTGCTCCCGGTCCGAATCCTACTTACAAACACCCACCCTCTTTCCCTCACATTCTCTCTTCACTTCCTGAAAGATTTCAGATGCTCGACTGAGGGAAGCAACAATCCATGTTTTATGATTTTGCCCATGTTTATGATTTCGGGCAGGCATGTCCAAAGTCAGGCCCGGGAGCCAAATGCAGCCCGTTTTCACATTTAGAGTGGTCCGCGACCTCTTCTCCCCACCGGCTCAGCCTGGTCACACATCCCCGCTAGCTGCCCCTTCCCCATGCCGGATGGAGACATCAGCTTGCAGTTTTATGGTTTGCCTGCCCTCCCAGCCTCTGTCCATCCCCCCAGCCACCTGCCCAGCCAACCTTCCCCCCAGCTCCGTTGCTGCAGCATCATCCCTGCCTCCTTGCATGTTATAAAGACTTGTCCAAAATTCGGCCTGGGGACCAAACGCGGCTGAATGGTTGGCCCACACACATTTTCACCTCATCCAATCTGGCCCTTCTTGCAAAAAGTTTGGACAACCCTGATTTAGAGGAAGGGGAAGGACGAAAATGTAGCAAACTACTGTACATCAAAATGTTAAAATCACCTTGTGCTCCACAATCACAACACACATCATTTCCAGGCATCCTCTGTATATCAGATATGATTTCTTTGGTCAGCTCCTGGACAATGTTGTTTTCTCCTGTGTTGTCATCACCCTTGAAGGCATTATTTAAAGCTTCTTCTTTACTGTTCTGCAGCACAGATATCCAACTTGAAAAACAGAAACAAAACCATGCATTTTTCTTATTGTACTGGCAATTGCGTTTCTGCCCTTCAGAGATGAGCTCAAACACAGACAGGCAAGGCTCATCAATGCTGAGAGTTGGTCTGCACCAAATCTCTGGATGGAGGGAAACTGTTGACAGATCAACACCTCCGGGCAACTGTTAAAGCAAAGGTTGAAGAAACAGAGAGAATTGCCTGAGCAGGGCCTGGGAACCTCTCACAATGGAATAAAGAACTGGAGGCTGTTATAAATAAAATATAACAAATAAATATATATAAATATTATTTTCTTAAATGCATCCCACCCACCAAAAACAAGGACTGAGGCTCTGAAGAATTTTCTACAGAAAGGAAACCTAGTAATTTATGATCAGATTGAGTTAAAATGACCAGCAGTTCTAAGAAGGTTCTCTGGGCTGTCTCTGTACACATTTTAATGACTGCAGCATTAAATATAACTTGACCAATGTCCAGGAACTCTAGAAAGTTAAGTACAGTGGTGCTTCGGATAACGAATTTAATTTGTTCTCAGAGGCAATTTGTTATCAAAAAAATTCATTATCTGAAACATGGTTTCCCATAGGAATGAATGGGAAACCAATTAATCCATTCTGGAGCCTAGGAAAATGACACAGACACCTGTTTTTTTGCTCAAAACTCTTTATAAAGTGCACTTTAAAGCTACAGTTGCGATGCAGCCTGGGATAACTCTCTTTTATCAATGCATGCTGAAAATTCGTTATCCGAAACAGCCCACAGGGCAAATTCATTATCCGAGGCAGCCCTATACCTGGAACTTGCTATTCGTTATCTGAAAATTTTGTTATTGGGGCATTTGTTATCCAAGGTATTACTGTATCCTCTATTTTTTTGGGGGAGGCAATTTTAGATTTTAGATTTTTACTCTAGTGTGTATTGATTCTCTTGAAAATCCCCCAGGACTGTATTTGAAACATGGGTAAGCATTCGCTTCCCAAACATTATTTTCACCGTTTTGCATTTTTCACGGCATACAGCTGAATTATAAAAAAGTTTATTATTATTAGTTTGTGTATAAGAGGGAACAGGTCTCTCTTCAAATACAAGGAATTACTGTTGTTTTTTCTACTACAGACCTCTTTGTGTTGAACAAGCAAAGAAAAGAAAATATTAATACATCTTACATCTGACATTCTTGTTCGTCCTCTGCTTGGAAGTGGTATGTTCGGTCATCTGTAAAACGACAGAATATTTCAGGGGTTGCTCCAAACACCTGGACCTGTTCAGCTGCTCAGAATATTTGTGCATGTACAAGGTACATCATATCCTTGATCTTGCTACTGGCATAAGTAGGACCAGGTTAAAATGATTCATAAAGTACCTCATGTCTGATGAAGTGGGAAGTATTCCATATAACCTTTTGTCCAATAAAGGTTGACCGCTTATTCTCTACTACACAGTCTTACATACAAGGCCAAATGTCATTTACAGTAAAATTAAAGCAAATGCGTTCTTATGTGGTTCATTCAGAAAAAAACCTTAAGAAATACAGGCAGCAATACAAATGTTGTAACGACATCATCAGCAAACATGGGTTGTATAATTATTTCCCACCCAACTTACCTCTGGAACATAGATGTTCTGTGCCAAATGTGGAAGGTTTTTTTTTTAAAAAAAATTAATGCTGTTATTCTCAAAGTACTTATAGTAATGACAGGTACAACAGGGGCTTTCCTGGAAGCACCTGATTGGCCACGGTTGGAAACAGGATACTGAGCTAAAGAAATCTTTAGACTCATCCTGTAAAGTTATTTTTACCTTCTTACACCATGTGTTCTTCCTGGCTCACCTCCAGTACAGTGCTTCCTCCAATGCTTGGCTGGATCAGTGAATGGAGTCCCAGAACTCCACCTCCCCACCATGTGGGGTGGGGGTTTGCATCATCCCCAACAGCTCATCCACCTGATGTGTATACAGTGGTACCTTGACTTACATACTGCTTGACTTGCATCATATTTGACTTGCAGCAAGAAGGGGCCTGTTTGACTTGAGTCACAGGCTTTGACTTACATCTCGGAGCCCCGGCGCAAGGCCCCGGAATTGGGCGGCAGCCACAACCCAGCATTGCGGCTGCCACCTCCAAACTGCTCCTGCCTTCTTCCCCTCCTCCGGCAGCGGCGGCTTCAGCGAGGCCAGCTCAGAGCACCTGGTCCTCGGCCTCACCGAAGCCGCCGCTGCTGCCGAAGGAGAAGAAGGGCCGGAAGCTTGGGGCTGGCCTCGCTGGTTAGATAGTCAGCTCAGTCTTGTAAAAAATCTGGCTGCAGAAGTCTGGTCCACAATGGAAGCATTTTAGTTGGGGAGCTGTACAGTTATGGGACTCTAATGGTAAGCATAGGGTTGTTCAGAACTTGGAACGTCAGGTTAAAAATCAGTAAAACTTAAATGTTAGACATTGTTTCTATGAAGATTAAAAAGTGGAGGCATATAACTTGTGGACTATAATTCCACTGCCTCCTCCTCTCTTTACATCCCCAGAAGGAATCTCCTATCCCAGTCAAATTTGTGTTAAATTGCTGTTTTCGGAGGTCTTTTTCATCATCTAGAACAGATTAATCTGCTTTCCCATTACTTTCTATGGAAAACGTTCGTTTGACTTAAGTCTAGACCACTGGAACGGATTAATGACGTAAGTCAAGGTTCCACTGTACTCCAATTCCACAGACCACTTTTAGCTTTTGAAATCTGTTCTGTAGTTCTCGGGGACACAACCATGTCATTCCTTGATCTTCCCTTGGCTATTCAACCTCCATGTCTTTTTTTCTTAACATCTATTGTGATATTTGAAACACACACAACCATTTGAATATTGCCAAGTCAGTATTTAGGTAAGGATAATTCAAGAAGATTCTATAAGAAGCCTGTATGATTTTAAATGGGAATGCTAAAACATTTCTTTCCTGTATTGTTATCACATTTAGGTAAATCTTCCAGACACTTAAAAATCTGATCTCTGGAAGGTCTCACAGGATACTTGTGCATCCTAGATGCATCTCAGAGAAATGGATCCCAGTTTATATCATTTGTTTCCTGCTAGAAATGTCATATGAGTGGAATTCCAGTCTGCAGGGATTGGAGATAGAATAGAGCTCTGTCTTGAGGTATCTGTCAGCAAGGAGTGGCTACCTATTTTTTTTTCTCCAGAAGCCTCGAATTTATGCAGTTGAGTGGTACAGCATTCGCCATGGGTCAGAACAGAGATCTGATCCATAAATTATCTGAAGAGCGGTAAAACCACTGCATTGTGTTCTGCTTATCACACTGGTCTCACTTAAAGATAAATGTTCACGCAGGCTAGCCAATGGATGTAAACAGTTTTCCTCCAAATGTTGCCTTGGCAATGAAAACATCTGGAAAACTTATACAAGCCATACAGTGATGCCTGTGAATTACAGCATCTGGAATGTTTCCTGTTATAAAGAAAAATGGCTGTATCCCAAGATTTTGTTACATCTCTCTATATAAGGACAGGGTATGTATCATCGATTTCCCCCCACCTTGGCACCTCCTTGAAAACTGGCTTTAAAATAATAATAATAATCAAGGAATAGCATGAGGATTGCAGAAGGCGAAAAACACCAGGGGCCTCCCACCTATAAGGGGAAGTGCCTTTCTATCCTCTCAGCAAAACCTCCTGGTCAAGTCCCACTCATGGACCACCTAACATGGCAGAGGAAAACATAAGAATGTTGAAATGCGATAGATAGATAGATAGATAGATAGATAGATAGATAGATAGATAGATAGATAGATAGATAGATAGATAGATAGATAGATAGATAGATAGATAGATAGATAGATATGTCAAGGAAATATGAAAGGAGACATGAAGGATACAAAAAGATGTTCAGAACATAGGAATTAAATAACACAGGTGGCAGCAGCACAATTTCTTGACTAAGCTACTAGTGGGAATCCCTTCCTCAAGTCAAAGGGATAAAGACTGTTAGAAGGGCATCAAGAGCCAACATTTATTTTGAACCTGACCATGTTCAGAAATGGTCTTAAACAAAAAGAGAGAGGGATGACTTGAACATGAATCACAATATGCAGACTCCTGTAAGGAGCAGCCGCGTGGCAAAGAGGAAACAATTCATAAGGCTGACCTGAGGGATTAGTAGAAAGGTAGAGGGAAAAAGCAAGTGGAAGAATGAGTGGAGGAAAATATTTTAGGCAATGAAGAAGCAAGTGTGCTAGGTGGAAGGCACAGTGTTTATGTTTCCAAAATTTAGGAGGAAAAAAACCATGCGTCAAAGGTACTGTAATAATAATAATAATAATAATAATAATAATAATAATAATAATAATAATAATAATAATAATAATAATAATAATAATAATAATAATAATAATAAACTTTATTTTTATGCCGCCTTTCTCCCCAGAGGGACCCAAGTACTGTACTATGAAAGTGGAGGTAAATGGGAAGCATATATACAGTAGGAAAAAAATTGAGAGCGAATCCCCAATGCTAAAAATAAAATACTTCCTTTAACAGATTTTAGGTCTGAAAGAAATCTGAACTGGCACTCGCTTCAAACAAACCCTTTTTAAATTGAAATGGAACATTCTGAGTTAGCTTAAGACAACCCTCTAGCCATTTTTCAACTGGCAAAAAGGGCACATGGATGGCAATTACAGTAATTCTCCAAATATTACCGTGCTTAGGAAACAAAAGCAAGGTTGCACTTGCTTACTGAAAAATAAATTAATACCATTCCCCTTGACTTCTGACATGTTAGAGGATATAAACATTGCTATGTAATGATGTTTCAATACAAAATGGAACACACACACAGAGAGAGAGAGAGAGAGAGAGAGAGAGAGAGAGAGAGAGAGAGACTTTTGACCATGGACAAGACAAGTAAGAGCTAAAGGCTGTGTTCGGATACAATGATTTGCCAGAAAGGCTGCCTGGTGACCCACTGGTTGGGACCTGCTCTTGGGAGAGGACCACAGAATCAACAGGAAGCAAAACCTTGGCTCGTTGCTCCTTAACGAACCAGGAGCAGGAAACCAACTTTAAAGGTTGGCTTGGAACTCCAGTTGGTAGAATCGGGGACAAAATGCAAGTCCAGGTTTCATGGTAACAGGAAGCTTTTCCTTCCTGACACATTTTCCAGCTAGTTCCACAGGTTGCTTGTCTACTAACAGGCCAAAATTCTCAGCAGTTGCGGCCCACAGTCACATCCAAACGGAGCTAATAACGCCAATTGGTCATAATTTAAATAAGCACCCAATATGGATTGGGACACTCCTAAAGGTATACAAGATTCTTCACCGTCCGTACATATCAGTGCTCAATGCCCCCCCTCTCCAAATTATAACTTGTAGATTTTATTTATTTACTTATTTAATAATCTATTTCTGAGTTACTCAGAAATTCCGTTTAAAATTACTGGAACAATAGAAATTTGACTTCTGAACACAAAACCAGTAACACTAACCCAATCATTTTGAAGAATCCCACTGATGATTTATATGGAAGATAAATTGTTTAGCTTTCTGTGGCAAACTAGCTGTCCAAACTAACTTATACGTTGGTAAGTCCCTGACAGGATTTGAGCTATTGATAAGCAAATTTCCCCTTTCCCTTCCATGGTTTGGTTTTCAAAGTACAGTGACCCCCCCCCCTGCCTATCCTGGGGGGTTAGGGACCCGACCAGACCCGCAATAATTGAAAATCCACGATATGCGGATGCAGGTCCGGTCGGGCCTGGGGCGCCTAGCTGGGGGCTTTTCTATTTACCCCAGCCTGGCGCTGCCCCAGATGGGCCTGCGAGGGCTTTCCTGGGCCTTTGGGGCAGCGCCAGTCCTGGGGTAAATAAGGGAAGCCTGAAACAGGCTTTCCCCCCCTTACCTCAGGGGGCCTTTTTTCATATACTGTGGTACCGCGATATAGTGGGACCGCAGTATATGAACCGCGAACGGGCGGGGGACCACTGTAACTTGAAAACTTAAGTCCCTTTGGGGAGAAAGGTGGCATAAAAATAAAGTTGTATTATTATTATTATTATTATTATTATTATTATTATTATTATTATTATTATTATTATTATTATTATTATTATTATTATTTAACCACACAGCTATCTACGCTGGATTTTATATTACCAATCACTAGTCGAACGCTTCCCAAGCGTTTAGGACTCAGTGATGTATCGGCGAATTATGGGAGCAGATCCCAGTAAGGTGGCTTTCTGCATCTGACTGATGGTGACTTTGTCCACTCCAATTTCTTCTAAATACTTGCTTAGCTCTTTGGGCACCGCACCCAGTGTGCCAATTACCACTGGGACCACTATTATTATTATTATTTATTATTATTATTATTATTATTATTATTATTATTATTATTATTATTATTATTATTATTACCTCTGTATCCACACTGGCTATTGATAAGGCTTATCAACACTGCCTATAAACTAGTATATTTTGTTCAAGACAAGTCTTAACTCTAGCTAGCCCTGTCAAGGACAGACAAAGCTGAACTGTAGTCAGAGCAAACAGCTGAAAGGAAGGGAGGACTCATACATGTGAAAAGGTGGGAGAGAAGGAACTGAGCAAGTTTTTAACAAAATCCCAACCATCATTTGGAATACCTCAGCACCAGAGCATTATCAAAACTAACAAGAGCATTCAACCAGGAACTCAGAACAGGAAATGCTAAAATGTCTACCATATACAGCTATTTTAGAATAT